>CABPRJ010001468.1:0-365306 GCA_902439185.1 Cinara cedri | reverse complement strand
TGTATGCTATACGAAGTTATTACGTTTTGTCAGTATAATGTCTATGTAAAATATATGTTGTTTATTCAAACTTATTAATTATGGTCATTATAGATTTCCCCAGGCAAAAGTTAAAATATGAAATTCGCCCAAGTATCATGGATACTTCCGTTTAACTCGGGCATTTTTGAGATTTCCTTGCAACATACATCTATACATAAATATATGTTGAAATTTACATTGATAGGTATTTAAAATGCTCATGTGGACAATAGGTACCTAACCGTTGCCATTGAAGCTAATTAGTTTAATAAAAAAACTAGATAGTATTTTTAAATTGATCTATCGATTTTTTTTTTTTTTAAATAAAAATTAATTCACAACTTTTACTTTGTCACATACTAATAAATAGTATATTTTGTTAATTCAATACGCTCGCACCTGTACGATGAAATGTGACAAAGTCAACGGATAAACATAATTTCAACAAGTCCGGTTGCCGTATGAAAACACGGGTATAACGGAAAAAATAAACAATAAATTATTGCTAAATACATACCTACTTTTGGCCGCAGGAGCGTTGTAATAATCTCAATTCTTTGTTCTAATCCGGACTGGAAAATAACACAAATAAATTATTACAAAAGTCGCAAGACGCTAACTATTGCGAAAGAACGAACGAGAAAAATAAACGCGGTTTTTGGTGAACGACAGGTCAGAAAAAATGTTACAACAATAATTTAGGTTAGAATGCGTTAACCGTTTGCACACCACACGACAACAATACAACATAAGCAAACTCGGTGTTAACTTCAACAGTCACAGATTTCTACAGCGAGGCGATTTTAATAGGCCCATCCGGCATCCCATACAAAATATCGCCACAGTGCAGTGATGTAGCTTGTCTATAGTACAGTGTTATAAAACCACTTGTACAACATAATTATAATGTGTGCATTATATGTTCCTAAATTTATCTACAAATGTAACGGATCGTTCAGCGGATTGAATTTAGGAACATTTTTTTTCGTTAATACGATTGAGTATGTTTATTAATACTTGTAATCATAATTACTATTATTTATAAAGTAATTACAAATTCGTTGAGAATAATCACTAACCAATGACTTTTCCCTTAAAATTGGAAAATGTTACAAAAAGATAAAATTCGTTTGGCCACACTGGTTACGAAATGGTCATATAATTTTGTGATCACAAGAGAACACATATTTTTATAATTTAAGGTTACAAGAGGTTTTATCAATAAAGTTGTAAACTCGATCAAAAATAATCCATAGTTCATAAGTTATTTTACTTTTATTTAGTATGAATTAAGCTAGTTAGTTAAACTAAATTAGTACTTTATCATATATAATTTTTTTTTTATTATGACTTATTAATATTTTGACAAAAACATTCAAAATACATTATAATTAATAATTATACCTACATAATACGCTATTAGAAAAAAAATTATGTATATATATATATATAAAACACAACTCTGGTTTATGAATATTTGGTATAGAAATAGTAGGTAATCAATTGAATTTATTCATGTCTGAAATGTGTAAGTTTCGTTAATGTAGTACGATTTTCCTTTATATCATCTTTAATCTTTCTAATTTCGTGAAATATACGATAATAATAATATCATATTCTATTGAAATACCTACTTGAAATTGTTTTGATACACAAAATTCAAATACAAATCAACATTGTCTTGAAATACTTTAAATCGTTTTGGTAAACAAAATTCAAATATTAATATGTGAATTGAATTGTTATCATTGTGAAATATAATCATTAATTAATGATAAAACCCCTTGTATGAGTGAGAACGGTATAAGCTGCCTTGTCTACCTTATATACCGTTTAGGTATATCTTTAATCGTGGCCCGTGGGTTTTATAATCAACTAGCTAAAAAATAGTGGATCGCTAATAAGGGAATCCGATCGACTTCCTTCTCTCCAGCGGATTAGCCATAATAAGGAACATCTAAATTCAGCGGCTGATCAGTCTGATGAATTTAATAACATATCGAATTTAATATTATTTATACTTAATATAAAACAAAAGAACCGTATAGGTCACATGATTAACGGCTATCTCAAGGTCAAGGCTGATCCCTTCATATCTTACTTGCGTAAGGTGGAACACTTATTACGGTAAAGCACATACTTTTCGAAAGTACAATGCGATATAAAACTAAATATTTTGTTCGCAAACAAATTTCCATACATTTTTTTTTTTTTAAAGTTGAAAATCTATAAGATATATAAAATAGATTATTATGCACATTTAACCCCTTTGGACTGGGAATTAATTTTTTTCGTTTATCAATATTTCATAACAGGTTTGTTTCATAAGACAAAATAATTTTTTTTACTAAGTTATTAGTATATTTCCAGTAGAGGATATCAGACGTTTATCGAGTCAAAATAACTACTAGTATCATCGATCATCATAGATAATCAAAACTATCTCGTATTATTTATCTATCTCGATGACTAGTGTTAATTTTGGGAAGAATTGACGATTCGTACCTGTTGATAACTCTATCATGGAGGAAAAAATTTCAGATTTTCAAAACCATATTTTTATTGTTTTACGTGTCAGAAACAATCAAAAATGTCTTATTAAATTTTTCAAAAATGTTTTATAGTAAAACTTAAACATAATAAGAGTTACGTCGTTAATTTAATGATTTTTGAAAATTATATAATTTATGTATTTCAATATGGGATTTATCCAATTACAAGTTTTAATACAAACAAAACATTAGTATATAATACTTACAAGAACATTAAGTCTATTGAGTTGATAGATTCTTATTTGCTACATTATCATTCTATTTAATGGTTGATTTTTCGAATAATTGGTGTTGCATATAGATATAAAAAATAAATACATGTGACGGACATGGTAGGTTTGAATTTTAAAGTTGATTTGTTTTAATAATTCGGGAGAATCAATAACACCAACAATAAAATACCGCAGAAAAGATAAATTAACCTCAAGTCTTCTATCAACTAACGTGTTTAGGCCAAGCCGGTGCAAAACTAAAAACGAGTCATATGGTAGATGATTGATTTTTAATTTATTCTTAATAAAGTTAGGAAATTTACATTGGACATGCTAAATTTAATTTATACCGCAAGAGGTATCAGGATTCCATACAATGGTTCCATGCTCCAAAAATGACCTGACGAAGGCACAATATAAAGACTTAATAGGAGTCACTAATTTAAATTCATTACAAATTCTTTTTACACAACTTTTATAAAGTTTTCAAAGCTTTACAACACATTTTATCCAATTGAGCATGGTAATTCACGATCAAATAACATACCCAAATCAATAATCTCAAAAATACACGCAAATAATAATAAATTATTTTTAATCGCATAAGAATTATCAATACGTATAATCTATGGATAATATGACATGCACTTTTAATAACATAAACCAATATGAAATGGTAATAAATAACACTTAAAAGAATATCCTACTCCCGGGACACAAGATCTGAAAGAGTTAAGAACAAAAATACTATAATAATGCAAATATATATTAACCATGAAAGTTAAATTTTCACTAATTTTGTTATGGTAGATAATGCATCTTAGACCCATTGTTAAGGCAAGAAATGATAGACGTTCGAAGGACCAGATCGATTTAAAAGGACCGATCACCTGTACCTTTCCCCTTGAGGGTAGGCAATTTAAACATATTGCGCCGTACTAGACGTCAGTAGGTAGGCAACTTAACACATTCAACCACTTCACGTACACAATGGGCGACCGAGGCATTTGAGGACGATACTAGCAGCAACAACAATGACAACACAACGACACTACTTGACGTGGTTCGACAGTCGGAGATCAAGAATAGGAAGAGAACTTATTGTACTATCTAGAAACACTTGAGGAATTCTTCGACTGCCACAAGGCGAGTCACTTACAACTACTTAAAACTAAAGAAAGAAAAAGTGTATCTACGTGTATTTATAACCGAATTACAGCAAAAAACCTCCAAAAATTAAAATTCTTATAAGCTCAAAAGTGACTTAAAAGTTTTAGCAATAAATACCATAAGAAAGTGAATCAAAAAAGGCAACAAAAAGGTACCTTGTGATTTTTTGATTAAATCATTTTTTCTGGTAGAAAACGTCGTCCGTGTTTTTATAAAATAATGAAATTGTGAAATTGTACGTTTTCCTGTTTTTTTCCACTTAAGTGCTATTATTTAAAAAATAACACCGAAAATCAAGAAAATTGCAATCTAGACAACTTGAGCTTTCAAAAAAGTTGCTAAATATAAAAATTTAAGCAAGTTTATTAGGAAAAAACGTGTCCACAGACTAGAAGAAAAAAAAATAAAGAAAGAAATAAACAGTATTGTTAAACCAATAGCTCCCTCGCTACGCTCGGAATCTAAAAATATACAACCAGTATCCTATTCGGGTTCGAAGATGATGAAGACGAGACCCTCTCGGGTCTTTGCATCATCTATGTAAATTAAAGTACTTCTAAAAATAATAACGACGACAATCCAATTTGTAAAATTATATTATATTTGAAATTTTAAAATTTTGGGGAGTATATGCCCCACCTATATAGGCAAGGTTGCCTCCTTCCGGGCGCCCATGTATATAAATAATTAACAATCTAATTTATGACCATTTATTAACTTATAGGACCGATTATTATGGAATATTAAATATCACTTGGGTATAGTGGATATTATTATGTCCAATTATACTTCCATAACAAAATCGAATATTTTATCATATTTTTTATCAAATCTTTCAATCCGTTTGAAGCTAAATATTATAAATTTTTTATTTAAAACCTGCCAATAAAATTACATGGTATATGTATTTTTTTATACATAGTTTTGCTTGTAGATGGTGTTCATTTATTTTATCACTGGTTTGTAATATTTTCTTCTTTTGGCTCCTTATTTTTTTTGCTCTTTCGGTTCCTTTATGTTTCTGTATATAAACAATAAAATATATTATGACACTTAAAACAATGGTAGTCGAAAAACTAGGTTACGAAATACCGAAAAAAATGTATTAAAAATTTTTCTTGCTGCTATTTAACTTTTTCGCGTTAATTAATTGTAATTGTTTGCTTACTTGTCTTGGGGCTTTTTCCCAGCTACATCTTTTTTATTATCATTAGCCGACGCCTCCTGAACCTGACACCACGGATCTTTTTTGATATCAGAAATTTTCAAGCGAACATTTAACGGTGCCAGTAACCTTGTTATCAATTTCTTTGAGCTTTCAGAGACCTTGTCATCTTTGGGAAACACCACATCTTTTTGCACT
The DNA here is from genome assembly GCA_902439185.1 of Cinara cedri. Classification (NCBI taxonomy): domain Eukaryota; kingdom Metazoa; phylum Arthropoda; class Insecta; order Hemiptera; family Aphididae; genus Cinara; species Cinara cedri. Next base: position 359,988 of record CABPRJ010001468.1, on the reverse strand, counting down.
TGCTAGTGAAAACATAAAATAATAAAATAAAACTACAAGTTACTACTAAACTAATCTTTGTACACTCTGTCTCATATTATTACGGTTTATCTTAGTATTCTAAATTAATGGGGGCGGTAAGCTTGCTAATATCTTAGTTTTAGGTTCTGAGTGGAGCGAAGAAGCATATTGATTTACAAAAATGTTTATTATTATTATTTTTTTTTTTATCTGTGCGCAACTTTTATACCAGAAGACTTGCTCAGATTTTTAAGTGTAGCACCTTTTCTGAAAGGAAATCGGTGTGGGGAGGTGTACTTTAAGGAGTTCATTTTTCGATTTTCTCCGGAATTTTCTCATCAAATGCAAAAAACGGAAAAAAAAAACGGGAAAATGTACGAAATATATTTGTATAAAATATTTTTTCTGTGTACAACTTTTCTACCAGAAATTTTGCTTCAACTTTTAATAATAGCAATGTTTCTAAATGGAAATTTCACTAAGGAAGGTATTTTAGAGTGGTAATTTTTGAGCATTTTTCCAGCAAATGTAAAAAACCGGGATTAAATATGGAAAAACTGGGAAAATCGATACAACATTAAATAAATATTATTAAAGAAAATATATAAAGCCTATTTAATTATTTTACCATAAAATGGCTTATATAATATTGTTGACAATGCATCACTATCAACGGAACTCCACACAGAATCATTTTTTGTAATCAGCGGTTTATCGTAGCTTACAGGTGTACATGAAATCATCTATAACAGTGGCTGCACCCATTTCCATTATCCTAAAATGTCTTTTGTAGTTTTAATTTATTTTATTATAAGTTTATAATATTATGACTGAAATTTCGAGATGTCATAGGTTGATAGACAATTGCTTGGAATAAATGTAAATCACAGGAGATGTTGAAAGCAATGAAATAGTAGGTATTAGAATATAATGTATCAACAGTATATTATAAAGTTTAGTTAAGCAGTGTCTTAAAACCCACCCACACTGTTAAATATTAAATACCATCGTATATCATGCATGCAAATTAAAATACTACTACAAATAATAACGACGACAATCCAATCGAGTGCAGTGCTCACTTTGAGTAATCTTTGATAAGTAGTGTCATCAAACGGCAATGTGCCGTATAGCATCCCGAACAGGACTACACCTATGGACCAAATGTCGGACGCGTTCGGTTGGTACGGTATGCCTTTGAGAATTTCCGGGGATGCGTATGCGTAACTGCCGCAGAACGTAGTGCTCGTCTTCATCTGACCGTTTTTCTTGAGCATGTTATTCCGGGCGAAACCAAAATCTGACAATTTGATGCTGTAATTGGTGTCCATCAGTAGGTTTTCGCATTTGATGTCTCTAATGAAATAAAAATACCGCAAAGGTTATTTGACAAAATAAACATTTTATTTACGACTTTTTAATTAAACGCATATGCATTGTATAATTAAAAAACATTTAACATTTATACGCATAAAAGATTTTTATTTAATTTTTAATTTTTTTTATGTTAATTTTAAGCAATTCATTTAACAATATTATATTTGATAAACACGTTAGCGGATTTTAATAATGAAACTTTATAAATATTGTGTATTAATGATTATTACAAAAAAAAAAAAAAAAGCGGACATACCTCGTATGATGTGTGGTTAATTGTTGTAGATGAAAAGTTGGGATAAAGGTAGGATATAGAGGGTAATTTAATGATTAGTTTAACAATTTCATATTTTTAATTAATCTTTAAAAGTCAGTACGAAAATTTTTAACTGAATTATAAAAAAATTATTTTCGTAAATTGTCACCATTTTTACGACATTTTATTCCGGTGTTAACAGACTATTATAAAAATCGCTTGGAAAATTAAAAAATGACCTCCCTAAAGTACCATGTAGATAATATTTCTGGTACAAAAGTTTCCACAATAAATTAAGGAGTATTTATTAATTAAAATAGTCTGAGCGAGCAACGGCTTGTGTCCTCAGGTATATCCAAAATGCATTTGTTTTTTTATCTGCAGATACATATCCGGCAACGTGGTTTAGCTAAAAAACGTTTTCGGAACTCGGGGGTATGAATTTGTGATTTCTGTGATGACAAAAGGTACCTACCACCACTTAACTACAAAAGACGTACTATAAAATTAATAATATTGAGTTATTTAATATAACATGCATAATATCAGAACTTCAAAAAGCTATAATTCACAAAAAGTCAATCCATTCAATTCTGAATTCACCATCGTTTTTAAATCGGCAATAAAGTATTATATTCAAAATAAAATTAAGGCTGTCCTGGGTAGGTAAAATGTAGAGGGGAAATTCATTTGTATCTGTAATTATCAGTAAACCATTGCTAACGAAAAAGGGATTCTGAGCGGAATTCAGTTGATAGTTTTGCTTCCTCAACAATATATATATGTCATATTATGGTAAAATTTGCAAAATTTATTACCAAAATTTGCATAGACCAGTCAATAAATTTGTTTCTCATAATTTTTCATTTAAACAATTGTTGTCAAAGTTTGATATTAAAATTTATGTACAAAAAAAAATACTATAATAAGCTCAATTTTTTTTTGACAAAGTACGAATTATAATGAATCTCCTGTTAAATTTTCAAGCATTTCTGTTTAGTCTAACAATTTTACTACAGAGTATCTACTGAATAAAAATTAAGTACAAAACTCTCAAAATTAAAATGTCTCTAGATAGCTCAAAAATTGCTAGAATAGTTTGAAAATTTCATCATGTCTAGGAAAGGCAAATATGAGTTTTTGTTCAAATATTTTTAATCTTTACGAATATTTTTTACTTACGACTAAAAACAAAATTTATGTTACATTTTATTATCTCAGATATTATGAAAACCGCTTGGAAAATAAAAAAATTAACCTGTTTCAAGTACTATCTATACCAGGGGTCTTTAACATTTTTATGTAGTGGGCCACATATTTTTTTCTACAAGTCTTGTGGGCCGCATTTGAAGTAAACAAGTGTATTTTACACAAAATTTCAATTTTATTATTATTATTAAAACATAATATATGAATAACAAATTTCAATTTTGAATTACAAATTATTTATTTTATATTTATTGTGATAACTGATAATTGACATTCATTTTTACTAACTAATTTTTTTATATTTGGTTGGATCTGCGACGATACGATTATCAGCGAAATTTCTAAGTGTATGTCAGTTAACCGAGCTCTAGTTTTCGATTTGACAATTTTAATTCGTGATAATATATGCTCACAAGTGTAAGTACTATTAAAAAGAGTAGGTAATTTAATTTATCTTATCGTATTCTTGCCAACTCTTTCGATGGCTTATGGCCGTTAAAATTTTATTGAAATAGAAAAGATATGCTATATTTCAAATGTGATTGTTGGCTGCAAATAATGACAAGCGGGGGAGGGGGGCACGGTTCTGATCTAGACAATATTTTCTATCAGAAATGGTTCCACACTTACATGTCGAAGCAAGATTTTTGTCACAGTATATATATATATAAACAAATAAACATCATTGTAAAACCAATACATTTTTGATACACTCGGAATCTAAAATTATGTTTTTAATACAATATTGTAATCTGTTGTGTAATTTGAAAATAAATAAAATAAAATAATAATAAAATAAATAATTTAAAAATTATGTTTTATGCATGTCAAAAACTTTTTTTTATTATTATTTAAATCATTTTAAAATTTTAATTTAATTTAGTATATTATATCATTGATTATGCAGAAATTTTAATTAATAAATACGTATAAATTCCGGCTGGTCATTTTTATTTTTTAAACATGGTTGGTTTTTTAATTAGATACTTACTTTTCCGAAATTAAAAACAGTTACACATGTCAATAAATTGTCTACAGATAATAACGTTAGCTACATGTTTTAGTTTATATAGTTTATAGTTTGAAGTTTTAACTTCATTACTGATACTATAGTATAAGGATTTGAGGTAACTCTTATACTTATTCATATACACTAACTGCACTTTGTAAACTATACAGTAAATAAAAATAAAATGTAATAATATGATTCTTAATAATAACATGATTATAAAAGTTATATTAAAAACGTTTGTTTAAAACATTTTGTGACTCTAATGATCCTGTGAGAGTTTGTGTGATTGAAGTAATTTATAGTTGCGCCTACTAATCATGTTAAAAATTAAAATACTCATAAAAGTACGCTTAACGGCATTTGTTATAATATAGGCATCGAGGGCTGGTTTACGTTAAATATAATTAATACGTGTATTGGGGGAGGGAACTTTAAGGGTACAAAAAGTGATTTTTTCATCACGATCTATTAAAGACTCATGATCTACGGAGTTTTTTAATAAATTGATTTTGGTTTTTTTTTTCTATTCAATAATCACTATAGAAACGTTTAATGATTGTATTTACAATATTTCCAAAACATCACCCTTATTCCTACACGTTAATAAGTTCAAAAACTATTTTTAAATGATAAACTCTTCAAATGGTTAAACAGTAATTACGTACTATATAGTAGCGTTACATGTTATACTATAACGTAGGTACATCCAATTTTTTAGAAAAAATAGTCTCTTTTCGAGTCTGGTTTGAAAATATGAAAGCGTTTATATTTAAAAATCGAAAGTTGTGTTAATGGCGTATGGAATGAGGGTAACAATTCGATAATATTGTAAATACGATGATAAATTATTATCTTATTTACAAAGTTCGTTATACTTTTTAGTATTATCATTGATGATAATCACTTTATAATATATGATGACTGTAGAAAAATCAATTTTATAGATAATCGTGGGACTAGGGAGAAAAAACAAATAACAAATTACTCTGTAATCTGTATCATATAATATAAGCACCTGTGAACGACTCCGTTTTGGTGACAGTATTCGACGGCACTGACAAGCTCTAAAAACCATCTTCGACACCGTTCTTCTTCGATGTGGTTATCTCTCTTGATGATGTCTAACAGACTCCCGTTCTCTGCGTATTCCATAATTATGTAAACGCTAAATGTAACGTGAAAACAGACGCATTAAAATTCACGCCATTGATAATGATATTGACAATGATTATTATTATTGTGAGAAGTCGTTTATAATAAATATAATATATATATTATAATGAAGGTTACCGGTGCGTAGTCTCGATCGCTTGATAATATTTAATCAGATTTTCGTGTTTCAGACCTTTGACTACTTCGATTTCGCGGGGTAAGAATTTTTCCAAATAGTCCGACGCTTCTTGAAGTTTCGACACGATCTTTATCGCTACATTGCTTTTGTGGCGTTCGGAATAAGCTATCTGTGACATGTTATTGATTAATATAATTCAATTTATCTGTCTTATTGTGAGCAAATTATTATTATGTACACTATACAGGTTTTTATAATTCGATAAGAAAATTATTTTGACTATTTTGACTTTATTTTCTGTCTTAATATCATTCGTTTCAATAACATGAAAATTTTATAGTAAACTATCTTACTAATCCAGGTAAAATACTATTAACCTTCATTTTTTTGACTTGGAATTTGACCTTTTATAGACATGGTAACATTTTTAAAACATTTAATCCAATTTTGAGCTTTGAATTTATTACCTAATTTTTATTTGGTAGGTACTCAGAGGAAAAAATTGTGAAACCAAACAGAAATGCTTTACAAATTAAATAGAAGGTTCATTATAAGTCGTACTTTGTCGAAGATCGGAAATATTATAGCCTTTAAAAACATATATAATTAATAATAATAATATAACATAAATAAACTGTGCTCAGAATCGTTTTTTGTTATCAAATATTGATCGTTGCGTACAGATATACATTTAATTTCTCTCTATATCACACCTTCCCAATTTTTAACCTATAACAGTGGCCTACCCATCGTTTGAATTATGTGTGTTTCTCTTTAGATTCCGAGTGGAGCGAATGGTTTTATAATGATGTTTATTATTTTTTTTTTCTGTGGACAATTTTTTACCAGCAATTTTGCTCCGATTTACAATGAAATCACATTTTTTGAAGAAAATCGGACTGAGCAGGTAATTTATGGGGGTAAATTTTGATTTTCCCAGGGGTTTTCTCAATAAATGGGAATAATCATTGGAATAATCGTTGTGTATGGATATACATTAAATTCCGGTCTATATCCTACTTCCCAACTTCCTACCTACAACAGTGGCCTCATTATTCTAGGATAGCTTCTTTTTTAGATTTTGAGTGTATCGAAAATGTATTAGTTTTACTAAGATGTTTATTTTTTTATACTTTGTAAACAAATTCTACCGGAAATTTTGCTCAGATATTTACGCACTGCACCATTTCTTAACGACAATTTTGTACAGATGGTACTTTTAGGAGGTTATTTTTGATTTATTAAGTGGTTTTAATATCTGGGAAAAAATTGGATAAAAAAAAAATATACCAAATAACATTTGGTATAATTCAATTAAAATATTCTAAGAGACTTTAAATTTGGACGGAAAATTTATATTTGTTTTTTCTAGAGGGGGTAAAATTTTCAAAAAATTTAAGCCATTATTGAGTTATTTATAAACATTTTAATTTTGCGAGTTTTGTACGTAATTTTTATTCGGTGGGCACTCCGTGGTAAAATTGTTAGATTTAATAGAAATGCTTCAAAATTTAATAGGAGGTTCGTTAAGTCTCTTAATTTGAAGTTTTTTTTATAACGGAATTTTAATATCAAATTTTGACAAAATCGTTGAGTGAAAAATTATGTGGAACAAATCCAATTTTTTTTTGAACTACTGCCGATTTAAGAACGACAGTGAAGTCAAAATTGAATGGATTGATAAAGTTTCGAAATTATAGCTTTTTAAATTTCTGATATTATGCGGATATTATATGTTATATTGAATAACTAAATATTGTCCTTCTTCAAGTATGTTTGTCGTAGTTGAATGGTTATACATACCTATTTTTCATCCTAGGATTCGTGAGTTCGAACCCGTGTTACTTAAAGTATACAATATTACACTCTCTTATAACCTTATACCTACGAGGTTTGGCTATTAAATAACGAGACTGCGCGCGCAGAGAGCGTCTCAAAAAGATTAGAGGAAAACCGAATACAGCGCCGGTTAGCTAGAAGTGTCTATTATACCAGTACAAAATTGGGTTTTTGTTGGTGCATTAGTATTTTTTCTGTAGCGTTTAGAAACGAACGTGTTTTTTTCTCTTGCCGAAAATGATGTGTGACGAAAAACATAAGCAACGGATAAATGTAAAATTTTCTCGTTAAACTAAAAAAAACTCCAACTGAGTACTATAAGTTGTTAAAAAAGGCCTATAGTGAAGATTTTCTATCTCGGGCGCGTGTTTTTGAGTGGCGTAAATTATTTTCTGAAGGTCGAGAGTGCACCGGAATCCAATTCAGTCGTAATCCAAATTCAAAACCATGCTGATCGTTTTCTTCGATATCAACGGCATCGTGATGACTGAATGGGTTCCAGAGGGTCAAACTGTGAACCAACATTACTATTTGACAGTTTTGGTAACATTATGCGAATGAGTTCGTAAGAAACGGTCGATATTGTGGAAAAACAAGTCGTGGATCTTGCACCAGGATAATGCACCTGCCCATAACGCGCTGTCTGTGAAGCGTTATTTGGCCGCTTAAGGCACTCCAGTACTCGAACACGCGTCTTACTCACCCGACTTGGCACCCTGCGACTTTTACTTGTTTCCGAAGATAAAGTCTGCCTTAAAAGGAATCCGGTTTGAGTCGATGGAAGAGGTGAAACAAAAATCGGCGGAACTCCTGAATGGTCNTCGAGCAATGGAAGAAACGAATGAAACGGTGTGTGAAGAGGGGAGGAGAGTATATTGAAGGGGAACATTTGGTTGTGGAATAATTTTTAAAATAAAACCATTTTTCATAAGCAGTCTCGTTATTTAATATCCAGACCTCGTATATATTATTATGGTATTATTCAGTACTTATTATTACATAATATTATTATTATTTTTATAATATAACCTTAACTGTAGCGTACGATCCACTGCCGACGCTTCGACCAACGGTGTACCCATGCGTTTCCAACACCGAAAGCTTTTGTTGTTTTTTTTGCTCTTTATTTGATTTGTCTGATTTTTCTGGTTTTTCCGATTTGTCAGGTTTGTCCGATTTTTCCGGTTTGTCTGATTTATCTGGTTTATTCGCTTTGTTATTTCCCTTTTCTGCTTTGAAGTTTTCTATGCCATCATCGGCCATTCAAGTGGTCTTTTCGCGGTTAAGTATGTATGTAGTATAGTTACTTGTATTTATTCTTAAAATCTCCGTGTTGTTCGTGTGTTATCTACACAGAACATAGGTAAGTGTTAGTATTATAGTGTTAAATAAAAATGTGTAGCAATACACATTTTTTTTAATGTAAATAATATATATTATAAAATTAGCGAATTTGTTCGTATCGCGTGGCTTACTTGTAATTTGGTCGTATCCGTATAGGTTTTAGATGCATTGTATTTATTATTGTTATTTGTATAAAATATTGTAAATTCGTATGTTCAAGCGAGTTCACGTTTCCAAGGTTACTCGTATACGGCGCATTATTAATTTTATTTAATTATATCATCTTTTGTATAATGTTATGAATTATGTATAGTGGTCAGCTATACATCCGTTTTCACCGTTTACAATTAGTACACTACATAGAATTAATATTATAATTATATACATAGATTACCCGGTTATTCTGTTTTACTGGTCGACCGATCATAGGCACAGAACATATTGTTACCCCGGTCAGGGTTCAATTCTCTGCACAGTAAATAAGAATATAATTTTAAATGTGTGTACTCTACATCTAATTGTTTTTTATTTTTGTATGAAACAAATCAACACAGATTTTACTAACGCGCACCAAAACTACCTATATAATTTACATAAATCTACAATAAACTCGTAGGGAGCAGGTCATCGTAAATAGTGTCGAACTTTTCCCCTCTTATTTGTATAATTATAGAAATAGATATTACATAATTGTAAGACAATAAATAATCGAATACTATAATAATAACTATACCTAATAATGAAATGCTATAAATTATAATACTGTATTGAACCAAAAAATCAGTTGAACGGCGAAAGTCCTGATTTTATTTTCAGTACCTTATAGTAACGTATGTATCGTTGTATTGTAATGGTTGATTCCTTACAACAATCACGGAGAACTTAGCGGTGATATCAATCAGTGTGAGTTATATTCCTTACCTGTATGACGTTTAGTTATATGTGCTCTGAGTAAGATCCTTACGTGATCAAGAATATGAAGAATCCACGTAATGTATTATTTTGGCGATGTAACTAGATTTTTAATGAGTTTAAGTTAAAACAATTTGAAAGAAATAGACAAGATGGAGTTGAATTAAATACAGTGGCAATCGCACTTCACTGGTATCTATAGATGTACATGATTAGTTAGAGGTTATGTTAAGGCTGGGCGTTTTGAGACGGCTAGCGTGGGGTCTTTATAGTGTTTTGGAAGTGAGATTGTCGTTTTTATTTATTTATTTAAATATGACATAATATGGTAAAATGGCACATAGTTATTGGGGTACAGAGTATGGCTTGAGAATAATATATTAAGGTTTATTATTATGATGTATTGGGATGTATGTGTTTTTGTATGGTCTAATATTAATTGCTTTTAATCATGATGTTATTAAATAATTAATGATTAATTCTGCATTATAATACCCACTTAAAAAATAGAAGTGAAATTTGAGGATAAAATGGTTGGTAGGGTTGAATGTTGAAACGTATACTGTAAAGGTATAAGTACACACTTTCGTCCCATTAAATTAATTTGGGGAAAGGGGATTTGTAGGCCTTTTATAATTATTATAACTAAGAAACATCCTCTTCCCATAACAAAATGTTGAAATTTATATTGAAATTTAACCTAGATATTATTATTCCAATCCGCCTATTCAACAAACTTAATTTCCAAGTTTAAGCTAATTTTGTACCGAGTGAATGGCCAAAAGTATATACACAATTAGCGGGGAAAAAATATCATATGAACAATGGATATTACAGACTACAATAGTTTCTAGTTTTGGGAAAAATTCGAATGAAAGAAAGATAATGTGAAACAAAAATCAAATTATGAAGGTGGTGAAATTGACGTCAACTTAAAATTTGCCAACGTTTTTTGAAAATAGTTTTGCATTGGTCTATGATTAAACTTATTGTTAGTTTTATTTTATTAACTATTATCAGAAAAAATTATTGAATATTATACAAGTAATCTTTGGTCTTTTTAATGGTTTCGCATAACAAATTGAGGGTTATTAAAGTTTTAACGTGTTAGGAAGAGTATAATTTTTTTGTTATTTATATATTTCTTAAATTTCAAACTTAAATTCTGAATACTCTGCTAACGTTCATAATATAAATTTAATTATAATTAAACTGAAATAAATATAGATCACATTGCAGAAAAGTTTTATGACGATGAAACAAATAATATACATAAAGTAAATAAATATAGTAAACAAATATATAAATAAAAATGTATGTATAAAAATAAAATAAATAAATAAATGAATCAATGTATCGCCTGGAGTATTATGATAAGTGTATTATACGATCGGTTTCGAATTAAAAACTCATCATTAGGTATATTACAGTCAAAATGTAAAACTCTGTATAATGTACCTATAATTTTATTTTTCATTAAACTGAATTATAATTAAACTATAATGAGTTAAGTTTAAGAATAATTAAATTATACTAGTCTAAAATTGATTCAAAAATAAATTTTAGTTTGGCACCTAGGTACCTAGGTATAATAGGTATTTATTTATTTTCTATAGAAATAGATAAAATTATACTAGTCAGTTTCTAAGGATACAATTTGAATGGTATACACACAGCGTTGTAACAATAATCGTAAAATAAATTTAAAAATAGAAAATTTGAAAATTAAATTGTCTGACAGACGACCGAAACCATGAATTCCGTAAATAAATACTTGATGAAGGTAAAACACTGATAATGAGTAATACTTTAAGGATATGCCTACCGTTCCGGGTAGAAAAATAAACATTTTTTGAACGATAAAAGCAGAAAAAGAAGTGAAAGTTTAATATTTTATAGACAAAATTTGTTTAATATTTTATGAATATAATTATTGATGGTGATTGACTAAATAGTTAGACAAATTTGACCATTATTGTTACTGCATTATTATTACGATTGAACAGTTTACATTATTCAATTGATATGAGATTTTTGCCAATTAAATAAACAAAAGCATAATAACTGTTCCGAATTTGTATGAATAACGAAGTTATACTGAATATGTGTAATATAATACACTATAACAAGAGTTGATTTTTTCGCAACCTGGAACGAAAATTTTAACTCAAAATAATTCTTTTAAACACCGTCTCGCACGAATAATTGATGTAGATAACGAATAGTAATGTAAAATTTTAAACGAAAATGGAATAGTTTTATTTACTCGGATATTATTGTAAAGTCGAGGAAGTTTATATTACTCACATAAATTGTAGTAAGCATAATATAATATTTGTAAAAAAACATTGAAAACACGAAATTAACAAAAGAATAAGGCATTTTATTAATTGATACATTAATATAAAAATCTGATAATACTGAATTAGATACACGAGTGTAGAAAGATGATAGAAATAGACCGGAAGTTAAGCAGACTCTAGCGAAAGAATTTTTTTAGATTCCGAGTATAACGAAGAAGGTATTGCACTTTTACGTAGATAAGGTTTTTTTCTCGAAAGACACTCGCGGTTAGTGGAAATGCTTTGATTTCATGTGAATGTCTTGAATAATAGCCTTTTATTTTTCGAAATTACAAATACCTACTTAAAAAAAAAAAACGAATATTCATAGAAATTACGCACACTCCTAGAAATTAATACATACGTATTACTTTGTTTTTTATTTTTTATCTATCGTTTCATTGCAGATATGCAGTCCAAACAGTGCTACAATTATTAATAGTAGATATTACGTCATCATATTGGATTGTAATCCGATATTTTTTAAAATCAGGATTCCCCATTACTTTGTTATTATTGCAGATGTGATAACTTCATATTTTTATACGCATAAAAAGTGATGTTGCAACAAGTGAGCGTATATCTATAACAATATATAAGGTGATTTTTTTTTTATCATGATCTAGTGAATTTCTGTCTTTATTTTTAAATTTGTATTCCTATTTAACTTATGATTTTAAAAGGGCAACCCCTCTTTTAAACACAGATTCGAAAAAAAATAATTTTTATTTTAAATAATTGATATACAGTTAAACATTTTAACTATTTCCAATAACTTATAAATGGTAAATCGTAAAACCAATGTATTTAGTAACATTACTAAGTATGCATATCTATCAAAATTAAAATATTGTATTTTTGAATCTAGTGTGACAATTGGAGGTTGCTAATTATTAATGTGTTTTTATGGTGTTCAGAATAAGGGTAACATTTTGAAAAATATTGTAGTAACCACGAGCTGGTTCATGAAAAACAAAATCACTCTGTATATTATTATGTTATTGTTCTGTGAATTAGGTATTATGTTTAATTGTATCTAATCTACGGATCTACTGACCTATGCGATAAACTTTAGAAAACTATAAAAAAAAAAAATACCTCGGTTGTTCAAATCGATAAGCGATGTGATATTAACAATAGCTCGTAGGCATATTTGTTATAGTTATTAGTAGGTACCTATTATTTTATCACACTGGTGTATTATTATTACCACGTACAAAAGCATTTAGTTTCGATCTGCAATGTCGACGAATAAGTAGGTTATAATAATAATAAAGTTCAATTAAGCTTCCAAAATTATTTCGGACGTGTTAAAATGTCATTAAAAATCATTGTGATCGTATGTTTCGCACTCTTAGTGTGTGTGGGTCGAGCTTGTGACGATGTTGGCAATCTCAAACCTTTGAAAACGGCAAAGGCTTCAGTGAAATCGGCTCACGACGGCTTCGAAATGACGGTTTTCGGTAACCCGGACAAATACATACCGCATTCGATGTACATAGGTAAGTTTGTGATGTTATGAAATCCTATAGCAATTTTAAAGTTAGCAAAGATTTTCCAAAGTGATCAGAAAGCAAAGGAGTTTTTGTTTTTTTTCTTGGGGGGGGAGGAATACATAAATTCGGTTTTTGTGTAAGAACGAAGCTATTTTTTTCCAAACAAAATTTTATCACTGTACGACCAGTGCACCATAGATCAGCGGTTATCAACCTCTTTATATCCGCTTATCATTTACACATTTTGAAAATTGTTCACGTACCACCTGCCACGATTAAGTAGTTTTTTTTACTTATTAAAAAAAAAAAAAAAATGTGTAGGTACGTCATTTACACGTATTTGGAACGTATTATTATTAAATCTACATAATTATTAGCATATAATATACAAAAGTATGTAGTAGAAGAAAAATTAAAATAAAGTAGGAAGGTAGAATAATATGGTATGGAGGAGTTAGGGGTGAACAGTAAAATATAATATATACCTATGATATGTTGGTATATGGTGTAAAATGATATTGTTACTGCGTAATATGTATAACACGGATACGCGGCGGTTTGTTAGTCGATGAATGTGTGTGTACCGTCCTATGTGTATGTGTGGGTGTTTATTATACGGTCATCATCGCCACATATACATATGCACACTAATATAAAAACGTATTATGTTTAATATTGACTGGCAGCTATCTACCGCACGAGATTATTTTATTTATTTATTTGCGTCTACCTAATTTTTTTACTTGTTGTACTATGAGAATATAGAAATAATCACTTACTTCGGTATACTGCTTGAAGTTCGTTGCTCAAAAAGTAAGGAGCAGGTATAGAGATGCGTAGGTTTCGATGAATTGTTACAATAAATACAGGTAGGTTTTCTAATCGTTTTGACGCCAAGTCTATTTATGCCAATAGGCATTTATTTTGGGTATACTCAGACGTCGGGTCGCTAATAAGTGACGACTTGCGGGAGATGCATCCATTTAGTGTAACGAATCGCTAGCCGACGTATTATTGTATTACCATTTTGCTTAAAAGTATTTACTACAATGCAAAATGTACAGACAACCGTTTATCCCGAGTGACGACCAGTGGCTTCATATGTTAGGCCTATGCTCAAGATAGTCAAGCGTAATTTATTGTTTGTATGTTTATGATAGGTTATGGGAGAAAAAATAAGAGATACGTTTAAATGTTTAATAGAAAATAATGTGACAATGAGTACAACTACCAGGTTTAAAGAAATGTGGATTAACCAAATACAGCAGCCCGCCTATGTAACTGCCTTATATGTTTGGAAAGATGTAGGTAGTAAGGATTTTGGAAGGGCAAAAAAAGAGTGCTTCCACTGGGTGAACCCAGTGAATTAAAGATTTGATGAGAAAGATTTACGCGTCTCGCGTTTTATGCAATACGTGGACCCCACCCGGGTGGCTCCTATACGATTGTCGCAATGGCTACGGGGGGTGCCAGTATGTGGACAATGCCTGTAATTAATTGTGTAATAATTTTATGATGTACTTATGTGGCAACACTGATATTTTTATGTGATGGAACTAGAAATTGTGCCTAATACATCACCTTGCTCGTTTATTTCACAAATATTGACTATTTATGGATTACATGGACATTATAAATAATAACTTTTTTTTTTCACTTGTTAACAAATTTTTTCGCGTACCACCTACGAACTTTTCGCATACCATTAGTGATACATCCATCATAGATTGAGAATCGCTACCTTAGATAGTTCCGGGTCAATAGCTGCTATCACATAATTTTAAGTGGGCGGTGGCCTAAAAATAGGAGCGCGTAAAAAGTCGAAAATATTTCATCCTAACTGTATTTTAGACGATACATATATCATCTAAACCGTATTTTAGTGGTACCTGATTTTTAATCCGTGCCTAAGTACGGTACAACCGAGTATCTTATATTAGCTATAGCTATTCAAGAGACCCGGTGGATTCACGATGCGAGAGTCGCGCGTCATCTATGGATTGTGAGCACCGGATTCGTTGATCCGTACCTTTTTTGGATCGGATCTGATGTATCTCAGTCGGGTTCCCGATCTCCCACAAGATGCTATGGTATTTATTTCTCTAATATCAGGCGCCAATCCCACAACCATCATGTTTGTCAACTGAACCGTATTTTAGTCGAGAAATATTTTGTCCAAACCGTGATTGAGCAGACAGTATTTCAGTTTATTGCGACACTCCGAATATAAATAATAGACATGGTCTTAGAAAATAAAAGCGGCCACTCCAGCTGTCCAATTCCACTGTCCCGCAAATATGTTTACAATTTTCAATAGCGTTTTTGAAGTTTGGGTTTCATATATAATATATATTATGAACATATTATAATACATTATTTTAAGCTTACCACAATAGATACTATATAGTTATCATAACCGTTATATACACTATAAAACAGAATAATATTGCCATGTTCAAATCTTAGATCATATATTAGCAGTATTGATATGTTTAAAAGATAAAACAAAGAATGATTTTGTTTAAAACTTTTAAAATACACGTTTTCAACATAAAAGAAAACGTATGTTTAAAACAATATTTCTAATAAACTTTAAATTAAAATAATCTATGATCTAAAATAATCTATTTTACTGAACAGGACATAGTAAATATATGGATTTAATATCGATGGCATCAAAAAAAAAAAAAAAATCTGGGAATTATTTTAGACAAAACTCCATAACTGAAAATAAGCACGACCCCAAAATTTTGACTGCACTACCGTTTTCTGCGTAAAAAACTACATAAATATGAATAAAACAAAAAAAATCGGACAAGTTCGCAAGTGGGTGCAGTCACTGTTGTAGGTGAGAATTTAGGAAGGTAGTAGGGGGGAATTTAATGTATATCTGTAAGTAATGATAAACCATTATTAACGAAAACCGATTCTGAGCGAAATTCAGTTGATAGTGTTGCGTTGTTAACAATATGTATGCCATATTATGATAAAATAATTACATAGGCATTATATATTTTCTTTAATAATATTTTTTTAATATTATACCTATTTTCTCATTTTTCCTACGATTTTCCTGTTTTTTCCCGGTTTTTCTCATTTATCCCCAGTCCGATTTCCATTCAGAAAAGGTGCTACACTAAAAAATTGGAGCAAGCTTTCTGGTAGAAAAGCTGTCCATAAAAAAAATATAAAGTACACATATTTGTTAAACTATAAGCTTCTTGCTCCACACAGAATTTAAAATAAATACTGAAAAAAGTTGTCCATTAAAGAAGACCTAATCTATATTTTATTCACAATAATAATAACATAATGACATGATAAAATAAATATTTATATAGCTGCTTAACTGGTGTTAATTTGATGCGATTTAGAGCAATTTAGTAAGTGGGAACCAGCCAATTAACTTACACCACTGATACCACCCATCGTCAATTTTTACATTTTTTTTTTTTTTTTTACACACGTTATTATAATATATGTTATTATCTTTTTAATATCTTATAACGACCAGATGTTAAGATTCTAGTATTATGAATTATCGTTTCAGTGACAATAGAGGGTGAAAGTTTTGGGTTCCATTCGACGCTAGTGACGGCGGAACGAGATTGCAACACCGGAGATTGCGACTCGGAATCCGGATCCCCGGACCGTTCTGGTTCGATTCAGGTTCTGTCACCAGACGACGGAATGACGTTCCATCCGGAATGTATAAACACCATCGTCCAAATCGATCCGGGTGTCAAAATGCAAAAGCTACGTTTTGTATGGGTTGCCCCGAAAACCGGAAGCAGTTGCGTGTATATAAGGTAATCGATTATTATAATATCATTGTATCCTATTTTTAATATGAATTCGTCCCAGGGAAGAAGTCAACTTTGTAGTCAATACAAGCTAGTTATATTTTGAAAATACATACATTTATGCATACAGTGGGAGAAAATAGACTTTTACAGTGACAAAAACAAATTCGATAATATTTTAATGGTAAAAATATTTTTCTCCGAATAGTGTAAATTTACAGTGTATGTTAAGATAAATATCTAATGTACAAAACTATAGTAAAACCTGATTATTGGCTACAATAATATATTAATGTAAATAATTGTTTTTTTTACTAAGTTGAAGTGATATCTACTAATAAATAATAAATAATAATTTTTTGTTTAACTTAAGAATAAACGAGAATTCTTAGAGCACGGTTTGAATTGTTCGAAATGTTTGAGTGTCTTGAATAAATAGCTATATAGATAGTACCTATCTATAAAAATAAAAGAAATCTTATACAAATAGAATAAGCAACTTTGAGCATACCATATTTTAGAACTTAATAAATATTTAATATTTTTCTATTAAAAAAATTGAATTAAAGATTTTTTTAAAGATTATTTTAAATATTAAATTAGTTTAGTTTTTTTATTTTTTTTTTTCAATGTTATGTGGTTCGTAGCTATACAGATGAATTCAGACAATCAAAATAATCTTGTATTCGCGTGTCAAGGTTTATAGATAGTCATAGGGGCAACCAAACTACCAACTTTGTTATTATGGACACAAAAAATACTCACGATGAAGCCCCCACAATTCTTTTTACACGATTCTTACAAAAGTCAATTACACCTTTTGTGTACATAAATTTATCATAACTATTTTAACACGTGCATAGTTTGTAGGAAACCAGTATTGGGTATATTTATTAAATATGAAATATGATATGAATAAAATATTTATGAAAAAATTGATTGGGTTTTTTGGGGGTGCTTAAGACTCCATATAGCGACCCCTAGTTACGCCAATGCTAAAATATAGGTAACATTGTATACTGTACAATTTTTTCACGTGCAACTTATTGTGAAAGCAGCATTCCACAGGTGTTTTTTTTCGTCTATCAATACAAATTGTAGTATATTTTTTAAATTTTTTTGTTATACATATTTGGTCAAAAATCACAGTATCATTCTTATTATTATATTAATTAATTTCATAGTATCTATAAAAAGTACCTGATAATCCTGTAGGTATTCTATGCATTAAAGTGTGTGTATGATTTATGTAGTCATCTAACTATTGAACGAAAATTACTTCTTTGTTTCTGGAGGCAAACATTTTGCAATAAAATATATACAGAACATGAACCTCTTTGAATCAGAAAATATTCATTCATTAATTTATATTATTTTACGGATTGAATCCAATTTACAATAAATTTTGAATTTATTCTGGTGTGTTTATATTTTATGACGAAAAGAAACTAAAAGCCTTAGATTTTATTAAATAAGCGGTCCTGCTATAAATCATGAAAGAATAAGAATATTTTGAGATAAGACGCTGGTGAATTCATTTCAAAATCCAATGTGTTGGACTTATTTTTATCACCTCTCATAAGAACCCAGAACCCAGGTAAAAATGTCTGTCCATTCCTTTTGTTTATTCTATGGTATTATCATTGAATAACATGTTACTATCGCATTTAACACAGTGATCAATATTCTCACTTATAGAATATTTTAAATAAGATGTTTAAAAATCTGTTCTAAGATAATGGGGACGGGCGCAGACACTGTTGTAGGTGGGAAGTGTAGAAGGTAGGATACCGAAGGGAGTTCAATGTATACCTGTAAACGATAAACCATTGCTAACGAAAATATGATTCTGAGCGTAGTTAAGTTGATAGTGATGCTTTGTCAACAATATATATGTCATATTATGGTAAAATAATTAAATAAGCATTATACATTTTCTTTAATAATATTTGTTTAAAATTGATCTGATTTTCCCGTTTTCCTAGGTTTATCCCAATTTTTCCATGATTTCCTGGTTTTTCAAATTTGCTGGGAAAACTCTTGGGAAAATCGAAAAATGACTTTCTTAAAGTACCTTCCCAGTCAGATTTCATTTCAGAAAAAGTGTTTTAATTGCAAATCGGAGCAAAATTGCCTTCAAAAAAGTTGTTTATGGGAAGAAAAAAGGCCAAAATATTTTTAAACCTATATTTCGTACATTTTTCTGTTTTTCCTCCATTTTTTCCCATCTGTTAAGAAAAATCCTGGGAAAATCGAAAAATGATCTCTCTAAAGTACTACCCTAAAAAAATTTACTTCCAGAAAAAAGTCTTTATCGTTTACGTCGGAGTAAATTGTCTGGTAGAAAAAGTGTTCAAATAAAAAAAATAAATAATAATAATAAACAACTTTATAAAATCAATAAATTCTTGGCTACACTCAGAATCTTAAATGATAAATGATTAATTTATACAAAAATAAGTGTATAATTTGTTTGTTTATTTGTATGTTAGTTTAAAAAAAAAAAACTAGTTATACCTAATTAATCAGACCAGAGTAATATAAATTCTGTTTTGTTATGATACGTGTTTAATGGTTTTATTTTAATGCTTCTTAGGGGACCATAAAAGAGGGTATGGGATGAAGCTCACCGAGGTAATATAAAGGATATTAAAGTGCTAGGATTCTACTTTTTTAAAAGTATCTAGTTACAGTAGGTACATCTACTATTTGTTCCTAAGTTAAGCACTGTTAATAACTTCCTCATGATAATTATTTAATACATACCTCTTCCAGTCGTTTTCATCATATAAAATAAATAAAAACAATTTAATAACAAAATATTCTACGATACGAATAACAAATATTCATTGTGAATTTGTGTACTGTGAAGAAACTTTATATGACATCAATGTAATGATCATTTTTTTTATAAGCACTGTTTGTGCTCTAATAATATTAGTATAAATTTAATTACTAGAAAATAATCGTTAAATATATGATAGGCAGATAATAATAAATAAGAATTTACAACAATATTATCAAAATTATGATAATAATTTTATTTTTGTCGTGGTACAAGTCTATTTTCTTCCATTGTGTGACATTTAAAACAAATAAATTAACAGAAACAAATTACAAAAATTGACTTAAGCACTTTATTCTAATGACTAAAGTGATATTATTATGATCTGTAAATCACTTTTTGATCCAGTGTTGCTCTTTGAGTATGATATTTGTTCGATTTTGTTTATAACATTTTTGTGTTTTCTATATAATTATTATTATTCATTAAAAAAAAAAAATAATAATAATTGTCTGCAAAATTGTCGGCAGTATTCAGTTATGGCAAAGCAATACTAATAAAATGTTTATAGTAATTCCAAAAAATTAAATTAGGTATTTACCTACCTATGAGGGGAATGAGTAAACTTTAAAAACAGATTTTAGTTAGTATTATTTTTCAAAAATATTTTCTGGGAAAGTTCATCTATAAAATCTGTTTTATGTTGTTTATTTAATGCAATAAATAACATCTAAATATATTCGGCAGCAGTTAATAGCAGCCGTCTGAGTTAATAAATTATGCAATGTCGACATTTTGGTCAGTCACACGGTTAGGCTCTGCATTCACTTAATTACATCATCCGTCGAGGATCTATTCAATATGTCCCCTCACGAATCTATTGTGGTTAGGGGACACAGTTTTGTAACGACAAAAAAAAAAAGAGTTGATTAAAATCTGAATAAAATTTAATTGGTACGTTAGAGAGCCATTTAATATTTAATATACTTATGTTAGTACCAAAATGTATTTTATTTAAAGTTACATAGAATGATGATATTTAAATTGCTGAAAAAATAAAAAGCTAAATATTGAATGGACAGAAATGTTAAATAAAATTGCCTTTATAAAATTATTTTTTATAAATCAAAAATGATCAAATATGTATACATACTCATATATCAGTAGTTCTGTTTATTTTTAAATTTGTATTTTATAGAAAACAATAAAAAATTGTTTTTTTACAAAATAAAGACCGGGAAAAAACATATAGGAAAAACGGGCAAATTTACGGCAGTTTTATTACTTTTATTTTTACGATTTAGTTTTTCTATCAGAAATCTTCCACCAAAATTCAAGAGTAGTATCATTTCTAAAGAAAATGTTGTTTAGTTGGTATATTTTGTGGTCGTTTTTTTGTTAATAGTCGGATAATAATAATCGTAGAGCCTTGAAATTTCCATGGACAACTTATAATATTTTTTTTAGACTATTTATAATTTTAAAGTTTATTTTTAGAATTTATTTAGTTTTATGTGGAAAAAATTGTTTTCGTCGAGCAGAAATAATTGAAAATCTAACACGACATTTATTATAAATTGTAAAAACAAAAGTTGAGCGTTATGTAGTAGGTTTTTTATGAGTGTTTTATTGACGAAAACCATACAAATTACGGCATTTTAAAACATGTACACTAGTACTTAAATCAGAACTGTACTTCGTTAGTAATGATTTATCTTTGCGTATAAACAGAAATTAAATTACTTTCCAAATTATATTCTCTTTTCCAGCTTCCTATCAAAAATAGTGACACATTAATTTGCAGTATAAACCTTTTTTTCTTTTGACAACTATCTGGTTGGTAGTATTTTTTCGAAAGTATTAATTTATCTACTAAAATATTATATATTTTCTTATCAGTGTTATCTATCGAAAAAACGTGCTTAAAAAAAAAAAGCCCGTTAAAGTATCTATATCAAAATGTCATGCCCTAATAACACAGTATTATTATTATTATTAATAATAATTAATAATTATATTATAGTTTTATTTTTTCTTACATAGGTAGTCATGAAATATGTTTTCTACTTAGCATACAATATGAAATTATGATTGACAAGAAATAATTTTATGCAAATGCATACGAACTCGGTTTTAAACTATTTATTACTGTAATTAGTTTATGAAGTATTTATAGAAGATTATTATTATTTATTAAAATTCTTAGTACAGGCATAGTATTTATTTTCTACTTTTATCGTTAAACCGAGTAATTGAATTAATGTTAATTACGCATGGGAAAATGTGGAGTTATTTTTATATAGGTACCTTGTCATAGGTGTCAACCAACATTACTAATTCACTAATTGCTCTTATTTCCCGTTTGATCTTATCTGTCAACCGTTATCATCACATCATCTGATTTATGATCATTGTCGTAATATCTACTTTTTGAACTAACTTTGTCGTATACGCAAGATACTTTCTTGGACTTATACGACAACAAAACACAAAACTAGATCAAAATCTTCGGTTATTGATGTTCTAATATCTTTAGTCTAGAACTCTATAGCTGGCTTTACTGACCGGATGGCCAAGGAAGAATGTTACTCTTTGTGCGCCACATCTTTCGAACACCAATTCCCTTATCCCAGTTTTGGTAGTTATATATTTAAACCACTACTAAAAAAATAAAATATTTTATATCATGTATATAATGAATATTTAGTGAATATAAATTTTATTTTAGAGCACTAATTACCTATGAAAATGGCAATGATAAACATCGGGAGATTGAGCTACTAAAGCAATTGTGCGAAATGTCTTTCGAGACGGATATAAAACGAAACCAACTGATAGAGGCCGAGGATTGCTGCGCCTGTGACGAAGCGGTTTACGAGGTAAACAGTTTTTTATTATAATACATACAAAAAATATAAAAATCTGATGTCGAGTCTAAAAATCGCGCAACAAAATAAAATTATAAAGTTTTTCCTTTCATAAAACTGGCGTATTATTATATAGATGAAGTTCGAAGGGCTTTGGTCTTCGAAAACGCATCCGAAAGATTTCCCAACGTCTTTGTGGCTCACGCACTTTAGCGACATCGTCGGAGCGACTCATGATAAGAACTATTCATTTTGGGCTGAAGGTCAATGGGCAACTGACGGTCTTAGGCAACTGGCCGAATGGGGTTCGACAGCGATTGTGGAATCTGAACTCAGACAACAGGTACCTATATTATGATATCAATATTCATTTGTACAAAACAAAATCTATTAATTGGTACGGAAATATATAATATTAATTTACTTGGTATTACTTTGTTTTATTTCTTTCGGTTTGTTAGAAGAAACATTTGAGAACTTTGATAAAAGCCGCCGGTCTATGGCATCCGCGGATAAACGCAAACGTAACGTCTAAATTCCGAGTAGACAGAAAACATCATTACTTATCGTTGGCCACTATGCTCGGTAAAATATTATTACAATCAGGTTACATAGTTCTGGATGTAAAGCGTTATGTTACACTCAAATGGTAATGCAAAACATTTCAGTCGAATAGACTTAAATTAAAATGGGCTGGAGAGTTTGGATGATTAGGGGTTACTAAAACATACATTTAGAGCTAATCGAAAATGCTTAAGAAAATAGAACCATTCAAATCTGGTGTCAAGAACAGCAGTTCCCATTTGATAAAATGTAAGTTTTTGCACTTACGTGCACCGCTAAGATCACAATTTCTGAAACTCACAGTAATATTTCAGTAGCCCTGACTGTCCTAAAAGAACCTCATTCGATCAATGTACACTTGGTTGAAATATTTCGTGTTATTGTTTGAGTGAAAACACACTGATGTGCTTTTAGCTTTGCAATATTAGTAATAATACCTACATTACGTCTCATGGTAAATCGTATTGGTTTTTTTTTTCTAGGACCGTCTCCCGATTGGATAGTAGGGATCAATGGTTATAATTTGTGTGAAAAAAACTGTCAATGGTCTCAAACCAAAACCGTGGATCTGTACGTTTATGACGTTGGAACAGACAGTGGACGTTCATATATGGTAATATAATGAATTTTTTATAAATGATTAAATAATAAAGTAAAAACAAAATTATTAAAATAGTTATTACTCGTAAATAAATATATAAATAAAAAATGAATATATAAAAATAAAATGAATCAATGAATCAATGCGTCACCTGGAGTATCATGATTAGTGTATTATACGATCGATTTCGAATTAAAAATTCATCTTTAGGTATATCACAATCAAATTGTAAAACGAAAATTAATAAAACGAACTTTAACAGGCGTCCGCTATTCGTAATCTTATCGAGTTCGTTATCGTTATTATATTATTACGAGAGTCGTGTTTTACATTTTGACTATGATATACCTGATGATGAATTTTCAATTCGAAACAAGTCGTATAATATACTAATCATGATACTCCAGGCGACGCATTGATTCATTTATTTATTTTATTTTTATATATACATTTCTTATCTATATATTTATTTACTTTATGTATTTTTTATCTTTTAAAAGTTCTCTTCTATAATCTCATATTAAACAAAAAGAACAATATATATGGCTCTCCTAAGACCCATGTGGTACTATGGCATACAACTTTGGGGATCAGCCAAACCCTCTAATACTCGAACAATCCAGGCATTCCAGTCTATTTGTCTACGTCTAATATCAGGTGCCCCTTGGTATATTACCAATGAATCACTTCATAAAGACATTTACATCCCTTAAACAGCCTTGCCAAAATTACCTACAAAAAAACGCACAAAACATTCAGTACTCACTTTAATCCTATAATCACCCAACTTTCATCCAATCAAATTCCAGGTAACCCAACCAGGCGCCTGAAAAGGAACTGGTGTAGGGATCTACTCTCTCCTTAAATCGCTTTCCACAGGGTGCCGCCACTGGGCGACTTCCCCCTCATGCCAATTATCTCCNTAGTTAAAAAAAAAAAAAAAAAAAAAAATATTCTCATATATGAGACATAATAATTTTAAAAAAAAACGCCTCGTCGTATTTTTTGATATTCAAAAAAGTATTATTTGTACTATTACATATTTCGGGCACATTTTTATCTTGCTAGTTGTAGATATAAAAATTACAGGTTTCTTTTTATAAGTTCCTTGTATATTCTTGAAAGATAATATTATTATAATATTATTAATATTATTGTGTTGTTTTATTACTGGGTAGTGGATGAATTAAAATAAACAGGTTATGGTTTTATAATGTAATTAGAGCTCAAAGGTTCACATATATTTGCATACCTATGTGTTAATTTATTCAAACCGTATAGTACGTAAACATGCTATGTACACGAAACTCGATTATAAACGTTAATTTCTAAATTTTAACAGAATAATTTTATTCAATTTTTAACTATTAAAATAATTGTAGAACTATTCATGTTTTTAACGGATTTCATCGAATATTAAACACAATAATCATTTCTAAAGCATAAAAGACCTTTTGATTAATTAAGTACTTGCCCGTATTTTATGTTTACTGAATTTTCCAAAATGTACTGAAAGTGCACATATATTTTGTCATAAAGTATACAAATGTTTCAAATGACTAAACAGCAAACAGTGTCTAAAAAATAATATTTTTAATTCTGGTAGAAATTGCTCGTCGTGTTGACCAAGTGCCAAATTTGTTTTGCTTTTCGTAACCCACTCTAATATTGAATTTTTACAAATTCATCAACTTAAAACTTGTTTTTAGTAGCTGACACACTTGGATAGGGTTTACCGTGGAGTGACAAATTTTATAATACAGAACATGTAAAGTTTAAAAGTTTTAATTATGTATTTAATTTTTATTTAATTATTAAAAAGATGAAAAATGCAAATAAAATTTAGCAATAGGTATTCTTATATAAAACAAAATTGAAAAAAAAAATTACTGAATAATTCAAGGAGCGTTGTAATAAAATTTAACACGAATTCAAATATACTTATTTTAGTCTCATAACCAAGAAACTTTGCCGCACGAACGCATTTACCGTATCACCCCGGTGTATCCGGACGATCCGAGATCGCCTTTTTTCAGCGAAGACGGTAATGAGATAGCGCCTTTGGCCCGGCTACATTTGAACAGAATTAATCTCATACCGAAATCGTGTTCCGAGAAAATCATAACCGACTTGATCGACGAACTCATTGTGTCTGAGAATTCGCAAGACATTTTAAAGCGTAAGCGTATTTTGATCCGAAAAATAATATTAAACAATAAATAGTCTTAAAATTTGTATTTTTCTTTTATTTATTTTGAATTTTGCATTATTCTCATTTTTCAGCTGAGTGCGGTACATCGAAATATTCAGAATGGAGCGAGTGCAACGTACCGTGTGGCAAAGGTCTTAGATCGAGAACCCGAAAGTATTTAAATGATACTGCCGCAAAGCTATCCGGTTGCGATAGGCAACTGGTCTCCAAGGAAATGTGCTTGTCTTCGGTGCCCATTTGCCCGTAATAATGAAATAATATTGAGTTTTTATAATGTCTTTTGGTATTTTGCGATAAAGCTGAATAGTAACTAGTGAAAACATTAAGAGTTATTATTATTTAAAGTTATTATTTTCTCTTTTTGATAACTGTTAACTACCTAATTAATCAAAAACATAAGTACAGATTGCTAGAAAACAACTTGTTTATTTCTTTGAATAAATAATTTTAACTTAAGATAGTTATTTTGTTAAAATAGTAGTAATTTTTAAAACGTTTTTGTTTAAAAAACAGTATATCTATCAACTTATCTTGCATTTAAATGTCGACGAAAATAATGTATTTTACTGTGATACTCCTACGTGTCTTTTCATTAGATATTATTGCCCTAAAAATATGTGACTCAACTAGGTTTTTTTCCGTAGGATAACTTAATTTAATTTAGGTAGTTTAAAAAAATTGGCCAACTTGTCAGCTTTGTTTCACGATACAAAATCAAAGAGTGGAGGAACAAAAATTCATATATTACCAATTTTTTCAACATTGTATTTTAAAGAAGCTATAATCCATAGCGCTCAAATAGCATTATAATTTTCGTAGGTATACCGTATTGTCAAGTATCTCAACATTTTAATTGCTTATTATTTAGAATGATATTTTTAAATTCCGAGTTTAGCGAACAATGTATTGGTTTTACTAAAATGTTTATTTCTTTTTATTTTTTTTTTATACTGAGTACAAAAATTCTACCAGAAATTTTGTTAAGATATATACTCGCGGCACCATTTCTGAAAAGGAATGTTGTCCAGACGGTACTTTTAGAAGGTTGCTTTTTGATGTTTCAAACGGTTTTCATAATATCTGGGAAAACCCAAGATAAAACATAAGAAAGACTGGAAATTTACGAAATTAATGCTTTTATTATTTTTCAATTTTGTTATTTGTTATAGTTCAGTTGAAAATATCCTTAGAAACTTTAAATTCGAACAAAAAACTTATATTTGCCTTTTCTAGACGTGGTAAAATTTTTAAAAATTTAAGTTATTTTCGAGCTATTTATAGACATTTTAATTTTACGAGTTTTGAATTTTTATTTGGTAGGTATTCTGTGTTAAAATTGTTAGATTTGAACAGAAATGTTTGAAAATTTAACAGGAGATTCATTATAATTCGTACTTTGTCAAAAAAAAAAATTGAGCTTATTATAGTATTTTTTTTTGTACATAAATTTTATGCAAATTTTGGTTCTTATGGTTTTACAATGATATTTATTATTATTATTTTTTTTTAACTGTAAACAACTTTTCTACCAGCAATTTTTCTTCGATTTACAACGAAAGCACTTTTTTCAATTAAATCATTTGCGTACCTACCTAGATTGTCTGTGAATTCGATCGTCTCGGTTACCTACAAATAGGTTTGATTATAAAATCATACATTTATATATTTACCTACATCGTCGGTCAGTTGTTGAAAAAAAAAGAAAAAAAAGGAGTTTTTATAATTTGGAATGTGTTATTTTATTGGACATAGAAATTAAATATGAGAAACAACAAAACGTATTGTATTGTACGTATAACTACGTTTTTAACTATAATGTGTTAATAGTAAAATAATTACTTATAATAATAATATAACGATGATGAATGAATGACGATTATATTAATAAGAATTTCCTATTATAAGATAACGTACGTTTTTGTTGATAAAACCCATTCGAAAATCATTCGAAAACATCTTTCTCAATTCCTGTATTCGGTTAATATTTATCACATTGACAGCGTATTTAAAATTTTCAACTATACTTATATTCTACAGAAATAATGTGTATCTTGAACCGAATATTTCCTTATGGTTAAAAAAAAAATAATAATAATAAAAACTAATAATTCTGTAAACCTACTTAAAAACAACATTTTACAACACCTTTATATTTAAATAATGTGGTATTTTTTGCGAAATTGTTTTATAAAGCGGTGAAACAGAATTGGAAGACGACAGCCTGTTGACGGACGACGCTAAATGCAACACGACGGAATGGACGCCGATGTCCGAATGTTCGGTGTCTTGCGGAATTGGATTTATGTTCCGAACCAGACAGTTTTTGGATCACACCAGTTACAAAAAATGTCGTCACGTTGGTCTTGTCATGAAAAAGAAATGCATGCAACCCGCTTGCACAAAACTAGTCGAGCAGGTAAAAAACAATAATAAAATCTTACTTAAAATGTTCCATATACGAGTATATATATAACATCCTTAATGTAATAGATTAAGTAGGTACAGTAATAATAGTATACCGTGGTTGAGATCGACGGAAACAAATATAATAATTTCAGGGCCATCCCTAAGGGGGGACACTCCCCTCCTATCACACTGATAGGGGTGATTCCCCCCCCCTCCAAGAGAAACGTAAATAAATTGGCATTTGGCATAGTCATTGGTCCAGAAGTAGATATAATAGATCTAATCAATATATTATTTGACACAATTTTTTAGATTCTGAGTGTAGCAAAGAATGTATTCACTGTTGGTTTTACAAAGATATAAATTTGTATTGTTTTTTTTTTATATTGTTATACAATTTTCTACCAGAAACCTTGCCCACAGAATTATGTAGAACAAATCTAGTTACTGGTCCATACAAATTGTTTCAAAATAATATTTATTTTCTGTAATACGGCATATATTGATATAATATATTATTGAAAAAGCAATACTATTAACCGAGCTCCGCTCAGAATCATTTTTCGTTAGCAATTATTAATTATTAAATTGAAACATTTCGCTCCTCTCCCATAGTCAAGGTTTGGAGATGTCCTTGAATAATTTTTATTTTATTATTAAGTAGTCCCGCAACTATAATATTTAATATAAAAGGAGAGGCGAATTCATAAGGGACCATGCTATGGTAAGTGGTCAACAATGGTCAACAGATGGTCTTGATTGATTAAGAAATATAATAATGCAGACATTTAGATAGAAAAGAAAAAATATGTCCGGTATTAAGTGGTGTCGACTGTTGAGACCTAGTTTAGATTTCATGTAGTATTTCGTAAATTATTGTGTAATATTTTGTGTGATGCCTATATGAAAATATTGACGTTGATGATTTAAAACGTATTTTTGACATATCGTGTTCCAGTCTGTCGTCAATAGCAACTGCCCGGTGTCCGAATGGAGTATGTGGAGTCCGTGCAACGTGACTTGCGGTAAAGGTGTTTCGGTAAAGTCTCGGTTGCTGCTTTTGTCTGGCGAAAATCGCACGAAATGTATCGACAAAGTCGTGTTGGAAGAATTTCGTGAGTGTAACGGGACTAGGCCTACTTGCGAAATTAACGAGGCTCTGGCAAAAGGTAAATATTTTAGTGTGAAATACATAAGTACAATACAAGAACTGTGCATTTATATATATGTGATAAAATATATATATATATATATATATATGTTTTCTAACACATATAGTATGAATCTATTAAGACAAATTCACGTCGAACCATTTTTCTCTTGCGTTTTATTATATTTTATAAATATTTTTTTGCCCTTTTATGGGTTATGTTATTAGGTAATAACCTTTTATTGTATTTAACGAAATTGTTTTACAATAAATAAGAAAAAAGTTGAAAAATCCATATATATATATGTATATGTATATAAAACATTAGGTCTAAAAAAAATTGATAGTTAATATTCTTATGTCCTATTTTATAATGGTTTTAGATTCTGAGCGAACCGAATATCGGTTTTTGTATTTGATTATACAATGTTTATTTTTTTTATTTGTATACAATTTTTTTACCAGAAATCTTCCTCCGATTTTAAAGTTTAATACCTTTTTTTGTGGTACTCAAGGGAGGTAAGTTTTTCGATTTTCCAAACGGTTTTCACAATAATTGGGTAAAATCGGGAAAATTTACGAAATACATTATTTTTAATTTTATTTTTTGTTGTGATTCACTTAAAAATAATTATATAGATTTGAAATTTAGATAGGAAAATTGAAATTGCTTTTTCTAGTTATGATAAAATTTTAAAACTATTTCAGCCATTTTTTGGCTATTTCAAGACATTTAAATTTTGCGAGTTTTTTACGTAAGTTTAATTCGGTAGGTACTCTGTGGATAAAATTATCAGATCAAACAGAAATGATTGAAATTTGAACAAGAGGTTTAATAAAAGTCGTACTTTAA
Organism: Cinara cedri; assembly: GCA_902439185.1. Taxonomy (NCBI): domain Eukaryota; kingdom Metazoa; phylum Arthropoda; class Insecta; order Hemiptera; family Aphididae; genus Cinara; species Cinara cedri. The sequence goes on along the minus strand of CABPRJ010001468.1, from coordinate 329,669 downwards.
ATAAATTTAATCGGATTTAATCAATGTTAAACCGATATAGTGGCAAATATATATTAGCTGTCTATTACCAAAACGTCGAAAATAATATTTCAGGGTAATAATATTGGTAGCAAGTATCTAATTAAGTACCAAATAAATTTCTAAACGAACCTTTAATCGTAAAATTAAAATAATATTTAAGATGTTTTACACTCTGTATATATAGGTGCACATTTATTTTTTGAACATTCAGTTTTATATTTGTCACCGTTTTCCATAATGCCTAAAATTAAATACTGCAATAGGTTGGCTGTTGGCTGCTTGCCCGTTTGGATGTTGTTCCAAATCTAAATGTGAAATGTTACATTTTTTTATAGGGCTTTTAGAAAAATATGATTACACTAAACACAAATGTTCACAATAAAAGTAGCATATTGATTAGTACCTATACCTAATGACAATTATTATCCCTACGATTATGTAAATACAATAATTCTAGTTGTACCGAGTAACCCGACCTAATAATTATATGTCTATTCAATTATTGTTGAGTAAACCAATCGCTTAAAATAATATTATTTAGTGAACATATAAATAGTTATTTCGTATAGTAATTATAATTTATTATTGTACATTATAGTTATTCGTTTTGCGAGTTAATATTCTTGAATATTTTATTTCTAACATAAGATATTATGCTTGCATGTAAAACAACTTGTTGATTAGTGAATTCACTACAAATCTTTGACAACATAAACCATATTTAAAAATATTTGTCTAGGTTTCCAACAGTTTTTCTCAACAATTTAAAAATTGAACGACTGTTATTTTCTGATGTTCCTTTATGGTTGTATCCATTGGATGGACGAAAAAATGAAGTTAATGGTTGTTACCGGCCAATTAGTTCACCATTGTTCACTATCACCTTATATTTTACATTTGAAATATTTGAACTTCAATCGGAATTGTTATTATTTGCTTACAACGTTTTTTCGTTGTTCATTGCAGTAATTGATACCAACTAAATAGCACCCTAAACCAATGGTCAATCCGTGGTGTGAACGGACTAAAAATAAATTATATCATAATTAGTACTTAATAGGTACCTAAAAATATTTTGGTGGTTTTTAAGTTATTTTTAAGTGTTGTATATTTGGGAGTTTTTTTACGTAGTTTTAGATTCGGAGATTAGCGAGGTTGTTTAGGTTTTTATTATGTAGATAGTTTGTGAATAAAATGATTTGGTTAAACACAAAATTCGTTGAAAGGTGGTTTGCTTAAACATTTAATTCTAGGTTCTTTATTAGAAAAAAAAAAACATGAGAACATTACATAACGATGTAGCAGTTTTTATTTAATAAGTGTTTTATCAAATTTTGACGAAAATCGTAAATATTACTACATTTCAAAACATGTAAATTGAACATAATTTAGAATTGTTCTTCATTAGCAATATTTTATATCGTTAATATTAATGTTTTAACAAATATAAATTAAATAACCTTAAGTATCCTATCTTCCCGAATTTTCACTTATAACAGTGGCACACTAATCAGCAGTATACTTGTTCTTTTTTTTTTCATGTCAGTCTTTATTCAGAAGAGTAATATATTTTAATGTTTTTCAGAAATCTGTGCAATGGAAAAAAACGAAGGACTGTGCAACGCAAACTTCGTGCGTTATTATTACGATAAACATTTTAGGAGTTGTAAACCGTTTAAGTACAGCGGATGCCGTGGCAACGAAAATAATTTTAAAACGTTTAACGATTGCAACAAAACGTGTCACGGAGTCGTATGAAAAATCGTCTTAGTTTTATTTTTAATATTATAGTATAAAATGCTTAAAATTTTGTAAATTTAAAACACGTTATAGAATCTATACAGGTTATAGACTTTAATATAATATAATATAATAGTATAATAGTATAATACACATTGTACCTATGCACCTGTATACCTATGTGTGATATTATAATTATACGAATTTTACATACCATATTTTTTTTCAAACCGTCTTCCAACTTTAACACAACCACTAGTTTGTAAGTTGATAAGAAAACAAAGGCCTCAAATCGATTGATACCATTAATTATTGATTTATTTTTACGGTTAGGACAGTACTAACAATACCTACTAATGAAAAATGGTTAAAGCGGGAAAAACTTTGATGGGACACTATGACTTCCAAAATATTTTTCTCTCACTGCACACATTTGTTTATAAAAATTGTATACTAATTGGTTTTAAAAATAAACTCTTTTCCATCTCAAATATAATGTTATGCATATGCCTACTCAGTAAAAATAATGTAAAACACTGTTGAATTACGTAGAATCTAATAGATAAGTAATTTATTTTTAATAAAACAATTTTTAGTTTTTGAAATTCCATTAAAATTTTTCTGTGACAATAACTAAAGCATCCCTCCGGATTTCGAAGACTTAAAAGGGGACTGATAATTTTACCTTAAATAAGAAGGAGAATTCCGTACACTTACTTTAACCACTGAATATGGATTATATATGGGTAGATAATCCAAAAATATTCAACTATTGATACGTCTTTTCCGTTAATAAATAACTGACAAGGTATTCAATAAACAAATAGTAACTAATAACCCCCAAATCCTTTATAAGTATAATTTGTTTTTGTGGAACAATGCTCACATAACATAATATTATAACTGTATAATTATTTATTATTTATATCATTACAAAAATGTAACTAAAAGATTCAAATATGGCCGAGTACTTGGTATTTCACAAAAGGTAAATAATTTAATAAATCTAACGGATCGTTCGCTATTCGGGAGGGATGCAAGCTTATCTACAAGAAAAATAATTTAGATATGTGTCAAATATAACAGAACTGCATGCCATCTGCTACGGCCCTTTGAGGACACTGCCGCCTCAGTCATACTATTGTATATTGTCTTCTTTTCATAATTCGTGTATTACTTATTTTACATCGACAATGACGCGATTACCGTCAGTTCCATATTTTTAAGCGTACAAATTCCAGTGGTTTTCTATCATTCGAGGAAAATCAACATCCAATCAATTACCATCATTTAGAACATTCAAATATAAGTGAAATAAAATTAAGCAATAAATACACAACATCAATCGGCCCTTTGATGATACCGCCGTGCCGTCATCATTCTTTCACACTATATACCGTTACAATTATTTCAATACAAATTTCAAATCTAACCCTTAAATCCCCTTAACCATATCTTCAAACATATTTACGTGTACTTCGGGTTTAAGCCACAGTACATTTATATAGTCCACATTTTCGTTAAAATTTAAGTACTTTAAAATAATGAATTTTCTTTACAAAAATTTAAAAATCGATATAATAATAAATCCAACATTTTAACTTTTTTTATAATTTTTATTTTTCTGGCTTTTAATGCTGCAAAATCTGCTACTATTTCTTCCATGCCCAATTTGTTTGATACATCTTTTTCAATTGAAAGAGTTGCCAGACCAACTAAACACAATTGACATATTTGGGACCGCAAGTAGTTTTTCATAATCTTCATTTTTGAAAATGATCTTTCGGCACTGGCTGCAATTATAGGTAATGTCAGTAAAATCTTAAGTGCTTTGACTAGGTTGGGAAAAAGCTCCACCATTTTTCTTTTACATATGTACTCCGAAACCTTGCGTGGATCACTTTTTTCATTCCTTGAACATCTTTTAAATGAAATAAGTTCTTGATGTAATTCTAAAGCATTAATATCTGTGTTTAGGCCATTATTAGAAGTAAGAGAAAGTTGTAGATCCTTGCAGTGTTTTAACAATTCATTTTCATCTTCAATTATTGATATGTTGTATAAGAACGAAAACAAACTGTTATGTTCAGATAGCTTATCAAATCTTTCAATTATAGACTGAATACCTGTATCCAAAACTTGATTAAAAAAAATTAACTTTAAAATGCATTTCCGGATCATTTATAGGGTTGTCCTGAGATTCATAATCAAAATGAGTCGCCTTACGCTTTGATCTTTGTAAGCTATCGAAATTTGTAATTCGTAATCAAATCTAATAACTTTAATAATATTCACGCTAATATTATAAACCAATTATAACAATAATTATTATCAAAATTATTAATTACACAATTCATTAAACATACTAATAATATAGGTACAAAGTTATTTTACAAAAATATGCATACAAACCATACAATATGATATGCTATAACACGAGTACGGTACCTGTAAGTGTCAGCCACCGTTGTCAGTAATTAACTCTGAAAATATTGCAGGAGGTCACTACAATGCAACGGATGAAAAACAAATAATATTATTGACATTAACACGTTGAGCTCTGCTAGTATTAACAGCGCAAAGCCCGTGTCGCCGCGCTAAAACTAAACGATTTATATGATAAATAATTAATATAGTACATTATTGTTATCGTTTATCGACGTTCGACGATCACGGCGTGTAACTTCGGAGAAATATCCGTTAATATACGTTATCTTAAGTTTAATTTTGGTGTATTATACATACGCACTTGTACATAAACCGTCCCAACCAAAATTAACTTTAGTTAATTGCCGGATACTTGTCAGTTATTATTTTTGAACAATAAAAATATAATAATTAAATAATTTCTTTTTTGTTCATCAGTGTTTCAAAAACGGTTTTCGGTTTTTGCAATAGCCTAACGCCTAAGTAACAACATATTATCCTGAATACGGCCCTGCCTAAGGAAATGCCGCCCCAGGCATAGGCCTGTGTTGCCTGTGCCTTTTGCCGGGCCTGCCTACATTGAGTACAACCTTTATTTTTTTATCACCATAATTGAATATATTATGGATCTTGGGTTAGATTTTCGAGCGTTTTTGCTGAAGCAGAACATTTCAGCATAAAACCAAATAAAAACTAAAAACACATAACAAAATGTTGCTTCTTTGCGCTAAAACTAGACAATAAATTATTCCAGAAATCATTGCTAAAATTGACGGTCGGAGCAATATTTCTGGTAAATGAGTTATTTACAGATAGAAAAAAAATACAAACCATAACACCAATGTATTAAAAGTTTATTTAAAAAATTGGTACAATTTTATGGGGTACTCGATTTCCATATCAACCATTTTAGATTCGGAATGTACAGTGGCGTAAATATAATTTCTAATGCCCGTGGCAAAATATCCCACTGCATGAAGAGCGCTACGGCAGTACCTAAAACAAAACACCGCAACTTTAAAAAAAAAAAAAAAAATGCTATTCTGAAATTTTGTCTAAAATATCTTGAAAATTTAATTTAAAGTCTATTAATCAAAACAAAAAAAAAAAAATAAAAAAAATGTGTGTTACTTAAAAAACTTAACAATGGGCATCGCCTGTTTTTTATTCAACTGTCCTTTCATCGAAAAATAATACTTCGGGTCCTAATTTGAGGTTCGTAAATGTCACTGGCTTGTGGTTCATCGCCCATCACGATATCCTATCGATACGCCACTGGGAGTGTAACGAGTATTGGTTTTATAATGATTTTTATTTTATTTTATTTTTTTTTATTCTGTGAATAAATTTTCTACCAGAAATCTTGCTAATATATCAAGAATAGTACTTTATTTAAAAGAAAATTTTATCTACTTGATGCTTTAAAGAGGTCGTTTTTTTATTAAGCGGTTTTAATAATAATTGGGACAAACCGAACATGAAAAACGGACAAGATAAATATTTACGGATTTCAATCGCTTACGAATTATTTTTTTGCCAGATACTTTGTTCCAATCGAAATGGCAAGAGACATATTTTGTTGCAATTGTGTTTTGATTTTCTAACTGTTTTTCATAATAATTGGGAAATACTGGAACAAAACGAAGGAAACACGAGATAGTTTATCACGGTCTTGGTTTCGTTATTTTTGATATCAGTTATTTTATTGTAAATTGGTTAAAAACCATCGTAATGAGCTGACGTTAATTAATAAAAGAAATTTCGCTCCGAATCGTTTTTCGTTAGCATTGGTTTATGGTTACGTACAGATATACAATAAATTTCCCCTCTATCTTATCAACTTTTCATTTATAATAGTGGCCCACCTATCGTGTGGAGTATGTCCGTATTTTTATTTCTGATGAAAATAAAAATAAATTAAGTAAACATCTAAAATTTGACTGAGTAGAGCGTAGAAATTATTAATTTTACTCTGATGTACAATTTGGAGCACAACTAAATTTGGAAAATTGGATCTGAGGAACTTTATATGTAAATTAATTACCTATTTGAAAAAAATTCGGTGGTATCTTGTTGTTTAACAAAGTATACAAACATTGTATTGACATATTTATTTTCGATTATTGTGTCCACCTCGTATATTATGCTTTCAGAACGCTTGTAATTTATTTTGTTTAATAACGAATCGGTCAAAACTCAACCTTAGGAATTTTTAGTGCCATGAAATACAAATAATTAAACAAAATTTTGTCTGGTGAATATTAAACCTATGTAAGTACTATACGGAAAACTGAGTGGGTCACCGAATACAGCAGTCGATGGCATATTAAAAATTAGTTCAGGAAAAAAAAAAACGAAACATAATAACCTAGATAATGTGTCGAGGTCTTGATCTTTGCTAATTATGAATTCATCGACATAATGTTATACTCGGACGTCACGCGAGCATATAAAAGCCGAAGACGTCCACGACTGGGGACACATTTACACGTTCCTTTAACACGATAAAGGACACCGGAGCCGAGTCTGTTTCGCCGTGAAACGAAATATAACATTTTTCTGTAAAGTTGTCGTTTATATTTTTTTTTCTTTCGGCCTGCGGTTTTTCAAGACTTGACAAATATATTGCATGATAACAGGTACGATAGTATTTTATTATTTTTCATTAACTAAAATTAGGTATGTTATTTTTTCCCAACTTAATGTTTAACACAGTCCGTACATAAATAACATTAATATTACACTATCATCGTCTATTTATTGTATTATATTTTTTTTTCAATGGAAATTTTTTAATGATGTGGAGGCATGCATATCACTCTAGACCTCATCATTGAGATTGAGGACATATTTTTAATATCGAGAGTTTAGTGTTTTTAGCAAAACTAATTTTTTGTCGTTCCAATTTTTAAAATAAATCGATATTACTATGCAATATTATTCACCGTACATAATAAAATCGTTTAAATTTTAGATTTTTAGCGATGCCAAGAATATATTAGTTTTAAAATGATGTTTTTTTATTTTAGTTTCTGACCACAAGAATGAATATATTCGTTTTATTATGTTTTTTATCCTCCGATTATACAATTTTTTCATGAGAAATCTTAAGTAGATTTCCAAGTGTAACATCTTTTTTAGAAGTATAGTTTTTGTATAGTTAGATTGTAGTTTTACATTAAAGTATTTTAAGTTCAATATAATATTATAATGAATAAAGTTTATAATAGTTTATTTAATATAGGTTTGTAATTATTTTTATATTAAAAAAAAAAAAAAAACAATAAAGGAACGCTATCAATTTCTAATAGAAATTGGGGTTCGTGTAAAATATCTATCATAAGTTGTACTTTGCGGAAAAAAAAGTTGAACGTAATGTAGTAATTTTTCTATCGGCATCTTAAGGTTCAAATTTTGATGAAAATCGTAGAAATCATGGCATTTCAAAACATCTTTAACCGAACTTCGCTCAGAATCGTATTTCGTATTTTGTATGCTTGTTAAAGCTTTTTCTACCAGAAATCTTCAACCGATCAAAAACTTTTTACTAAATTTCTTTTAGAATTTTAGATCTGCTAGGTAAATACCGTCAATTACTTCCTAATACTGTGGTACCCATCATAGCATGAGGTTTTTTTTTTAAAATATATTTTCGTGTAATTTATGATAGGTACGTTACAGTTTCATATATTATTATGAAATAAGTTTTCTGAGTTTTCGATTACTTTTGGAAACATAAAGTCGCATAATATTATATATTAAAAAAAAAAACTTAAAAATATATTTAATTTACGTTTTATGTAGATACGAATGGTATATGGGCACAATACTTGCATAAGTACTAATAACAACAACAACACTAATACCTAATAAAACATAATAGAATAGTTATATAATGTATTTTCAAAACAATATTATAATATTTTTACACTAATCGTCACCGTTATTTCAAGGATAGATGGATAGTTTAGTTGTTTTTTTTTTTTTTTTTTAATAGTAAGAACATTAAATTGTTTACGTGTATTTTTACTTTTTTTGTCAATAACGTATATATATTGGTATACTTAGTTTTAGATTTTCCCGCAGGATATTAAATTAAAACTAAATTATAATTTACTTACGAATAATATTTTTATAACCGAAAAATATCGCATCGATAATAAACTAACAAATAAAAACCGTATAAAAAAAAAAAAATGTATCATACGCATAAAGATCAAAAAATGCTATAAAAATAAATCGAAAAATGAACAAATATGTACAAATTACCGTAGTTATGACAGTTTCGATACAGAGTTTTTCAAAACGTGTTTATTACTGTAAAAAAAAAAAAAAAAAAAACTTATAAAGAAGTATTAAAATTTTGTGCATTTTTCAATTTTTTAAATGAAAACAATATTTTATTTTATTTGTATTTTTACTTATCAAAAATAAAACGAAATACGTATAAGTGATTTATCCTCGTAGACAAAATTCAAAAACATAATAGACTTCAGGGCTAAATTATAATTGAACTCCAACAGTTTTTTGACATTATAACGTACCTATCTATTGTACACTTGTAATATCTAAATGTGATATCTAAAGTGTTCTAGCATAGATATACATACTATTAAATAATATCCTGTGAAATTAATATTGCGTTGGAAGATCTATCTTTCGACATAATATATTTCAAAATGTGTTCAAGTCTAAAATACTATTCAAATCGATTATCGCGACACTTGAAATCGCACATTGGGTTAACAATATTACCGAAGTCCGTTTTCGTGTGCGAAGTTTATGAGACGGAGGGATCCTTGTGAATTTAAATAGTAATAATATATAACAGTCACCCCGAATGAAACGGATTCTTTATTAAGTTCCATAATAATAATAATAATAATAATATTATAGTTATTCAAAATCGGAGAAGTCGCGTTTCTTAAAAATAAAATAAACGAAATATTGTTACGCATTATTATAATTATCGTAATATCCTTGGTCTCGGATAAGACAAGCTCAAATCAGTTCGTATAGTATTAAATACGAGCAATTATTCAATATTCGTGTAACCTTTTTTTATGGGTTGTATTTAATTTTGCCCACCAAGATAACATTATAGTGACATTTTTAAATGTATTTTCAGTATAACACGTGTTATAGAATATACGCACGCTTATGTCATTTGGACGAATTATTTTTCATACGATAATTTGATGCAATAAATATAACACAACAATAATCGCCGTGTCAATGATGTATCGTATTCATATCCTTTTCGCGAGCATTTAATATGATATGCCGTGTAGGTTAGTCGTAAAGGTTCCGATAAGTTCAAACCGTATCCGTTTGCGAGTCGACCGCATATTGATATTAATGATATTCTTCGACGGGGTAATTTTATTTATTTTTTTCGAACGGTATCGAACAATCGCCGTGCACATCTGCAATTATAATATGCATACGTTACATAGACCATATTATTTAGTATTCATTTAAATAATGTTTATGCAACGAAGAAGCTCTAGTGACTTTTCACACGAACCGTAATATTATTCGGTTTGGCGAATTAAATATCAAACGACCCAATCAGTGCCATCGAACAAAATCGAAAACAAACAATAAACGAACGCAAATAATCTACCTGTAAACAATACATCTAAAGGGTACATATGTATTTATATTTATATTTATTTATAAACGCCCGACGGGCATAGAGTACAGACGTAATATGTGTTATAATTCAAAATGGTTAAAATTATTTTAGTAAACACCGTGGAGCAATGATGTGGCTTCGAGTATTATTTGGTTTGCGTCGCGTGTTATATTTTCGGCTCGGTTCCGATACAATAGGCGTTTTTATTTTAGATTCTGAACGGAGCGAGGAATATATTGGTTTTATAATAATGGTGTTTTTTTTTTTCTGTAAACATCTTTTCTACCAGACATTTTACTCCAATTTTCAAATGGGTAGCTTCTTTTTTGATAGGAAATTTCACTAGGATGGTACTTTAGGGAGGCTAATTTTTGGGTTGATTTTCTCAGTGATTTTCATAATAAATGGGAAAAACTGAGAAAAAACGTAGGAAAAACAAGAAAATTTACAAAACGTATTATTTTCCAATTGCAAATATCACGGCCTTTCAGAACACGTATAACCGAACTCCGTCCAGAATAGGTTTTCGTTAGCAATGATTAATCGTTGCGTATAGATGTACATTCAATTTCTCCTCTACCTTCTCAACTTCTCGCATACCCATCTTGCGAAATATGTCCATTTGTTTTTCAATAATACGATTAAATTGGTTTATACGTTTATAATTATCATGACCATGGTTATTTATTCGAAATTTCTTCTAAACGTATACATAATACAGACCCGTTTTTAATATCATTTTTACATTATAAGTACTTATAAGTGACTATAACTTATAATACATGAACATATAATATATTCTACTTTTTAATTTTAATTTATATACATTTAATATAACTTATTTTAATAGTTCATTATATATTTTCTACTGTTTTTCGTTACACCTATACTATCAGTTATTAAATAAAATTGATTTTTCTTACACCGATGAAGAATGACTTATTATGACTGTGTCTAACAATCGTCGAACCAAAAAAAAAAAAAAAATCTATATATATGTGTGTGTATATAACGGTATAAAATCGTTTGATTGCCTATTAAATGTTTCGGTAACGTTGCACGTAAATTCCCTAACTTTGTGGATTTTGACTATTCTCAATCATTTTGATCGGAAAGGTTACGAGTGTAATATAACGTTCGAAACTTTCGACTTGTCTAATAATGATTGTTTTGAGATGAAAATCGGTCGAAAATAAAACACAACTAATAATATTATATCTAAATAACTCTAGGCTGATTTCTTTCTTCGTATCTATTTTTTTTAAATTTTAAATTTAGAATTTTACCAAATTTAACAACTTATTAAAAAAAAGATATTGATTTGTTTGCGTACAGAATGGCGGTCGACGTACAGGGTATCAACCCTCTTTTTATGCTGTCGGCGTTCAATCTTTTCTTCTACTTGCTGACGCCGGCGCTCGTTTTATGGTATGTTTACTACAGGATGTCTCGGAAACAACTCTACGAACTCGCCCATAAGATCCAAGGATCAGACGGACTGCCGTTTTTGGGAAACGCGTTGGATTTTTTGCGAGACTCGCACGGTGAGTTGACGTGTGTAAAGAAATTCACATTGTTTTTGTTGGTGTGGTAAATAAAATAAATAAATAAAAACCTAAATCTAAAATTTCGATATTTTCGTGTTCAGCCATCTTCCACAAGATATACGAGAAGAGTTTCGAATTCGATTTGACAAAACCGGCAAAAATGTGGATCGGACCCAGATTGATGATATTCTTGACCAATCCCAAAGACGTTGAAGTAACTCATAACGTGTTTATATATTTAATACTCAGTATACGATTGTGAATTCGCCATAGGTGATTTTGAGCAGCAACGTGTACATAGACAAATCGCCCGAATATCGCCTGTTCGAACCTTGGTTAGGTAACGGACTGTTAATAAGCACTGGTAAGTGAAAGGTTTGTGCGCTGAAGTTATGCGAATAGGAAAATGATGACATTTTTCAATTTGTCGCAGGTGACAAATGGAAGGCCCACAGGAAATTGATCGCCCCGACGTTCCATTTGAACGTGCTCAAGTCTTTCGTGGGATTATTCAACGTAAACAGCCGTGAAACTGTTAACAAACTCCGAAAAATGGGCAACAAAGAATTCGACATTCACGATTTCATGAGCGAATGTACCGTGGAAATTTTATTAGGTAAGCTTTTAACAATAAATAAATACATTTTACGCGCAACACATAATATTTTTATTGCGTAATTTTAATATGCATCTACTCGTATAATTCGGTTTATTTTTGTTATAATATATAGAGACCGCAATGGGTGTGAGCAAAAAAACTCAAAAGAAGAGTGGTTTCGAATACGCCGCCGCTGTTATGAAGTATAATCAAATTAATACAAAAAAATACATCTTATTATATATTGATAATATTTAACTGGGGTGTTTTTTTTTTTTTTTTTTCAAAGAATGTGCGATATTTTACATATGCGTCACACGCACTTGTGGATGAAACCGGATTTTATTTTTAATTTCACCAAGTACGCAAAGCAACAAGTGGGACTTCTCGATCTGATTCACAGTTTGACCAATAACGTAAGTACCTGTATCTATAATAAATTATGATTAATTGTATGATAAAAAAAAAGTCGTTGACCTATTATTCGATTGTAAATATTACACAGGTATTGGCCAAAAAGAAGGAAGAATATTTTAAAAATAAGAGCCAGTTGACCGAGCTTTCTGACAGTCCGGTAGCAGAAGAAGAAGTTATCGAAACCAACTCGACGACCGAGGTCGAAGAAGTGCCATACGGAAACTCATTTGGCCAATCTGCCGGTTTGAAAGACGATCTGGACGTAGACGATGACGGAATCGGTATGACGAACACTATATTATTATCATTCTTGGTGTGACGAAATGTTAACTATATACTTGTGTTTATTGAAACATATTATAGGCGAGAAGAAGAGGAAGGCGTTTTTGGATTTATTAATTGAATGCTCGGAAAACGGCGTTGTATTGTCCGATCAGGAAGTTCGCGAACAAGTAGACACTATTATGTTTGAGGTTTGTTCCAATGTCTATATATCTGGATATGAATTTAAAACAAATAATCGATCGTTAGCCAAAACCAGTACGAATGTTAATTAACGTATTTTATTTGTATAATTTCTCATATAAGGGTCACGATACGACGGCAGCCGGAAGCAGTTTCTTTTTGTGCTTGATGGGTGCCCATAAAGACATTCAGGTAAAAAAACGCGCGTGCCAAGTATTAAAATTTTCGATATCGTTTACGTTTATTGTTTTCGTTCTGTATACAGGAAAAGGTGGTCGAAGAACTATACTCGATATTCGGTGACTCTGATAGACCCGTAACGTTCCAGGACACATTACAGATGAAATATTTAGAACGGTGCATCATGGAGACGTTGCGAATGTACCCTCCGGTACCGATTATCTCGCGTCAACTGAAGGAGAACGTGAAACTCCGTGAGTGTAGACAAATTTATATTAGACATTTCAAATTATTGACATTTTCTTAATGGCAACCTGCTTACATATTTTCATCGTGTGTATGTTTATATTATACATTTTCTTTTTTTTTTACCTTCAGCATCCAGTGACACAGTATTGCCAACCGGCGCCACGATCGTAATCGCCACTTTTAAAATCCACCGCAACGAAGAAACGTTCCCTAACCCGGACGTGTTCAATCCCGACAATTTCTTGCCCGAAAAGTCAGCCAGCCGTCATTATTATGCATACGTGCCGTTCAGCGCCGGGCCAAGGAGTTGTGTCGGTACGTACGATTTTTACGATTTTATACGATTTTTTTTTTGTAATAATAATTGTGAGGATGTTGCATATATACTCACGTGTATGTATTTAATCAATTTGCCTGAAAAACTAGGCAGGGATTGGGGAGAGGGGTAGGTAAAACATTGTTAATGAAATGTATGCCCGATTCCATGGTAAAATCATAAATACGCCACTGACGACTAATATGTCAATGTTATAAATTATACCTGGCTTAAGAAAACATGATACATCTTCCCCCCCTCGTAATTCAATTTCAAAAACTTTTAAATTTTAACCTTGAAAATATTTTAGTATTTTAGTAATTAAAATTGTATAATCACATAAAAATAAAAAAAAAAAAACACGGTACATATATTGCGAATTTGAATATTTTAGAATTGATAAGTTAGTTAAAAAAAAATTCGTTAAAATTGTCGATAAGTAAACCTCTTAAATACGGCCTTTTAGATATTAAAATGTTTGCCGTATCTATCTATGTTTTTAATTTTGCCGTTATTTTCCAAGCGAATTAATAATTTATTATCAGACCAAGGTTAAAGTCGAATAATTTCCTATTTACAATTCTTTTTGAAATAATCGTATTCCCGTGTATAAAATTAACGTAAGTTCGTTTTCATTAACGTTCTAACCTCTGCGGACCCTTTTGTGAATGAAATCGTAATTGATCAAAAATTATACTGCATGAATAATAATAACAATTCTATTTACTACCTACTTTTTCCCTATTGTATTCTATGCGAAACGTTTCACTTAAAAAAAAAATCAACTTGACGTTTAATAAATATTGTTATTTTTAATAATCCATGCACTGCCCAATGAATTACTTTTTATATACCTAACCTACATCATACATTATATTTTTTTTTATTCAGGTCGCAAATACGCCATGTTGAAATTGAAAATTATTTTGTCCACCATCCTACGGAACTTTGTAGTACATTCGACGGTGGCCGAAAAAGATTGGAAACTCCAAGCCGACATTATCCTGAAGAGGACTGACGGATTTAAAATCGTTTTAGAACCGAGAAAGTCACTAGTCAAGAGCGCCGCTTAAGTGCGCCGTGACAAATTATTTTTGATTTCACGATATTATAATATTTATTCTCTGGAGCGGATAATTAATAATAATTTATTTATACCAATTTTAATATACTATATATATATATATATATTTTTTTTTTTTAAATAGTCATTATTCCGAAATGGATCGCATCACGTTTACACGGTTAGGTATAAACCGGAATCGATACTAAATAAAATTATTCTAATATAATGTAATTATGTTTTATTTTTAAACTTTCTTTCTTTTGTGTGTTATTTTATTGTATATTACTATAATTTTTTTTTTTTATAAGGAATTTGGAAAATAATATCACACACCAATATATATTAATATATAAGTTAGACGAAAGACAATCGCTATATTTCTTTTTGGTCAATATACGTATACGATATCGAAACTGTAGTTTTATTAAGATTTGTTTGGTTTTTTTTCTTTGGAAAACACTTTTTTCGGTTATTAAAAATCCTTCTAGGTATTTGAATAATCGTACCTTGAAAGATGCGAGTATCTTTTGCTTGGCGCCAATTTTTTCGAATAATTTTTCTAGATTTCCTAAAAATGTTTAAATTAACCACTCAACGGATACGTATTTTTATTTAGTTTGTTTTTATCGATTTTTGGGGTTCACAATGGATATACAAGGGGGAGGACGATTTTACCAGTTTACCGAACGACTCCGTTCGATTTTGTCATTCTTTTGGCCCAGCTTATACTTATAACATCCGTCATACTACAAAAACATGCCTCTATTATTTTTTGTTTATCTACTGTTTTCGTTCAGGTTACACTTACAATATAGCAGTACGATCTAAACATATATCGACAGTGTCTTGTTAAAAGAACGTGTATACCACTAAAATACTTTTTAAAAAAAGAAAAAAAAACTTTTTTTATGAAGTCTATCACGAAAAACAATAAAATTACTCATACACTTGATACATTGTCCACAAAGTATACGTGGATTAAATGTGGGATATGCAATTTTAACAAGTTAGCGTTGAGTTAATTATATTTCAAAAGGGTGCCTGGGTATTTCATTCAATTTCATCGAAATTATAACAACTTAATTTTCTGTATTTAAATACGCCCTTTTAACATTTATGATCTTAATTTTTCCGATTTTTTTGATATCAAAAAAAGTATTTTTTCGATTTTTAATTGTAGGTATACGCCATTTTAACAAAATTCCATCGATTATATTGTAATGTTTTAAAAGTTTAAACTTTTTCTTAGGCTTGTATTATTTAACGTGATAAGTGTCCTAAATAAACCGAAAAAAAAAAATAATAATAAAATCCTGATAAACCCCTATCCCGATACTCATCACTACTAATGATAAATTATATTCGAATTTTCTAAATAATATTACCCATATTATAAACGACGAACATACGCGTTTACTACCGGCATTACGTGCCGCTTCCGTTGAACTTATTAACGGCTTCATCCGCTCAATTATTAACAATACGAGTGATATTTACGTCCGTATATATAATACGCGAGGAAGATTTTTTATTTTTTTTTTTTCATTTTTTTTCCCTCTTTTTTAATTTCCCTGAACCCGATTTATACGTCGGTGACCGAAGGGACTAATAAAGAGAGCATCACCGACAACAGCCGGCCTCCGCTTCCACCGCCGCACGACGTCCTGCAGTGCAGTCGTTGCGTTTGTTTCGACACAGATTATAATTTATATATTATTATTATAATTTATTTTTTACGAGTGTAGGACGGCGACGAACATCATCATTCGCGCAGCATCATATTATTTACAATATTATAGTTGGGGTCCATCCCGCCGTAGTCGTTGTCGAACCGTCCGTTTAATAAAAAAAAATTGTACCCATATTGCAGTCGTATCGCGGTCGAGCGAATGAGACCCGCACGTTTATACCTATCCGCGACACGACAACCGCGAAAATAAAAGAAAATATCTCGTAACAATATTAATATACACCTATACTTCAAATAATAATATTATGTTACGATAGATGTAAATATTAAACGATATTCGATCCGCTGCCACCGCCGGTGCTGATATAGTTATTCGCGAGGAGGAACAAATTTATGCGCATTTAAATCGCAAAACAAAAAAAAAAAACAACAAAAACAAAACACTACGAAACAAAAATTTACAAAGCGGGTAACGCCCCTCGCTGTGCGACACGGAACACAGAAAGTTTTTTCCTCGTAGGCACGATTTTCGCAAATCATGAAGACCGACGAAGAGAACGTTAGGTAGGTACATAGCATGTATATTTATTTTTATATTTTTCGCGTGCTTAAATATTATTATAATAATTTCACAACTGGAATCGTATCGTACATGCAATGATCAGACGATAAAATATGTATAGAGGTACCTACGATGCACATCACGCAGAAAGACAAAAAAAAAGATAAAATAAAATACCGACATTATATTATGTATGATATGCATCAATATGTCAAAAACCGTTCAAAATATGCACTTATATTTTCGTTTTTTTTTTTTTTTTTTTCTTCGAATATTTTGTTTTACGTAATTAGGTGTCATTTATTTTATTTTTCGGCGCTAATGGCATAAATATTCACGTATATATTATACCTATAGTCCAGCACACGTTAAATCGAAAATAAAATAATTCGAGTAGCTGTGATGTACTTTTTTTTTGACAAGTAAGCCATAAGCCATAATATTATGTATATTATACAGCGATTAAGTAATTGTGCCGTTTATAAATTCTCAACATTTGTACAGTATTATATTTTCGCCTATCAAACGTTATTCCGAAATAATTTTAATTCAATACAATTTTATAATATTATTAGCAATTTTATTGTAAATCATTGTCGGTTATTTATTAGCATTGTATAATATCATACACTGTCCAACACAGGTACGCGAATCATAATATGCGTATTATTAATAACAAATTAATACGTCTTAACGCTTCACATACGCATCAATAAGCAATAAAAAAAGAATTTCGTCTATGGAATGTGCAATTTGATTTGAAACGCCCACATTTTCAACCCCCATGACCGAGCATAATAAAATAAATAATACACTCAGTATAAATACTCAAATACATATAATTTGTGAATACATAAATAATAGTATAATGTAGTATAATGATAATACATACATAAAATATATTAATATTGTTAATAGATAACAAATTTATTATAATAATAAGTGTTTTAGTTATAATTTTTTCCCTTCGATTTCTACGTTTTGTTGGAATTTCCTATTTTAAACATTATTATTTATTTGATGCGTTACACGACGAGTTTTCGACGATAAATATGTTTTCAATAGTTTCGAAAATATTGTCGTTGTGACGATAAAAAAAAAACAAAAATAAACGATTGCCAAAAAAAAAAAAAAAATTGATCAGCAAAGTCGTTAGAATCCAATTTCCCTCAAGCTGACTTGTTACCGTTACAATATTTCATACTCGACATCTTTAATTTATGATTGCACGTTTTAACAAAGTTACTTTCATGGGTCTTCAAAGGTACTTAAAACTCTGTATTTACCGTGATAATTTGAAATCCGAGTATAAAAATGATTGGGGAGGTGGTTAAAAGTTGAAAACACCAAAAGACCACGATGATTACGCGAAATTATGCTTTATTTGGGGGGTCTGTAGAGGTGTATAAAGCTAAAAAAAAAACAACATACTTTTCTCCAACAACATGACGAAGTTCATATGATCCGACCAAAATTTTGTCTCTTCAATCCGCTTATAATAAAACGTTCAAAATGTCCTAAAGTCGGTACTTTATATTTGTTTATCGGTATTAACAAATACACACAGAGTCAATACGATGAAATAATTTATATTTTTGGGGAAAATCGACAAAAAATGCCGTGTTCAGTGACGAATATTTATGATAAAATTATTTGGACTTAAAATTTATGTGCGTCTCGTTTTAAGTGTAAAGACGTCATGGATTTGTATTAAATCTGCAGAGGCAGTTAAACAGGAAAGGAAATGATTATATATATACAAACATAAATGACTTATTTCCCTTTACATTCAAAATAATATAAAATATTAAATTACCAGCAATGTATGTATATTCAAAGTGTAATACGTAGATCTAACATAACTTTTTTTTTTTTTCAATATATTTAAGAATTTTTTCTTGTAATAATCTCTAGAACCTCGTCTATTTTGTATTTTTGGAAAAAATAAAAATAATACATTGTTTTCACAAAACCATAGCAATATTTAAAAAAATGTTTATGAAAGTAAACATTTATTGATGATAAGTTTCAACAATATTTTTAAATGAATACAAATTTCATTAAAAAAAATTGGTGCATCAGTCGGTATTATTTTTTGAAGTTTATAATGGTTTAAATTTGATTCATTCCAATAACTTATCGATTTACTAATTTTCAATCAAAAATAAATTTGTTAATGATTTTTAAATTTTCGATTTTGAAACAAAAAAATTATATTCATATATTATCAATCTGAAAGTTTCAATATTTTGTCAAGTTTTGTTTCACCCTAATTATATTTAAACAAGGGCAAATAATTGACATATAAATTGTCACTTGAATAACGAATTGGTTAAAAAAAATACACTTGTCTGTAATTGTATTTCGTCTACTTTATGATTTTATACACGAAATAATTAAATTTTATAATGATTTTCGAGGACGGTATATTTCAGAATCAAACAGTTCAAACAGTTTAATAGTCCCCTAATCGAGTCTGTTATTATTAATTTAATAATTTATCGTGTTTACGAATATAATATTTAATATTATAATTGCTTGTTTTGCCGATGAAAATTTATAACGTTATAGGCTCAGTAAATCCGATATTATTAAATTCCAGTTAAGTATCTTTTTTTTTTTTTTATATAGGAATCTAATACGCATGCATCAAACGTATTTTTCACACTTAAAAATAATTTACCAGTATAACGAGTCATTCTGAATTGTGAAGTTATTAAAAAAATAATATAATAGTTTTTTGAAACAATTTTTCAAACAAGTTTGTGTAACTTTTGGTAGGTTGCTTCGGTGAAATGCTTCATAAATTATGATATTATTCGAGGAAAGTGATAACTCGGGCATTCATCCTAGTCTAACTTTTAATCATGTCTTAAGTTGGCAATTTGTTTGAGTGCAATAGATCCAAGTCTAATAAAAAAATTTCTCAAAATATCCGTTTTGTATATATCTTTTACTCGTTTTGCCTCCGTAGACACGTAATCTGTGGAAAATGTTTTCGGACGGATTTTTAAATTTTCCGAGAAAATACAAAATTTAAACGCCTCGAAAATAAGTAAAAACCTATATTTTTTTTTCGTGAGTAGGATATAAGAATGTAAAATGTTTATTAAATAACGGGTAATACTCAAATAAAAAGACATTTTTTTTTTCCGGTAAATTACTCAGTCGTCAAATTCGATAAGTTTGCTCTAGTCTAACAGATATTAAAAAGACGCCGCAGTGACACGGCAGTTTATATATTTTTTGATTCTGAGTGGAGCGAGGAA
The DNA here is from genome assembly GCA_902439185.1 of Cinara cedri. NCBI lineage: Eukaryota > Metazoa > Arthropoda > Insecta > Hemiptera > Aphididae > Cinara > Cinara cedri. The sequence goes on along the minus strand of CABPRJ010001468.1, from coordinate 309,484 downwards.
TCAATTGGTTTTACAGTGATGTTTATTATTATTATTTTTTTTTTATCTGTGAACACTTTTCTACCAGCAATTTTGCTCAGATTTTTAATTATATCACTTTTTCTAAAAAGAAACTGAGGTGGTACTTTAGAGGAGTAATTTTTTGATTTGCTTAGCTGTTTTCATAATAATTGGAGAAAACCGAGTAGATATGTAGGAATAACGGAAAAATAGGTACAATATTAAAAAAAATATATAATTATTTTACTATAATATGACATAAATACTGTTGACAAAACAATAATAACCGTTCTCTGATCAGAATCGTTTTTCATTTGCAATGGTTAATCGTTGCGTACTGATATACATTAAATTCCTTTCTGTATCCTATACCTTCCCAATTTCCCACCTACAACATTTGCCCACCCATCGTGCAAAGTATGTCCGTATCTTTTTTTAACATAGGTATTTAATATTACTCATTAATTAGTACCTATACGAAATGATTATTCAAACGTGTATTTATTGTACACTTAAAACCAATTTGCAATCAATCGAGTTATTTATTGGACAAGGTTGATAACATTAATAATGTATTATTATTAGGTAGGTTATGTAAATGTGAGAACATCCGGGCTTTGATAATAATATAAAATATTCTATTGTGTTGTGGCAATTGTTACTGACGGCGTGTAATATTTTTATTTCAATCGCCCTATAAGAGGTGAATTAAAAAGTTAAAATAATAAATTACCTACTTATTATTTCGTAATATCCTACTCCTAATACGTATAGCTGGATAGCTATATAGACCCATTTGTAAAAATTAGAATAGGGTAAGCAAAAAAGACATTCCTACTAAAGGGGAAATTATTAACATAAAAATATATGTGTCTAATTTTAAAAAAAAAAAAACAACCGTTTAATCAAAACGAGTGTAGCACTATAGGCTGGTGAAACACGGGACGTTAAGCAAATAAGACGAAATAGGCTGGGAAAAAATTGAGAACACGAATATTTTTTATATATTTTCTGTCTGTAAACAAATTTTCGACCATAAATCTTGCGCCATTAAAAAAACGACAAGATATCTTTCTTATTGGATTTTGGATCTAGGTGGTGAATGAGAAAATCGTTTATTGATTTCCCGTGTAATTTTCTGAATAATTGAGCAAAACCGGGAAAAAAACGTAGCACGAACAGGAAAGTTAACGCAAATAATGATTTCATTATTGTTTTTTTATTGTAATCCAGTTGAAAATATTCGTTTATATATATTTTTTTATGCATATTATATAATTTATATGCCTTAAATACAGTTTTCATTTCTACTCGATAATCAATGGCTATAGCGATGAAATGTGTTTGTGTACATTTTTTTACGAATGAATTTTTGACATCATAACCATTAACGAATAATAAGTGAATAAAAACCGGTTAGTAAAATAGTGTTGTGCTAAATACATCCGGTGAACTATATTTATTCTTACGATGGACGTCATAAAATACATTATTATTATGAAACAAAAATGTAACGTAGAAATATTTTAATAAGACTCGTGTATAGACTAGCCGAAAATATTTGATAAATACATTTTTGGGCTATTCGTTTCATCAATGAAATTGTTGAAGAAAATGTATGTTAAGGGTTATGTAGTGCAACATTTGTTCTTGTGTAAAAATATGTTTTATAAGAAACACATGCCTATACGAGTAGAGTGAACCGATTTTGATCATGTTTTGTTTTTTTTTTTTATTTACGGAGAGTGGTCTTAGATTTTGGAAATTTGAAATTTTTCCAAACGTTACAATTATTGAAGTTTGAATATTATCAATTTTAAAAATGTTAGATTTCATTATGATGTTTGTTTTTTTTTTTTTTGTTATTTCTTTTCTGTCGGCGAAGAACTTTTCTACAATCTTTTCTTATAAAAAATGACAAAAGACTATTTTGGATCTAGTTGGTGAATTATAGAGTTCATATTCTGGTTTTCTTTGCAGTTTACTTAATAATGGGCAAAACGGGCAAAGCTTATGACAAGAAATATTTCATTGTTTTTGATTTTGTTTTTTGGTTGTAATTTCATTAAAAGTAATCGTAGAGACTGCAATTTTCATAGGATACTTAATATTAAATTATAATATTTTCTAGGTGTCGTACAATATTCATAACATTCTGTCGATGATTTTTAAGTTATTTTTTCGTTTTTTCGTTTTTCTTGGGTCTTTTGCCGATAAAATTGTTTATGGTCCCCCAACTTCCAAACATTTAATCTTTCAAACTGCTTTAAGCAGAAAAGTTTAAAAATTTAATACGAGATTGATCGTAAGTTGTATTTGATAGTGAATAAAAAAAGTTAAGCGTGTTGAAGAAGATTTTTTTTAAGTTACAATGTTGACTTTAAACGTGAAAATTACAGCATTTCAAAATATGTTTTTTAAACATTTTTCTTTTTCTTTGTGGATAAATAAATCAAAAATATAAATCCATGCGTCTTGTATGCATTTTTCCCCTTTCCGACAGAAAATAAATTATCGAAATCAAAATACTCAATAAAGCAGTGTTGAATTGAGGGGGGACGCAGGGCTGAGCCTGCAGTAGGTATGTTTGCTATCGGAAATTATGAATTACTGAATTATGTTTGAAAATTAGTGTGGGAGGCTTGGAAAGCTAAGTCTCCCACGGGTTGAGTTGAGTGCAATAATTGCAAGTGACGCTAATTTTTTTTTATGTCTTATAGTCCCTCTTCTTTTACGTTATCAGTTCGAGCACTGAAAAGAAGCATGATGAATTTCACATTTAAAACATGTTTTGGGCAAAAATAATTTTGCACACATAATACTATACACAAATATATTACAGCACTCGAAGAACAAATAGTTTTAAAATTGTAATATTATAGTAATAAACTTAGTGTTTATAAATATTCGGAAAAAAATCGAAAATATTTAAAAATATACGGTCAAATTTTCGATTTGATAGCACTCATCTCGGATGGATAGTGGTAGGAGCACTGGAAGAGTCAACAACGATATCTAGAGTTTCATTATCAGTAAGGATGACTGAAATTGACGGATTGCTGTAAATATTTTGGACTATAGAAGAACCATGGAACCTGTTATACCGACAATGGAGGTAGAACAATGGATAACATGGTTTCAGCAGTTAATGAAAAGAGTAGTTTTAGAACATTTTTGTGTGTCATTGCCATTTTGTTCAACTGTAGGTACCAAGACGGAACCACCAATAGCGCAGAGGGCGTCTGTTCACAGTGGGATCTCGACCAAGTTAGGTTTACCTCGTTTTTTGGCCTTAAACCGTTTATACAATCTTGAGCGACGGTTAGCTAAAGATGTGGAGTTGCATGCTGCATATCGCGATTTCATGGACGATAACCTGAGGTTGGGATACATGAAACCAGCGTCAGTGGTAAGCAAATATTTCATCCCACACCATTCCGTAGTTAAACGTGAAGAAAAGGGATTGAAAGTCCGGGTCGCCTTCAACACCTCGGCCAAAACTAGGTCTGGGATATCCTTGAATGACTGTCCGTGCACTGACCCAAAATTACAGATTGAAATTAGCGATGTACTACTTCGTTGCAGGTTCTGCAAGTACATTTTTGTCGTCGAAATTACAAAAATTTATCGACAGATCTTAGTACGGGAAGAAGATTGAGTATGCCAACATATTCTTTGGCGTAGGTCTCCGTAGGATGAGGTGCAGGAGTAAAATTGTTGACGGTAACATATAGTGTGAGTGCGACCCCTTTTCTCGCTTTGCGGTGTTTACGTCAATCGGACCATGATTACGACGAAGATTTTCATCTTGCAAAGGACCTGTTAGTTAATAACACGTTTGTGGATGACATATTAGCTGGCGCCAATAGTGCAGAAGAGCTGTTAGCCGTACAGGGGGACTTCATTCCAACTTTCCAAAGGTGGGAGGATGTTCGGTATTGATAATGGTTTATCGGGAGCGATAAGGTCAGTCGTGAACATTCTTGATTGTTTCTTAGACCTAATGGTTGGGAGGGGCCGTCGCTTATCAGTAGTACGCCAAACGTTGTCCGTGGCATGTCGTCGTGCGTAACCTAACCGTCCAGCCACTTAAAAATGTAAGTACCTATAGGTACGTTTTCTTTCGGATGTGAAACGTCCGGCGCGTTTCTTTCTTGACGGGCTATTCGGGATCCGGGACACGTGAGTCAGTCGGTGCAATCACTGCGGCGAGACAATTCCAATGTTTGCCGTTCGGGCGCGTCCAAGATACTATTCTATTTGCGGCACGTGTGCGGTTTGTGCATGAGAAGTTCGGCGGTCGGCTGGCGGTGAGTGGAGCGAAAGTGAGGTGGCGCCCAAGGTCAATGGTGCGGCTAAGCGGTCGGCGGCCGGATAGATACCGTGTGCTTATCGGAATGTCACACTTCATAACTACGGTAACACGCGGAATCAGTGATAATTTGTTGTCATCGGTGGTACGTGGCCCTTGTAATGTTTATGTGAGCGTACACAAATCACTTCTAAAATATTGTGTTTTTTAGATTCCGAGCGTAGTAAGGGAGCTATTAGTTTTACAAAAAGGTTTATTTTTTTTTTCTAGTCTGTGGATACGTTTTTTCTTAATAAACTTTCTCCGATTCTAACGTTTTGCAACTTTTCTGAAAGCTCACATTGTCTATGTAGTACGTCATAGAAGTCGTGTTTTGATTTTCGACGTTATTTTTTAAATAAAAGCACTTAAGTGGGAAAAAACGTAGGAGAACGTACGATTTAACGATTTCATTATTTTATGAAAACATGGATGACGTTTTCTACCAGAAAAAATGATTTAATCGAAAAATAACTGGATACCTTTTTTGTTGCCTTTTTGATTTACTTTCTTACGGTATCATCGGCAAAACTTTTGAGCCATTTTTGAGTTTTTATAGAATTTTAAGGAGTTTTTTGATGTAATTCGGTTATAAATGTACGTAGAGATTTGTAACTTGGTAATAATATTTATATTAGATTTACCTAGACGTGGTGAAATTTCCAAAATCATCGGATAACTTTTTTTAATTTTTTTAATTTTTTTTACAATGGTACTTTTTTTTTATTCTATAGACCACTTTTATCCTAGAAAACTTGCTCCGATGTAGTATGAAGTGTAGCATCTTTTCTGGAAGTCAATTTTATCTACTTGGTAAATACCCAGGTCAAATTTTTTGATTTTCGAAACGGTATTTAATATAAAAGCGATTAACCAGGAAGAAAAACCGATTTATTCACGATTTCGTTATTTTAAATAAGTACCTACCACGTTTTATAACACAAATATGGCTCCAATTGAAAAACGGCAAGAAACATTTTTTGTTGAATCATTAATCTTGTTTATAATGATGCAGATCGTTTTTTTTGATTTTCGAATTAGTTTTCATAATAATCAGGACCTAACGTGGGAAGGTTATGCTAAAAAGAATTACGGTACTTCAAATTATGTATTGCCGTACCGCGCTCGGAATCGTCTTTCGTCATCATTGGTTTATTGTTACTTACAGATATAAATAAAATAACCTTATGTATCCTACCTTCCCAACTTCTCACCTACAACAGTGGCCGCACCCGTCCCCAGTATCAGCTATTTTTTTGAGTTGCTGTTATGATGAATTTTTATCTATTTACATTTGTTTAGGTCAATTGGTCTTATTTATTAATAAAATTGTAATACACATACTAGTACTACATTGTGTCTTTGTTTTATTATTTTAATTTTTGTTTTTTTTTTTTTTTTGGATAATATTTACATTATTAGTTATCGAATAGTTTCATTTATTTTGAATATCATACTGTCCATTTATGATTTGTATCTGTAAAGTATTTTCCCAATAGGAACCTAGCGAGAGGTTCCTTTAGTACGTTTAAGTGTATTGCTACATGATTAAAAACTATATAAAGTTATACATGTGAATGTTCGATAAAATTATTAATTTTATATGATTTCTAATTTTATCATCACGTTTAAATCCTAATAAATTTGTTTTACATTTTTTTTTTTTTTTTTTTAAATCATGTAGAGCAAATTTACTATTTGGTGTTCCATCCATATTTTTAAATTTTAATTTTAAAAAGTATACACTTAAAAATATATATATATATATATATATATATATGTTTTTAACTATATGGAAGTTTTTAAACTAAAAGTTTTAAATTTTTGCACTTACTTAATACGATTTTTTTTGGGGAGGCTGGATTTATAATCTTTATTAATAAACTAAGAACAATAATTTTAAATTTAATTTTTGCATATACGTGAAAGTTGGGCTAGCGAGATGTCAAATCAACGTTCTGGGATCGATTCAAGTGTGCCACTGAACTCAGTCACTCCGAATTCGAATCCTCCGAATGATGGCACATGTAATAATAAAGCCAATAACGACATTTCACCTACGCCGAATTCCACATTTTCTGAGTAAGTATAATTTTATTATGATAACGATAAGTATATACACCACAAGTATGACTCACCGGCAAAACTCCAAAAGTCAATAGGTTCTTTGAAATAAATATTGTTAGATAATTTGGTTTTTTCGATACTTATAACGAACAACGATTATATGCAATACGATGTTTCTTTATCATTTTTAGATTTTGAGTGGAATGACGAAGCTTATAATTTTACAAACATGTTTATTTTTTTTCTCTCTGTGCACCACTTTTCTCTCAGAAAATTTGATCAGATTTTAAGGTGTAGCATCTTTTTTGGAAGGAAGTCAGTGTTGGGAGGTACTTTAAGGAGGTAATTTTTCGATTTTTTCAAAAGTTTTCTAATCAAGTTTGAAAAAAACAAAAAAAAAATCTGAGGAAAAACGAGAAAATAAAGGAAAATGTAGGTATCAGTCAAAATATATTACGGCCTTCTTTTTTTCTGTGCATAACTTTTTTACAAGCAATTTCGCCCCAACTTATAATGATGTTCTCGAAAGGAAATTTGACTGAGAAAGTATTTTAGACAGGTAATTTTTAGATTTTCCTAAGAGTTTTCCCAGTAAATGTGAAAAACCGGGATAAAATATGGGAAAACCGGTAAAAACGTAAGAAAACTGGGAAAATCGGTACAATAATAAACAAACATCATTAAAGAAAATATATAAAGCTTATTTAATTATTTTACTATAAAATGACATACATTGTTGACAAAAAATCATTATCAACTGAACTCCTCACAGAATCGTTTTTTCGTAAGCAATGGTTTATCGTTGTTTACAGGTATACATTAAATTATCTATAACAATGGTTGTACCCATCCCCATTATCCGAGGACGTCTTTTTAAACTTGCCATCATTGTAGATCAGTAAAGTCAAAATCTCAAATTTTATCGGACAATAATGATTTCACTCAAAACGGTAACGCGAAAAATATTTCACGTTTTTTATTTCAGGGGGGGGGAGTTTCAAAGTAAACATTTTGAATAAATTTTTAACATTTCAACCCTTGTGTAATAAAATTTCCAAACGAAAATACCACGATCAAGATACACCCATATTTTTTTCTAAGGAACACCAAATTTTTTTCTTTCGCATTTGTTTTCTGAGATAGCAATTTATGATGAAAAAACGATTTTTTTGTACATTTTTTAACAAATTCAAAACTTATCGATGATTATAATATAACTTATACTACCTATACAGTTTAAAGTACAGTAAATTGGCATATGTTGCACGTATTGATTCGATAAATTGCTATATAAAGTATATGTAAGTATTAGTGTACAAGTATTAGGGTCGTTTATTAACGTATTGTTTTATTATTTGTTAGAATTTTTTTAAAACTTTTTTTAGTATGCCGACGGTAAAAGATTCAACCGTGCTGAACGTTTCCATATTAAAAATACCGAATCAAATGAAAAGGGAATCAACAATTGAGGAGCTTCACAATACTTGGAGAAAAATGGGAGCGTAAGTTAAAACGCTAGACATATTTGGTTCCAGGGTAAAAAGGCGTAAGCCCATTTTGTATAGATTTCAATACAAGTAGTATTTTTTAGTTATTTATAGGTATTTGAATCATATAAAATCTATACAAATGTTGTAAACACTGATCAAATATTTAAGTTCGAATTCGTGAAATTAAAACCACGATAACGTTAATTTATTTTGCACAAATTGATAAGGTACAATGTTTAATTTAAATCTTTCGAAAAATGTTTTAAACGGTCTTCGTTCAGAATCGTTTTTCGTTTGCAATGATTTAATACAATACTTTATACGGATAATACAATTTTGAATTTTGTTACTGACATCAAGAGTATTTTTATTGTATCATAATTTACTATTACAGTCAAGCTCTCGCCACAACTCTCTCCGCTCTATACGGCAAACTTTTGGTGGTCATGGGCATAGCTTTTCCGATGTCTGAAGTCATATCCACGCACATTCCACATTCGTTTTACGAGGTAAAATTATGATTTAGTATTTAACTACAGTCGATGCGTATATAGGTATTTTTTATTATTATCTATAATATTGTGAGGATTTATTTATTTTTTGCAAATATGATTTTCAGGGTTATTACCTGTACCTTTACTTCGGGAGCATGGCATTTCTTTTTTACATGTACGCAATGCTGCTCAAAGGGAAACCCACGATGACGCCGGTCAACACGAATTTCAGTGAGTATATCCTACGTTGTATAACTATTACAACGTGGAGTATATTTAGGTTTTTGCCAAGGAAGGTGATATTGAATTTGATAATTGTGCCGTTGTAACAGGCGATTTGTATCCCACGTGTATTATTACCTCGGTGTGTATAAATTGTAATGATTTGTTATAATTCATTGAATACAAATATTTCTGTTCATTGTTTTGAAGTCAATGTTTCACTAATATTTTTTTCAAATATAAACATATATAAATATGAGCGTTTCCTTTCTGTATATATCCACAGAATAATACAAGAACAAAGTCAAATATAACTTCATATTACCTTTTGAAATAAAGCAACTAACCGAAACACTATCTAACAAATTTGTATAAACACGAACTTACACAAATGTATAAAAGGGTATATTATACAGGAAAAACTGTGCCGGATTCAAAGGCGATCGTGCTAATTCAATCGTCTAAAAATGAATTTATAAAATTAAACAACGTGTTTCGGATTTCCAATTTGTATGAGTATCAGTCACAAATTTAATTAATAATTGCATAGGTATTTTAAAATAAAATATGATTTTTGCGTCCTAATGATAGATAACCTATATTTGGCTACATTTTTTTATATTATTACCTAGTTTTGGATGGCGATTTGTACCCACCAAGGTAATAATACAAATAGGGTTCAAATCTCCTGTTATTATAGACAATTTTTCTTATAGGCGATTTGTACCTACTAAGGTAATAATACGGTGAGTATTAAAATACACTGACCACGTATTATATAAACGCATACCCAGGTTAAAATTATCAATTTTTCATAATTTATGTATTTTTATCATTAAAATTCAATCTACCCTAAAATTATCATTGAAATCAAATACCTAACTATATGTTTAACATTAAATAACATGTACTTGATTTACTATTTAGTTACTTATCTGACTTCTTTCATATTATAGTGGTGTGGATAGGTTCCGTAGAAACCAAAATAATGCATACAGTGCCGTACAAAAATATATCTCCGTGACATAATAAAGATAACCAAATTCTGTTTTTTTTTTTTTATTTAAATAGGTGTATGTTAATTACTTATAGGAATAAGGACTACAGATACTTATATTTAAATTTATGTTTTATGTTTTGATAAAAAACTAAAAATATAACATTCGATTTCATTACTTTTGAAAAATTGTATACAGTTTATTTTTCTGACAATTTTGACGTTTCAGCTTTTTATTTTTATTAAATTGATGATTATTTAGTAATTTTTTAAAGTTTAGAAAAAAAGTGTACAGTCGTCAACCAGCTAAAATAGTAATAATCAATTAGGAAATTCGATTACAACTTACAGCATTATTATAGGTACTTTTCTCTGGACTTAAAGCAAATTATTAAAAATCACAAATTTAATAATAATAATAAAAAGTTGAAACTTCAACATTTTCTGAAAAATAAACTCTATAAAATGGCTATACATTTTTCGTTAGTAGAGTAAATAGTAAATTTTTAGTTTTTTTTTTTACTAGAACGTAAAATTTTAGTTTAAATATACATATTTTTAGTCTATTTGCCCTCGAGTAATATAAATAAAAACAACAGGATTGAATTATATTTATTGTTTCAGGAGATATTATAATGCGTATATTATCTTCGTGGGGCACAATGTATGTTGAGGTATTTTTTAGTACATTAACATACCGACACATACAATTTTGGAATTCTCTGACTAAAAAGTAAAGAATTTTGAATTTAAAAAGGCTTTATGCCCGGTTGCACCAAACTTATCTATCGATAAATCTAGTGTTAAATATTTATATAATGATAAACTGTTGATAAATTCAATGTTTAACTTATGTTAAATTTACAAGTGTTGCTTAATCATTGTTTTGTACTCATGTTATTACCAAAACACTAGTTATCAAACCGACTCAAATTAATTATCAAATTCGTAATCATCAAAATTGTGCAAAGGATTATACTTGTCACAAATTAATCTAGGCTCACAAATATGTATACAATTATTTCTTCATCAGACATATCTGATGTATCTAATAAAGACTATTCTAATGAATTATTCCTTATTAATTTCAATTATTCATTCAGAAAAAAAGAGAAAAGCACTTATTGAAATAAAAAAAAAAAAAAATAATATTATTTAATATCATAATACAACAATAATATTAATACTATCTAATGTATGTATTCCACGGTTGGCCGATATCGTGCGTTGAGAATTCGATTTAGAATTATTTTTATTATTGATTAGATAACTCGGGAACCGAATCGTTGTCCGATGGTGGATCGGATAACAGCGAAGCTGACTCGGAATATTACGAAAATGAATACGCGAACGGGAAGAAAGTCGCTCCCGTCAATAATATCAACAACTGGTCGTCGTCGTACAATCAAAAAACTCGAAGGCAATCGTCTCACGCCGTGCTGCCCTCTACTTTCCAACATTACGGGAGTTTTTATCTGAGAATGGGTGCTGTAGGTGCGTTAAAATTGGAAATTTCATTGATATTAAAACAATAACGTTATAATAATGTGACCTATGCAGGTCGGGATTCAAGTTCCCGTTTCACGGACCTAGAAAAGCACTGATTCCCGCTATACTACCGAATTTTAGTGCTCAATTGGTGCTTTCAGAATATATACAAATAATAATTTGTGCTCACTCCAAACCCGAATTATCACTATCACTAATTTTTAACTTAAGTCTTAGTATTATAATTCTACAGTCATTTATTACGCTAACAACGTTGATGTTGACATATAGGTAATATTATAGTTTCAATGGTTTTTTATTGTCTTTGAGTTGTTTACAGACATTGTTTAATATTTTAAGTTATGTGCAAATGATCAAGTTTTGATTGACTGTCGGGTTATTGTACTCATGTCCCACTATGTAAAAATGCTATTTCCTTCATTTAAGTCTATTTATTTTATTTTGTATTTTTTTTTTAGGATAATATTTAAAAAATAAATTAGTACTCTATTTAAACTCCAGTTTAGAGAGATGAGTGAAAATAGATCAAATAAAACTATTTTAATAAAAATTCTCCTGTTTATTGAAAACATGCATATTTCTTATAAGTACAAAAAAAAAAAAAATAATAACTACACTTATTACAATAACTTAATTTTTACAATACCGTTCTAGTTTCCAAACCTAAAGTTTATTCTGTAAATAATAATAATGCAACCACAACATATTTTGATGATCTGACCCGTTTGATATTTGTATTCATGTCATCATGAACATAAAACAGACAAATTTGTAATTTTGTATTCAAATCATTTAATACATTATTCAAATGCGTACAGAGTATTTAAATGTGAACTTGAAATCGAACTTTCAGATTTTTTTTCAGAACTTTGCAGAGAACAGTTAATGAAACAAAGGATAAGTACAGTAAAGACAAAAATTCTAAGGCGGATATGTTTTCCTTAGGAAGGAAATTTATTTATTTATAAACGCCAGTCGGAAATTTTATGATTTAGGATTTGGTTTACAAGTAATAGTTATTTATAACATAATACTGATAATACACAGTAACAATGGAAATAATGCGGAGAAAACAAGATACAAATTAGATAGTGATGTATTACCACCCTACAAAAAAACAAATTTAAAAAATTAAATTAAATATAAAAACATTACTGCTAATCGTACATTTAATTACCTATAGTTGAAATAAAAAATAAGGTTATTTAAATTACGAAGCATTCTATGTAAGGGGTGGCTATAACCATAGGATGTACTGTGCGCTGGTACTAGGAAGAGGGAGTGATGTCTGGAAAAGAAGAAAGGGATAAGAATACGTAAGTATGATAGGAGATCAGGAGCATTTGTGGTGCCTCTAAAGAGTGAAGAAATAAATTGCACGCCAATGTCTTTTCGGCGGGATGAAAGTAATGGAATTTCCAATATACTACGAATATTTAAGGACATGGGCTGCGTAGGAAAGAAACCTATTTTGGACACCTTCGAATATTAATTCATATTTAGCCAAGTAAGAATGCCATATTACCGTTCCGTATTCTAATATCGAACGTACTAACGCGAAGTATTATGTCTCCGGAGGCAATGAGCAGAAGAAAAATGAGTGGTGTTGCACTTAATAAATCCCACGACTCTTAATGCCTTTTAATTTACCTACGGTTTCATTCGTGCGATGTTCAAAGTTTAAAGATGGAGTATAATGCATACCAAGATTTTATGGAGAAAAACCAAGTAGGCCAAGAGTGGTGCCGTTAAAAGAATAGTTAATACATTTATTATGGGTTGTGCACGAGTAAGAGTGACACGGTTTGTATACCAAATGAGGAAGAATAGGTTTAGCTGGTTGGGTAGTGATATGAGGGAAAGAGTAGAAATAGAAACACTGATAATATATTGTTCTGTATTATCTTAAGTCATTATTGACCTTATGATTTTTGTTATTTTAATTATAATTTGAATTTGTTTTAATGTCGTAAGCGCGGAGCTCAGGGCAAATGTCCCGGTGGACCAACCCTAGAATCGGGGCTACTGGTACATTTATTATATAAAATACATTTTTAAATTGTACTCACATTAATAATTTTAACTGATTTCATCTTCTTGTTTTTTGTATGTTGTAGATACTACAGTGCATTGTAGAATGTAAAAATATTTCATTTAATAAGATAATAACCAAATCAGAGAAGTCTAATATTCACATGGTCATATTGCTAACGAAACTTGTTTTAATGTTAAATAACAATGATAGTTTTGTTTTTCATGGTTTCAAAAGTTATCTAATTTTATCACAAATTAAACAAGTGGACAGGCGCGGCACCAGGGTGGCCTAAAGTCCGTGGTCCTCAATCAAGCCCGTATTTTTTTTTTATCAAAAACACTTTTACAAAAAAAAAAAAAAAAAACACATACTATCGATTATTGCAGACACTTACAAGTGTGTTGTTAGAAGTATCTACTATCTATATTACTTAGAATAATTCTAACAAGTTAGTGATACATAGTATAAGTATAGTTAGTGTACAAGATATTAAGCAAATAGACTTACCTGAAGGAAATAGCATTTCTACATAGTGGGACATGAGATAACCTGACAGTCAATCAAAACTCGATCATTTGCACATAACTTAAAATATTAAACAATGTCTGTGAACAACTCAAAGATAATAAAGAACCATTGAAACTATAATATTACCTATATGTCAACATCAACGTTGTTAGCGTGATAAATGACTGTAGAGTTATAATACTAATAATTAAGTAAAAAATTAGCGATAGCGATAACTCGGGTTCGGAATCAGCACAAATGTTTATTTGTATACATTCTGAAAGCACCAATTGAGCACTGAAATTCGGTAGTATAGCGGGAATCAGTGCTTTTCAAGTTCCCGCTAGTTTCACGGATCTCCGAATTAAACCGATTACCTACAAAGAAAATCTCGATGAGCTCCCCAAAATTATATTTGTTTTTTTTTTTTTAATACTTGTCATTTTTATCTATTTTTTTTATAATTTCGGACCGGTAAAAATCCTAAAATTCCGCGAGCCGATGCCTTTTCTAAACCACGTAGTGCTATAAGTCACATTTTCCTTAATTTGAGAAACAAAAAGGTGTACTGAAATTTAAAAAATAAATTATTGAACGACATATCACGCAAACGTTAACATTTGATAGAACACGTAGCAGGCTTGTACTGTGGACAACATAATATTTTGCAGAATATTATCCATCTGATATACATGTTTATCTAGTAGTTATAAGTTTGAAATGACTTGTACTATTATGCAGCAATTCAACAGTTATAATTTTGAAAACAGAAATTATGGTGGTCGTAGTGGTGTCAGATGGTGGTTTCACTGTAAATGAAACGGCTGTTTTGTTTAATTTATTACTTTTTGCTGCTACCTGGTGATGGAGTTTTTGGGTTATAAATTATTTTACTTTGCATGTTGATAAATTTACTTTTTATGATATAACTCAAATTTTACGAAAATGTGATTTATACCACTATATGATTTCATCCACTCCATCCCGGCGAATTTCGGTTTCCGACACTCTGCTCGCACGGATCTAAATTAAAATGAGTGATAATCTCCTAAAAATCCATTGCTAATTGAATATCGTTTTGTTTTTGTACAGCTTTCGGCATTGGCAGTATGATTTATTCCGGACTGGAATTCGGCCAGTATTTCGAACTCGAACCTGCTACGAAATGCCATAACATCCTGCTAGTACTCACGCCGGCCACCAGGATGGCGTTCATATTCATCCAAATGTATTTTATATTTTTAAACGACGAGGTAAGATTCTTGATTTCTGTAAACTGCCGAACCCTTCAAACCATTTAATCCGTTTTCGATATAGTAATAATATTTTAGTTTTATTTATCACACACAAATAGCGGTCGGATACTCTTTTATTTTCACGTTTCATATCTCGCCGTCCGTATTACGTTTCCGCATTACAAGATTCCGTATATTATATCGTTTTAATCACACGTTTCTCAAGAAGCTCACCACGACTCCTTAAAAAATTTCGCTGTTGAGGTACTGGACATAAAAACCATACGGTCGTTAAAATTATTTATTCAACGGAACGGATACATATTCAAAGTTGAGTTGACGAATGGGTGTTCGGTAGATAGTTCAAACGGTTTTTGAGCAAAAATCCCCATCCATTTTGAGAGACTTAATCGTGTTATTTTAGCGTAAAAAAAAAAAAAAAAAGACCAACATATTTCGCACGTGGGTAGACTACTGTTGTAGGTGAGAAGTTGTGAAGGTAATAAAAGGGAAATTGAATGTATATTTCAAGCGAAAAAACGATTCAGAGTGAAGTTTGGTTGGTAGCGTTGTTTTTTTCAACAATTTGTCAACATTTTACTGATATTTGTTTAACATTGTTCCTATTTTCCCGTTTTTCCTCCGTTTTTTCCGGTGTTTTCCCATTAACTATGATCACAACTGGGAAAATCAAAAAAATTCCTCCGTTAAAGTACCACTTCAGTCAGATTTCCTTACAGATAGAGTGCTGTCATTGCAAATTGGAGCAAAATCGCTGGTATAAAATGTGTTCATAGGAAAAAAATTACAAATACAAATAAACATCACTGTAAAATGAATATATTCCTCGCTCCACACAGAATTCAAAATTTTTTGTATTACGAAAATGTTGTGTTATCCGTAATAATATTATGTGTAATAAATATTGTGTTCATTCTTTCGGCGGCAGCAACAAATGCGAGTGACCCGACATCAGGTGTTGGCGAAGTTCGGACTAATGCACATGATCGGCACCAATCTATCTGTGTGGCTCAACGTTCTCGTGCAGGAGACCAAACACGAGATATTAACGTTTTACAACCCGGCGGATAATTCCATCGGCGTGGCCAAACAACCGAATCATTTTTCGAGTAAGTCGACAATGATAATACTTGATGATATAATGACACGTTGAATTTTTTTATGAGGACCTTATACCCGCATGTACCGGTACCGTCTTATAACAGAAGGAAAATTTGTCGCGTGGTTGTAAAAAGGAGACCAAAGTCACACAAATGGCCGGGGGGGGGGGGGACAGGAGATACTTATCACCCCCAGGCTTCAAATTAGCACCCGCAGTTTCCCCGAATAATTTATTTCGGCATTTCACCAATAATTTGTAAACTATTGTGGTTTGTTGGTTTTGATAAAGTATTTATTTTTTTCCGCTACAAGTCAAAAACAGTATTGTACGAATGTACTATTCAGTTTTCGTCTAAACAATAAACAGCAATCATGTAGGAAATCATATTATCTTAATTTATATTTATATTTTAAACGGTTAGTTGCGAAATTATGTTCCACCCTATAATTGAAATTGTGTACAAACTTAAAACTATTGTAGTGTAGCTTATTATAGTACTAGGGGGGGGGGTGTGGGAGGCTAACCCACCCCCCAGGAATCAGTGTACCACACACTATTCTAGCACCCCCTAAATTCACACTCAATACGCGGGTATAACGGCCTCTTATCCGAACCGGTTTAACCGTGAGCATTATAACGTTGTGTAAGTACGTATTATTATAATTGATATTATAGTAGTGGTGGAAAAAATCCGGATTTATCGAAGTTCGATAACCCACATTTTCGGCGTTCGAAATCTGAAATCCGGATTCGTGTCACATCACTAATTTACAGTACTGTGTGCCGATAAAAGTGATGAAATATTTAGGAAATAAAAACACAAACTCGGACGCGCTTTTCAAAATGTGGACGATGCCGACGGTGACTACGACGACGACGACGACGACGACACAATCGCCGGCATCGATCATCGCAGCGGCGGAATTTCGACACGGCCTCAACACGGGGCCGCACCACATCTACGAATGCCGCCGGACAAACATCATCGGGTCGCTGGTGCAGAACGCCAGCCCGTTCCTGTTCCCGTGCACGATCGAGTACAGTCTGATTTGCGCGGCCATACTGTACGTCATGTGGAAGAACATCAGCCGGGTGCACGCGGACGTGTACCGGCAACGGAAAGCGGAACGGTGCGAGAACCTGGCGCAGCAGATCACCCATTACAGGAAGTCGCCGCACTATTATTCGGTGGACTGTGCGCAGGCCCACAAGGGCTTGTTTGTCGGCATACTGTTCCTGGTGCTCACCATCATCTCGCTCATATTGTTCTTCGTGCTCATATCGAAACCGGAACTGCTCAACTTCGCCGTCATGGAGGTCAACGTGTGCGAACTGTCGCTGTACGGCATGACTACGCTGGCCACCATAGTCGGAATGATACAGGTCCAAAACGATATTTTCGTCTATACTACGATATAAATATATTAAAATGGACGAGATGAGAAGTTATAGGTGAAGGGGTGGGGAACGGAGTTTGACGATATACGCATTCAAAAAAAAAACAGTAATGGAGATAAAAATTTAAAAAAATAAAAGAGAGAAATAATACTGGGGACGGGTGCGCACTGTTGTAAAGGCGAAGTTGGAAAGGTAGAATAAGTAAAGTCGAGACGAACCATTACTGACGAAAAACGATTTGAAGCAAACTTCGGTTATAAATGTTTTGAAAGGCCTTTATAAGATAGGATATGTTATGGATTTTGTCGAAATTTGAAATTCGAACATATATATATATAAAAATAAAAAATACCTTATACGAATTATTTAAATATCTCGCAAAATTAAAATACCTATAAACAACATAAAAATCGCTCGAATATTTTACTTTGAATTATAGAAAGAGCAAATATAAGTTTTCTGTTAAAAATTTTAAGTCGCGAATATTTTTTAATTAAATTACAATAAAAAAACGAAAATTGAAAACGAATATTTTTGTAAACTTTCCCGTTATTTTTCGGTTTTTTTTTCGATTTCGCTCGATTATTAAAAAAAAAACAAAAGGTAAATTTAAAAAAATAATCTCCTTACACACCAACTAGATTAAAAATGAAACAACATTGATTTATTGTTGTTTTTCTAATAGATCATTTCTGGTAGATAACGTCGCGTGTAAAAAAAACCTAACCATACTTGGCACGATGGGTGGGCCACTGTTGTAGGTGAAAAGTTGGGAAGGTAGAGATGGTTATAGATGGAAATTTAATGTATATCTGTATGCAACTATTAATCATCGCTAACGAAAAACGATACTAAGCAGAGTTCGATTATACACGTTTTAAAAGGCCTCAATATTTACGATTTTTGTTAAAATGTGTTATTAAAATTCGTATATCAAAATTTAAATACAAACAAAAGGCACTCTCACGGAAATATGATATAAGCCTATGACTTCACATCCCGAACGTTTGGAATGTTAATTATAGATTTCGCCCCTGAATCCCGATCCGTAAAAAAAAACCGGGCACAATTCGCCACCCCCCCCCCCAAAAAAAAAAAACCCGCTTACCCTTTTGTAATACGCGGCAACGTGTGAATTTCCATCTGATACGCATGCGATAGAAAATATTTTGTGGCCGTCTCGCCACAACTAAATTAACCCGGTCCGCGGTGTTCGTACCCGGCCCCCGGTATACCTAGTTACCCTATAGCCGAAGTGACCGTGCGGTGTTCCGCGTGCGCAGGTGAGACAATTGAAGTTCGACGGGCTGCGCAACTTGGAACTGGACAACATCCTACTGGTCGGCGCCCAGACGGGCACGTTCATCTACAGCACGTTCACGATTATCAGCGGCCACTTCACGGAGGACGACAACACGGTGCTGGTGCTGATCACCGCGTCCGCGTCGCTGGTGCAGACGTTCTGCCAGACGGTGTTCATACTGGACGCGTCGCGGCGGTCGTGCGTCACCCCGGACCAGATACGCAAGAAGCCCGGCCGGGAGATCGTCACGTTCCTGTTGGTCAGCAACCTGGCCATGTGGGCCATCAACACGCTGGAAAAGTCCCGGGCCGACTCGCACCCCATACAGCTGCACTTTTACGGGCTGTGGGCCTGGACCATCATCACGCACGTGTCCATGCCGCTGGCCATATTCTACAGGTTCCACTCGACCGTGTGCCTGTGCGAGATATGGAAACGTTCGTACAAAATCAAACCGTCGTACATGTGACGCGCGTCACGTGTTCAAAAGCGGTACCGCAATAAGTGCGCGGGCGCGTTCTCCGCGTTCACCGATCAGCAGAAAAGAAATGCATTGGGATCGGGTTCACCTATATTGTCACTTCAAAACACCACCGATCAATCCGATAATGTCTATGTATTCATCAATATATCCATTTCATGTACTCAATAAGAATAAAATATTACCCGACGTCTTATCGTTGTGCATTATTGTCATTTTGACGGCCGAATGAATCTGTCGGACTCTCTTTTAAAACCATTTCAATTATCTCTAGCGTTACGCGGTTAGGTTATTTCGCGTCGACAAAGGCGTTTGTACACATTGCGATGAAAAGTCGACAGGCTGCGGATTACGGACGTTCGTGCGTTATCGTCGCCGCGCAATGCTCGATCAATCGCACTGTAGTAAGTACAGGTTAAGTAGATCGCAAGTAGGCAAACGCTTGCCCGCCGCAATAATGACAATTGTCATAGCGACGGCCGGCTTGAGTTACAAGTAAAAATGCGTTAGTGTACGCTACGCGAACGTACGTCATTTAGATCGTCGTTAGCGAAAAACGATTCTGAGCAGAGTTCGGTTATGCGTGTTTCGAAAAGCCGCAATACTCGGGAGCGTTTGTAGTATTGACAAGTGTTTTTTTTTTTTTTTACATTGCACGGGTTAACAATATAACGAGATAACGAACCCGTACAGTTCATATGGTTCGGTGTAAAATCGTTTATCCCGGGTCTCGGCATCCGCCCATACTGGCAGCGGTTGTGGATTCATCGTAATCGCCATTATTGTATTGGTATTTGAAACGCTGAATACAGACGACGTGGATTCGCCGGGAACGGAAATCGAACGGTTTTCGTTTCAAACGGAAATGACGGACGCCCGTTATCTATCGACGAATGTCGAGTGTCCGTAAAAACTGCGACAACTTCAATAGGAAAAAAAAAAAAAAAAAAAACATCCAACAATATCTTTTCGTCGCGAACGAATATTTTTAAATTTATATGTATATTACAAACAAAAATAACAACGGCTGCGATAATAAATAGGTAAGTAAAAAAAATACGGTTGACCGTAACAAAAAAATTGTACGCAATTGTACAGAATTATTATACTTGTACCGTTTTTTTTTTTTTTTTAATATAACACTACTTATCGATACAATAATCACAATTAAACGCGTATAGGAGGTAGGTAGGTACGAGTAAAATTAATGATATATCAATAAAAATATTTGAACGATTAATAATAATATTGCCGCGGATTGTACTACGCTTTCACTACGGGCGCGAGCGTCATTACCTTACCTGGGCTCGTGCGGTTTAACCGGCGAGTCTATAACAGTAAACTAACTAAATCTCTATTCGCACTTACGGGTGCCACACGATATTATGAATACGGCGTGATATTATAATACAAATGTAATAAAACGATAATTATAAATACTAGTTTTTTTTTTTCTATATATAAATAAACCGAGTGTTGGCGCTCAATTTTTCCGGGTTTTCAGTTGAAATCAAAAGTATTTTACTAGCGTCGGATTCGTTTAAGCCCGCGACCGGGCGTGTTTCGGCGACGTCGTTTTGAGCAAAACTACCCGGTTATTATAAATAAATAGTCAATATTGTTATTTGAATAGTTTAGCATTGAAAACTGTCTCGATATTGTTCGCTGCCACACAGTGGTGAAAGCGGGGAAAACTTCGAGGGGTAGGGGAGGACTTGCTTTTACCAAAAATCGATGGGCGCGTTCCCCGAGAGACCGGTGATACAATATTTCGTGACCATTTCACCGAGAAAACGTAATGGTACGTCGTTGGACGTTAAACGCTGAAACCAAACGAAACTTTTAGGAAACCCGCACGGCCACAAGACTTTCAAAATGTTTTCCCCTCCCCCCCCCGGGACTTCAAAGACGTGAACTAAATGTTACGGCTAGTTTTACATTAAATAAGAAGCACAGTTCCGCCCCCCCCCCTTATTTTCACCCATTTTAACCACTGCTGAATACGACCAAGCGGAGGATAATATTATTACTGTTCGAGAAACCGATAACCGGTACAGTGACCACGACATCGCCAAAAAACACGCCTGTCAACACCTAATGGTAACGGGATACTTATAATAATAGTGCACTTTCGCGGTTACGTCGTGTATCATGCCGTGCGCCTTTTTACCGTGTACCGATTGGCCGTTGTATCGCGTGTTCGCGTCGGCATTCCTGTGCAGTTGTCGCTTAGCACTGGTGACCACTAGAAGCCATAAAGGCCGCGTCCGCTTCTGAAACCGTACGGCACGACAGACGACGTCGCCGTGATGCCGCTGTGTATTTACAGCGGACCGGACGCGAAATTTCGAACCGTGTCGCGATGGTCCCTCACTAGTTTCCGTAGTCTATTCCGCGGTAATAACGCGAATATTTTGTTGCCGCAGTAAACTGGGTAATATTCTTGGCGACACACGGGATTATACGATACGTTAAACGCGCGTACACATACGGCCTACATATTTACGGAACGCTAAATTTTGGTATCATTGCGCCATAATGCGCCTGTGACGAAACGTTTCACGTCGACAAAAACTACAGTGCTTGTTTTACCGCGGTATTGGGCGGCATTCGTTGGATAGTTTCGAAACTCGCAAAATCGACGCGACGGCGATGAAAAACGATTTTAAATCGAATGGCACCGTTTTGAATAATGCTCTGTAGCTTTCGCGTTTTACTATCCACGCGAATTTTTTATTGCTTCCGACACTATAGCCGTTACGGAAACGCGTACTAGCATTTCGTGTTTTGTGTTTCATCAAGGAGATGACCGTATTGTGATTACCGTTGGTGAGGGGCCCCATCGCGACGCGGTTTAAAATTTCGCGACACGGACGGTCGGTATGGTGTGCGTCGGCAGCGTGCGTGTTGGATGTGCCTCGGTCACCGGGTCAGTACACCCAAGACGACCACGTGTTGTTGAACCGGGCCGGGTTGGCCGCCGGGTCGAACGGCCGGTTGGTCTGCGGGATCAGCAGCCGCTTGTAATACTTGAGCGCTTCGTATAGCTGGGTGCTGACGGTAAAGTGCTTTTTGGCCACGTTGTTGGTCTCGCACGGGTCGGCCACCAGGTTAAACAGGCACACCTCGCCGGCCGTGCAGGGGGTCCGTGTCCGCGGTCCGGCCTTTGGACGATTGCACCGGACCGTAGAGTCATAGCGCAGGGCCAGCACGTCCCTCACGCTGGTTCCGCCGAAGGCGTACGGTAACGTGTCCCAGAGCCGGGCGAGCGCCCGTCCCACGTGGCTGTACACCACGGCCGTCGCGTTGTACGGAACCCGGGGTCTGGTCGTCCCGAAGAATCCGTCCAGGGACCCGTTAGCCGTCGAACCTGTGAACGTCATAATATTATAACCATCCGGAACGTTGAGATCTGGTGTGATCTGCTGGTCGGACGAGACTGGAGGCGAGAATTGTAAAAAGTAGTCCATGGGTTGTATAGCGTAGAAAACGAGAGAGAATAGATTAAGACGATATGACGACAGAAGAAGAAACGATACTAGATACGACCAAGGACCAAAATAAGAAGGGCTGGAAGTGGGCACATTTTAAACTCACCCAAAGCCCCAAAATGCCTCTGTCCGGGCGCATAGAGGACATTTATCGCTAACTAACGGCTAGTTGGATATACAGCGGAGGAAGTCTGTAGGTACTAATAGATCAGAATACTTAGGAATAAACCTTTTCCTTAACAATTAAAAATTGCAATTGTCTATAGTTAATGTGTTTTAATTAGACACCTATAGGCTATATTTTAATATTTGTGTTTAAAGAGGTAGAAGAAGACATACTTCGCGAGATGGGTGGGCCACTGTTGTAGATGAGAAATTGAGAAGGTAGACAGAAAATTTGTTGTATGCACAACGATTAACCGTTCATAACGAAATACGATTCTGAGCGGATTTAGGTTAATAGTGTTGCTTTGTCAAAAACATACACATCGTATTATGGTAAAATAGTTAAATATTATGCAGTATATATTTTAGTATATATATTTAATAATAATTGTTTATTAATGTACCTATTTTCCCATTTTGCCCCACTTTTCCTTCGGTTTTTCCCATTTATTGGAAAAATCAAAAAAGACCTCCCTAAAGTAACACCTCAGAAAAATTCTCTTTCAGAAAAGATGCTATACTTAATACTCTGGAGTAAGATTTCCGGTAGAATTTTTGTACACAGTATAAAGGAAAAAAAATACATCTTTGTAAAACCAATACATTCCTCGCTCCGCTCAGTATTTAAAATCAAAAGCAAAATAATTAATATTTCACCAAATATAGATAACGTTAAAAGGGTAGACCATTGTACCGATGTACTTGCAGCCCGGCTCCCCGTTACCCATCCATTGCATAGTATTTGGATACAAAATAGAAAATATTAGCCAAGTGAATATTATTAATTTTTTTGCCAAAAAAAACTGGCTCGAGGTTTTACTTCCGGTGGGGTAGATGAAGAAATTTGGTAATGTACACGGATATGATAGTAAGAGTAGTTGGGAATTTAAGTTGCTTATAAACCGATACGTACCGACAATTAATTTCCAGTTGTCTTTGACAATTCCAGCATAACGTAATTTTTCGTCTATGTTGAGCAATAGATAATTACGCCGGGACGGTAAATCCATCGTGAGTGACATCCACTGGTCGAGTCCGTCCATGTCTTTCGGTAAATATCCCGGATTTCCGCCTAAAAGTAATCATAAATCATTTAAGTTTAGTTTATCAATAAATTCCTTTACGGTAAAGACGGCGCAGAATGTAAGTAAACTTTGCGACTCCATAGAGAGTATTTGGTGGCGGACCGGTTTACTAAACGATTTTAATATTAAATTAATCTATATTATTAAATAAGTGCGGATTACTGTTTTAGACAACCAATTATTATGATTTCAAATATTGAAAATGAGATAAAATTATTTCGATTAGAACTAAAATGCCCCGGATGTGATGTTTAGGATTTTAAAAGTATCCTAAACTACACGATTTCTGATGACTTTTTATGTATATATTACTGTATATTAGCCTATCTATCAGGCTAGTTGGTAAATCAAGTTTTTTTAAAAAGTCTGTGTTTTGATAAACTATTTATTATGTATTATATTTTGAAGAGCAATATCAAGCTGCTAATAATATATTTGATATACCAAAAGTAAAACGTTCAACTTGTAACAATTTCAAATTGTGTATTTAGAAACATAAAAACATTCTCGTACATATTTTTAGGGGGGGGGTAAACAATGATAAAACCCGTTCTCGAGGATTTAAACTGTTATTTTGTCAAAATTTGCAAGTGTCTTAAATTTTTAATTTCTAAAATTTGTCCTTTAATATTTGTCGTACAATACCTGCAGCCGAGTACAAAGTCGGTAACCAATCGGTGATGTGCATAAGCTGTTGGGACACTCGAGGGTTTTGTTGGAAACGAGGGGTCCAGATAAGTGATGCGCTCTTGACGCCGCCTTGCCACAGCGTGTTTTTCACCTGTGGAAAACAAAACGTGATAATCATTATTGCGCGAGCCGATAAAAATCGGAAACAAGACTATTACACGCGGCAAATATGACTAATAAACAATGTAAACTCACGCCCCTGTACGGGAAATTGGAACCCCAGTTGGCGGTTATGCCCACGTTGGGTGGGAAATTTCGACCGGAGTCGTCGTAAGACGGAGACCCGTTGTCCGACATCAAAACGATTATGGTGTTGTGCAACATGTTTTTCGCCTCGAGCGCCTGTACCACGCGACCCACGGATTCGTCCAGTTTGGACACCATCGCTGTGACACGTCAAACAAACAAATACTATTATTATAAACGGTCGTTTTTATGCTATAATGATGCGTTTGTATCGACTATATAACACCGTAACAGTTATCAAAATTAAAATACACGTAGCGTTTTCCATCAAGCTAATACACCGGTGTTTTAGTACTTGTCTACTGTCACCTGCCGTCACCAGTGTAGAAAATAACGTAAATTCTGTAAGCTGGTGTAGTGACACGCGTGTAAAAAAAAAAAAAAAAAAAAAAAAAAATAAAACCGTCAATTTTAGCGGCACATTACGTTTTGATGGTACCTTAGTATTTTGTACACGATCAGTGTATACTCCAGTTTAATAACTATTATCGAATTAATGATATATTGCGATTACACGATTATATTATGATACGCTTCATATTATAATGCGTGATATCACTTACCACGCGTGTAACCGGACGGAAAACGCTATTGTTATAGACGTATCTAATATAATATAATCTAAACAGTGAAAATTGATAGTGTCGTTTTTTTTTTTTTTTACGCGTGAATTCGCGTTATCTGTCCACTGCATTGGCGACGGCACGCGATAGACAAAAAAAGTGCACTCGGGCGTACGAGCGGTTTGACGGAAAACGATAATAATGAAAGGCGCACAATTTAATAAGCCGGAGACGATCGTAATCGATATACCTGCGTATGTCCGGCGATTCGGGTCGGCGATATGTTTGAACTTGTTGATTTCGGACTGCGGCGCTTCTAAGTATTTGCCCTTGTTGCCCGTGTGCACGGCCAAATGAGCCAGGTACATGAACAAAGGTCTGTTGGCGGGCTGCTCTTTGATCAGTCGGACCGCTTCGTCGGTGAACACGTCCGTCGCATACTTGCCGACCGCGTCCCACACGAACGAATCGTTTCTCCGCAAGTCGAAACCGCTGAACTCGCCAAAGTCCCGGTACTGTATCATTATTTCAAAATAGATTCAGTTTTTTTATTGTTTTTTATATATGTACTTTCTTAGATCTCATATTTTATTTGTGTTCTTATTTTATCGGTACTCGTAGTTTTTTTTTTTTTTACGGTGCTATCCCCCGAAAATATATTGGGTTTGGTGTATTATTATAACCTGTATATTTTTTTTGACCGTCACTTTTGAACACGTCTAGTGTTCTTTTGAAACACGTCCACCCCTCATAAAACGATACTGGAGGGACGAAATATTTCACACATTTTATACCATATCACGTTTGTATCGAGAGTAGGCCTATAAAAAAGTTCAACTCCCGCCCTTTTTTCATTGTCAGGGTTGAAATCCTGTCATTTTTTCAGAAGTATAACACCGTGAAAAATTCGGGGTTATACAGTGTTTCGCGAAGAACATTTCTCACAGTTCACAATATATTTTTATATTTTGACGGAAATTTTTGACTCTAGTGACGGAGCTCCGTGTGCGTCGGTAACGGACGCATTTTGTTTGAGAAAAAAAAAAAAAAGTTTTATCTCACCGTGTCTTGGAGTATGTAATCGTAGTAGCCGACGAATCCGGTGTAATAGCCGAAATGCGAGTCGAAACCGCGGCGCGTGGGCGTGTAAGCCGACCGGAAAAATCCCAAATGCCATTTGCCCACGGCCCGCGTCGTGTACCCGAGTTCCCTGAAGTATTCGGGGAACAGTTTTTCGGTCAGCGGTAAACCGTTGGGTTCGGCCCCGTAAGTCGGCGGACCTTGCATACCTTTAACGTGACAAATAACAAACACGCGGTTATTATCATTATCGTTATCATTATATTTGGTTACAGTTTCGGTTGTTGTTCGGGTGTAACCGTATAACATACCGGAGCATAATAACATAATAACGTACGATAATACGGGCGCGCGGCGACGGCGTATTTATTATGCGATTTCGGACAGTTTTGGATTTAATCGTCCGTTGAAATATTATAATAATAGGCAGTGTATGTCACTGCCAGAAACGGCCGGACATTGTGTTTGCGTTGTAAAAAAAAGTATACACGCGTATTATTTGATCGGTAACGCGTGCGTTTATAATATTTAATTACGTTTGTTGCTTACCCAATTTGATCGGATACTTTCCGGTCATCAGAGCTACCCGAGACGGCGTGCACACCGGTTGCGTGTACAAGTTGTTAAGCACGACGCCGTTGAACGCCAAAGCGTCGATGTTTGGCGTTTGGATTTCGTCAGACCCGTGAAAACTCAAATCGTTCCAGCCCTGCGGTGTGCAAACGAAACAATACGTTTTATTATAATAATTTTAAAACCCGCCATAACGTACAACGTATAGTAGCGGATATATAATACTGTACTGTGTGCAGACGGCAAAAATCACGGTTAGAGTGTTGTTTTTTTTTTTTTTTGTAACAATGTTATAACGTTATGGCGTGGAAAAAAAAATCGAAACATTAATAAGTAATTGGATATACTCGTAATGTTATTATCGTATAGGTATATTTCGACGTCGGATATTACTTATGATATTTAGTATTCGATTTCTCTGAATCAAAGAAAAAAAAAAAAAGACTGGCATACTTCGCGTGCAGCCACTGTTGTTGTAGATGGGAAGTTGGGAAAGTAGGATTTAATGTATATCAGTAAGTAACGATAAACTATTGCTTACGAAAAAACGATTATGAACGGAATTCAGTTGATAATGATGCTTTTTCAACGATATATATTATATAAAGAACTAAGTATGCTCTGTATATTTTCTGTAATAATATTTGTTTAATGTTGTACCGGTTTTCCCGGGTTTTCCAGTTTTTTCCCATATGCTGAGAAAAATCCGAAGAAAATAGAAAAACGACCTCTTTAAAGTACCTCTCTACACCGATTTTCCTTTAGAAAAGTTGCTACACGTAAAAAATCGGAGCAAGTTTTCTGGTAGAAATGTCGTCCACAGAAAAATATAAAAATAAACATTTTTGTAAAACCACAAGATTCTTCGCTCTACTCAGTATTTAAAATTCGTTTTATTTGCATACTTTAATATAATTTATGTAGTGATCGATATTTAGGGTGTAAAAAAGGTTTTTCGAATTTTTTCAATTTATAATTTAGTCGAAAAATAATCGAATAGGTTACCCAGCATTTTGCACATAATATCTAAAAAAGTTGTTATTTCCAGAGAAAATTTACCATTTTGGGGTTGTGTGTAACTGTTGTAAAATGTCAAAAAATTTTTATAAATAAAACAGAATACTTCAATTTAGGTAGGTAATGGTAATTGTTAGCAAAACTTGGATTTTTATTTTATTTTCAGTATACAGTTCGGTATTTAGGTACCTATTAAAATAAAAATTTAAAAAATACTATATTTGATCTATATAATAATAAAACACATAAACACTATACTATATTATATAATACGTATAATATTTATCAGTGTTATTTTATGCAAAATAAAAAATAATAATAATAATTCTTATTTAGATAATTCTTCAAAATACCTATTTTTTTTTTTTTATCTTTTAACTTATTTAGACGAAAATTTCAATCCAAGTTAATAATTATTTATCACTTTATTTATAACTAGATAAATTAATTTACTAACTTTAAGTTAATGATTTAGTCATAATGAACTACATTAACTGTAGTAGTTTAAGTTAGGTACTCGAAATAGTTAGTGATTTACATCATTTGTACATACAAAATTATCATAACCGTTTACATTATCATCTCCCTTATATCTTTTGTTATTTTTATGTGTTTTAATTATATTTTATCTCTATCTAGCTGAATAATACATATTTGCGTCTCGATTTCTCGACACT
This sequence comes from Cinara cedri, assembly GCA_902439185.1. Taxonomy (NCBI): domain Eukaryota; kingdom Metazoa; phylum Arthropoda; class Insecta; order Hemiptera; family Aphididae; genus Cinara; species Cinara cedri. Next base: position 280,685 of record CABPRJ010001468.1, on the reverse strand, counting down.
GATTTTACGATGCATAAAACAAAATCGAAAAATGATCTTTAAATATTATAATATATAAATTAAACATGTATACACAAAAATAAAATAAATAAATGAATCAATACGTCGCCTGTAGGATTATGATACGACCGGTTTCGAATTAACAATTCATCATCGGGTATATCACAGTCAAAGTGTATGCAATTTGAATATAAAACAATTAATGTTTAAATATAGATATTTATTTACGAGTATTAACCATTTTAATAATTCTGTTTTTACTTTATTATTTTATTATTTATTATAATATGGTAATTAATGTTTTCGATTATCTTGAACAATATTAATTGACGATACTATTTAAATTTGTTTTGTTTTAAACAGTTTTTGTTAAATTTATAGTTTGTGATGTAATAGTATTGTTGTAAACACTCGTACGTCGATCGACATCATGATTACTAGAGAATTGTCATGACTTCTCGGAATGGAAAAAAAATAAAATATAAAAGACTATTGTTCGAAGTGAATTTGGTTTTACGCCAATCTTAAAAATTACTATAATAAATGATATAATGTAAAATGAAAAAATAACGATGCGTGAAAACAACGTATGACACGTGTCATTAAACACGTTTGATCTTAGTCAATCCTCAACCACAGCTACAAAACTAATGGTTTTCACTTATTTCTCATAGACGATTATTCTGCGATTAGACGGAATATGAAAAAAAGAAAGCCCTCGAAAAATGATCTCGGTTTCGTACAACGCATTAATCGTTGGACTACAATTTTAAGCGACTAAATCGATTTGGATTTTAAACTTGATGCAACGCGGTCCTATAAATAACGTAAATGCATTTAACTGGCGAAGAAGCGCGTGCGAACAGATTCGCTGAAAAAAAAAAAAATATATGACGTCTTTATTAATAATTGTATTCGTTTCGGCTACAACACTGTTTAAAATTATACCAAAGGACATTACCATCGTTTCACTCATACTTTTATGACCCCCAATATTTTTCCTACATAATCCATCATCCTCTATATTATACATAATATTGTAATGTAATTTTTTTAGAACCCGTAGTAGGGGTAATCAAAGTTTGGTTCGGAGTAAATATTATGATACGCGCATAGAATTCAATTTTTTAAGCTATTAATTTTTTTCGCGCTCCCCAATTGTACAGACTAGGTACTCGTATTCGTATTATGCACGACGTAATATACGGCGACGAAATTTTGTTTTTTGAAATTCGATCAATTTAATAAAAACTAAATTTCTAATGTTCCGAATTTTCAAGACTTTTTGTGCGGTTATAATGTTACAATATGGTTCCGAAAACAATTATGATCCAGGCCAGTCAATAATGATGTTATACGTGTATTATTATATTATTATCCATCTTATCACTGTCTTTGAATCGTTTCATTCATTGTAAATAAATTGATATTCATGTTTGTTTCTCTGGTAATGAGCCCAAAAATCCATAAACAAATATTTTCTACGTTTATTAAAACATTTTTAACTCATAACATTTCCGTATCACGGAAACAGTTTTTTAAATCGTTTTGAAATCGGTAAAACATTTTTTAAAGATAAACACCGTGTAGTTTTAGGATTTCCAACCATTTTGAACGTGTAAAAATGAAACATACAAACGGTAATTTGGACTAATTTTATGTTATTGTTTTACCACTGTGTTGTGTATCTAATTGTTTTAAAGTAAAAAACGAAATCCCCAAAGAAGACAGCGAATAAAAGAAATGTGTCAATGAAAATGAACGCTGTTCAGAAAAGAAAATTATTTAACATTGCAGTTAATGTAGACAGGTGTTTTATTTAGTTCAAAAAATACAATTACAACATAAACAATATATTATCCAAAATCGAACAACTACGGTGAACATAATATCAAATTGTAATCTGAAATCTGTAATGTTTATTCCGCAATGATAACAGACATCTGTCATGAACTGTTTTAGATTTTGAATGTAGCGAAGAATATATTAATTTTACAAAGATATTTTTTTTTTTTTTTTATTTTGTGTACACAGATTCGACCATAAATCTTGCTCAGATATGTACGCGCAGCATCATTTCTTCAAAGGAAATATTGTCTAAATGGTACATTTGGGAAGGAATTTTTTGATTTTCCAATCGGTTTACATAATATCTGGGAAAAACCAGGATAAACTTAAGAAAAACGGGAATTTACGAAAATAATGTTGTTTTTATTTTTTAATTTTATTATTTGTTATAATTCAGTTAAAAATATTTTTATAGACTTGAAATTTGGACAGAAAACTTATAATTGCATTTTCTAGACGTGGTAAAATTTTCAAAATATTTAAACCATTTTTGAGGTATTTACAAACATTTTAATTTTGAGAAATTTTGTACGTAATATTTATTCAATAGGTACATTGTGGTAAAATTATTAGACTTAAACAGAAATGCTTCAAAATTTAACAGGAGGTTCATTAAAAGTCTTACTTTGTGATAAAAAAAATTGTGTCTGATGTAGTATTTTTTTTTTTTTTTAAGGGAATCGCCTATTTAAGAATGATGGTGAAGTCATAATTAAGCGGACTGTCTTAGTTCCGAAATTATAGTTTTTTTAAAGTTCTGATATTATGCGGACATAATATGTTATGTTAAATAAATTTAGTGCAATTGAGTATATTCGTTGTGATCTAATGGTTATTCATGCCTATTATGATCCTAGGAGTTCCGAGTTCGAACCAGTGTGACAAAAAAAAAAAAGGTTTTGTATTTGTTTTCCTTTTTATCTAAACAAGGAGAAAACAAATGCATTTTGGATGTACCTAGAGAGACCCGAGATCCGCTTTCTCGGACTATTTTAATTGAAAAATACCCCTCGATTTGTTGTGCGTACTTTTCTACCAGAGATCTTGCTCCGACGTATCAAGTGTAGCTTATTTCCCGAAAGGAAACTTTATCTCTGAATGTGCACTGTGAATTTGACAAAACTTCCTGCTCCCCGTCTAGAATACGAATCAAAGCCGTTCACTCTGTTGCGATATTATAACGAATTTAACATTATTTCCATTTGCACATTTGACGAAAAAACGAAAAAAAAAGTCCTTCTTTAAATGGGGGCTCGTTTTTTCAACCTACCCGTGTAATGACTGCGCGGCAGACACGTCACGCTCGACTAAGACGGTCGGAATGTAGACGTTGAAAAAAAAAAACACTATCGAACGGCAAGGTTAGTAGGCCGGTCATTTATTATTATTATTATTGTCTATATTCGCGACGAGATTTTCGAGCGCGAGCGTTTCGTAAGCGAGAAATTCCCAGCGCTTGATCATCGATTGTATAAATAATATTACACGCGGTCATCGCCGTATAAAAATAATATTATTTGTCGTATCGTTTAAAAAAAAAAAAAAAAAAAAAGAAAAAAAATTACATTTGGCACTTATTTTTTGCGGGATTCGTTTCTGACGCAGAGCAAATTCTGCTGCCGACACGATAGAGTTTACGCGGAAATAATATTACGTATTAGGCACCCGTCTAACATTCTACACATTCTACATTTGATAATAAGCGTAGGTACGTACAATGGATACGCGTGCCATTTCTGGGCGGGTATACCTATAACTGATTTCCTCTCGACCGACAGCTGACAAACATAATCTTATTAAACTATAACCGCGACGGAAATTATAAATAATATGATTCAACGATTATTATAATAATAGTAATAACATTATTATGTTATTATTCTCACACGCACACGTCACGTCACCGCCGACCGAACAAGACCGTGGATATATAATACAACGAGAAAGGCTTGAATATTTGATTTTTACTAAAACGTGTGATGCGTGCGTTTTCCGAACGATTTTTCCGCCAGAAATCACGCTGCTCCGACCGCCCACTTCGAGAGAGATGTTTCCGGTAGAAAATATGGTGTCTAGTCGGTACAACGGAAGGTCGTGTATTTTGCGTTTTCCTTTAAGTATTCTGAGTAATCTGGACAAACCGGAATAAAAAATACATAAGAAAGACGAGAAAGCTTTCTTTTTTCTTTTTTTTTTTTTGGATTTCAGTTAAAAATAATCGTTGAGACTTGCAATATTTACATTACAATATGTATGTTACTAATTTCTAGACATAGTAAACATTTAAAAATACTCCGGTGACTTTTGAGTTATTCATTAAAGCCATTTAAAATGCTCAAGTTATTTTTTGTTTCCTTTTGGTTTTATGTGGATAAAATTGTTTTGGTCCATCATAATCGCTTAAAAATCGCAATGTCGAGGCGTTTTAAAATCCTTATAACCGATCTTCAATACGCCAATAAGATCTTAAATGCAACAAAAGAGCTCTGGTGTTTTTTTTTTTTTTTTTTGATTGGAGAAAGATTTCTGTTTGAAAGTTGTTCACAGACACAAAAATAAAAAATATGTATACAAAAACGCACAAATTATAAGTAACAAAATATTCATTCCTGCTTGCTGCGAATCAAAAAAAATATGGTGACCAGATTATATACAAAATAATTTTATAATTATTATTAATATAATATATTATATTAGTTTATAGTAGGTATTTGCTTGCGATTTACCTAAAACTAATGAACTTTCCTACTCGAAGTTACGGAAACCCGATCAGTTAATAACTTCGAAACATAGAATCCTGTAAACAATTTTTGTGATCTAACTGACGTGGTTTTTTCCATTTTCTCTCCATATTGTCTAAACCCATCGTGGATTTTAATCGACTGGGTTTTTGGTTCACACGTAGGACTTCCTTGGAGCAGATCGGGTTCGGAACAACAAGCTGGTTAGTTTGGCATAATAACCGATATTCAGAACAATCGAATTTGTCATCATCATATTATTATTAATGTTTAATATAGATAACGTTCCTTTGAATGAGAAAACATTCGTCCATTCCCGTCTTTATTCCGAAAATCACATTTTTTTTTAAAGAATCAAACCGAATTACTATTATTGTTCCTGTGATACGCTAAATAATACTTCCTAATTTATCTGAAAAAAAAAAAAAAAATGGTAATAGTTCAAAAAACATTTAGACATCGTTTGGGTGTAAAAATGTGTACTCCTTTTTCGATACACCTACGCTGACATTGCAGCGAAATTTCCATTTGTTTTAACTGCAGTTAAAACATGTTTTATGTCTTACCTAATATATGTTTGTGATCCCGGTACGGCACAATTTCAGATGAAGAAACACGTTAACATTTTTCTATTGTACAACAGACTCGTGATATAATTACTATTGTTCTTTCGATACTTATACAATATCTCGTTCCGAAATACGAACGTAATAATATCAAACGACCTGTGTTGCAGCGCTAATATAATAACAATAATGTAGTAATTTACCAACAGATAACCGATAATAATAATGTGGAACAAACGCAATACAATATTATGAATAGGCATTGTTTCGGGGGTTGAACGCGGGAAAACATTTCGGGGCGTAGGGAGGAGGGTAAAATAGTTGGAACAGTTAAATTGGCTCCCGAATACGGATAATCGATATTTTACCGTTCGAAAACACTAAACTGGCTTCCTACACGGTTTTTTTTTTCCAAAAATATACCGGTTCACCGATATCGTATTAATTATATACGAATTTAGTATAAAAGTTGTTTTCCACGACGTAAATAATGTACATACGCGTGCACACAAATTCTTCGCTCTAATCGGTACCGCACAATCAACTATAACCCTACTGTGTCGCTGGGTTTAGTTCAACACTATAAGTAAACGCGCTAGTACGATTGATACTTACACTGTCAAAAATAACATTTACATATTTCATGGAAGATATTTAAATAGTACAATTAATTGCGAACCATTTGAATCCGGCAATATTGTTCATACTGCATCATAGACCGATGATCATATGAACTATTGGAACTGTATTTTTGGCGAGTATAAAAAAATGGCAAATATCCGGCGAATGTACGAATAGGAGCGTTCTAAGAACGCCTTCGATAATAATATTATTCGGGAACCGATTTAATTGTACATTTTTCGAGAGCCAATTCAATCTTCCGTTCCCCCTACCATTGCGTTCGTTGCTGCAATATTCGCTGCACTACTAGTATTAAATTTGTTTTACTGCATTTTTGTTCACCCGCGTATCCAAGGCCAATGTCATGTCTAATCGTGTTTGTACATTTTCCGAACGACAGTACAGTTGTCGACCTATTACCTACGCTTTCGGATTCTGCGAGACTAAAAATTATACACTACACGTCTCGAACGATGATCGGTCGGCGTTAAGTAGGTATCGTATAATAGAATAACGCTATTTTATTTTTCACGGTTTGAAATATCGCGTTATTTAATAAATCATTAATTTTAGGTTTTTTTTTGCGTTCAGCTTCATCGACTTGACCGCAAAACGCAGAGAAAAAAACTTTTGTCAATATTCGTCGAGATGCAAGTATGCAACGCGTTATATTATATTATCTAGGTACCTATGTCTTAATACGAGTATGTACTTTCTTGGCCCGCGCTGGTGAAATTCAATAATACACAATGTACGTGTAACCTATTTTGAAATGTATGATATTTGAAAAAAATATTACCGTCAAAGTTTCGTGCAATATAAATACTAAAAACCAGTTAAAACTGAAAAATAAAAATACAATTTTTTAACAGAAACCGTTATTGAGTAAGTTTTTCCATTTTTTCCTAAAATTTCTCCAATTATTAAGAAAATTACATGGAAAATCAAAAATTCACCAACACTAGATAAAAACTTGTCTACCAAAAACTATCCCGAATGTTGGTGATTGCATCAAGATTTCTCGCGCATAGACAAAGAAAAATATAATAAAAAGCAGACCAACACTCGTCTCACTTAGAATCTAGAAAGAAAAAAAAAAATCGTATTTTCTTTTGAATATTCATCGACAATGATATTACACGAATAATAAATAATGGACGAATTTTTTTCTATAAAATACGGTTGAAAAAAAAAAAAGACCCAGTTGAAATATTATAATCATTGTGTATATTTGTTCACGTGTCCAATAGATGTGGAATAAAAAAAAAAAAAATCGATAATGATTACAGTTATCGGTGTACCTAGTGTAAAATATATTTTGGTAAGTGTTCCGCGTGCAATATATTATTATATCGTTTTACGGAAACCATTTCCGCGTCTATTGAACGATTTAACCGATTGAGTCATTCGATATTATATTATGTCCGGCTAGGTTAGTAGGTAGGTAGGTAACTATGTTTAGAGTTTTCCATAAAAAAAAAAAAAGCGATCGGAATATTTTATGTATTTTTTTTTTTTTTTTGACGATACGAATTTTTCGGTGGGAATGAAAAATGAAAAATGTATCGATTTCCATATAAACGCATAGATTAAAAACGTTATCTTCTAGGTATAACGCGATTGTATTCAAACACCTCTAATATACGAGCATATTGTACAATGAAGCAAATTCGAAAACAAAAATAAAAAGATTGGATAAAAATCGACAGTTATTGAAATTGATAGACATTTTAAAACATCTCATCTTTTGTAGAACATTCTCTTCACATCTATTCTCGTTGTTTCTTGCTAACATTGTCTACTTTCCCCGTTAAAAAAAAATTCCCTTGAGCAGATAAACCGAACCTTGCTTTTAACCTCTCGACCTTCCCCGGTTAACCTTCCGATCATCAGCGAGAGTATTTTCTATATTATAAAATAAAATATTTTGTTAGTTGTTACAAAATATATTATGTTAAATCATTCATTTACTTCCTAGTAAACACACAACAAGCTTAATATTACTCTACTAGGCAGCCGTTTGGACACAAAAGATATCCTTAAAATAAGTCTACATGTATGATAATAATATGTAAGACTCTAAACGGGCGAAATTTTAAAAATGCCCGTTAAAAAAATGTTTAATTAGGTATGATATGAGTTAGAATTGCACATTCGTTTTGGTAACTTTTGAGATGCCGTAAATTTCGTTTCGGCCGGTGTGTGACGACCGCAAGGACCGCAAAATATTTACAAAATAATAATAATATGCAATGCCAATGATCATTTGCATATTGCATACCTACTCTATTATCATTATTAAGAGGTACGCGTGTTATTATTAATGTCAAGATCGTTTTCGGTATTTACGTAACGTAACGTATTGAAACAGGGGTTTATTGCTCTTTGAACGTAAAATAAACTGAAATTCACGATCACTCAGACTATGAAAACTTTTTTCTTACTCGTTCTGATTAGCCAGGTTAAGTACAATATTGTTTCATAAAAAATACTTAGCGTCGTCACAGATAAGATTCGGGTGAGTGATTACAGTTGTAGCAGTTTTTATTTTAAATTGTCGAAAAAAACAAACAAATCATTTCGTATGTTAATACTTGAATCACTTTGAAAAGTTACACGCGTGGAATGCACGAATATTGTCTCACGTCCAGCGATCATCGACACGATAAGTAGACAAGATAATAAGATAAGGAATTAAGAGTCTGATAATAGAATACAAAAAAGAAATTATTTTGAAATCATATGGAAAATCGTTGAAATCGTCAGCAATTTGAACTCGTATTGTAACGTGCCGTAACATTCTGCTATAGATTTAATGACGCGCCAAGAAAATGATTAAATTCTACGACTGCCGAACACTGATTATTGTGTATCGTAGACCGGAGTTTACTTTTTATTGATAAATATAGTAAATCAATATATAAATACAAAATGTGTACATAAAAATAAAAAATAATAAATAAAAGAAAAAATGCCTCGCCTGGAGTATTACGATAAGTGTATTATACGACCGGTTTTGAATTAAAAATTCACGACTGAGACTAAGTCAAAGACTGATTCGCGTTTTACATTTTGAATGCGATAAACCTGATGATAAATATTTAATTCAAAACCGGTCGTATAATACACTTATCGTAATACTCCAGTCGACGCATTCATTATTTTATTGATTATTTTAGATTCAAAATGGAGTGAAGAATCTTATGATTTTACAAAGATGTTTATTTTTTTTTCTGTGGTCAAATTTTCTACCAGTTATTTTTCTCCGACTTTTAATTGTAGCAATGTTTCTGAGAGAAAATTTCACTGATCATACTTTAAAGAGGTCGTTTTTCCTAAAACAAATAAATAACAATATTAAACAAATACTATTCATGAATATATCTAGAGCCTATTTAATTATTTTACTATAATATGGCATACACCATATGTATTGTTGAGAAAGTATCACTATCAACTGAACTCCGCTCAGAATCGTTTTTTCGTAAGCGATGGTTTATATCGTTGCTTACGGGCATACATTAAATTACCTATAACAGTGGCTGCACCCGTCCCCATTATCCTAGGCCGTCTTTTTTATTTTGATACACAAATTTTTTATTTATATATTTATTTACGAGTATTAAACGTTTTAATCATTTAGTTTTTACTTTATTATTTTGTTGTAATTGTTATTGTAAGGCGTTATAAATCGTTCGTTTCCGCGTCAAACTACGAGCTACGGAATCGTTACGATCGGGGAAAATAATCGAATTTGACGTATGTGAAACTATCGCCTCCGAAGAATAAGTTACGACACAAATATCCATAAATATATACATATAAAGTAATAGCAGACCCGAACTCGTTAAATTTAAATAACAGCATTTATTGCGCAACCGTTTTGATCCGCGAGAACGTGCACTTCGTCAGTTATATTGTAGGCAAATCATGAAAATCGAGCCGCACTCGGAAATGTCAAAATATTATAATAATATCGTATCGGATTGACACGCGACAATTATGGCATTTATTTTCGTCGACACATCTGTGATATCTATTTTCACCTTAATACATCCAACTACCGTTGGTGGGATCTTTTCCTCGATAACCGATCATGTTAGGCCGTTCGGTACGTTGTACAACGTTTCTAGTTAATCATTTTTCCGTCTCTCGCATTCCCATATACACTTAAAGCCGAGAATGGTCATTAAGGACATTAAAGTTACATAATTAATATGTTGGTAAAAACTCAAGTTAATTTTAACTTTTAATCGTAGATTTTAGGATTGACTTAACTCGTAACTAAATTTATTTTTATTTACATTAGTTTAATAAATAACGTGTCAAATTTGAATTACATACAGTTTAGTTAATTTCAATTTCTTTTAGTTTACACAATATTAAATTTACAATCTGTTACTCTGTTTGAATCATTACCGATGCACAAATAATAATTTTTCCCCTCAGTTATATGAATGGAGTTCAGAATTTAAAACAAGTATCAGGTATAATTTGATAGTTTGATATTCCCAGAAACACCTTCGTGTTTAAATTTATTCATCGTTATTTCAAAAAAAAAAACAGGTTTAATCATTTTTACAATGAAAATAACAGTTTTGTATAATTGTAAAAAGTAATAATAATCTCACGATAAAATCAAATGTTCAAATTAACTTAATTGAATTATTATTATTCATTAACTTGCCCAGCTTTACTCACAGGTCAATGTAATTTTCGAACAATTTTTTTCCAGAGGTAAGTAATTTTTCTCCGCCTCATTATGTAGTGGATCGCGTGAAATAACTAATCATTACTTTTTGCTACCATTGGTTGATTAATGGTAACAAACAAATTCACGGCCTTTTTTTTATTTGACTTAAATACAACAACACGTTGATTTGGATCCACAAAGTAAAATATTATTTTCCAAATTTCAAACGCCTTATAATGTAAATAAGTACTTTATTAGGCATTGTTCGTTAAATTATTTTAACTAAATAAATGCCCGTTCCTCAACAAAAAATATAACCATTCATTCACAGTTTACTATACGTTTTATTTGTGGTTTGAATTTTGAATTTTCGATAAACACTGCACGAACAATAATTGTAAATTATTTCGTACCTAATTGAAAATATATATGCGAAATACACAATTTAAGAGGTTTGGAAATTTATGAAGTTTAAATGTTTTGCGTGAGATATAATACACTCATAATTTTTCACGAGTTGTTAAAAAAACAACGTTTAACAGAGCTTAAAGCTGTTTTTTTATTTACATTGTTTGGTATTTATTCAGTATTTTCAACTAAATCACCCGACATGTCCGTCATACACTGATCAACAAACAGTGCAAAATGTGTCAAGACTGTTTTATTTTTTTTATATCTATATGTATATGCAAATAAATAAAATATTGTAAATATTGTAATGTGTTTTTTTTTACCAAATGATTTACTCGAAAATTATACAATTATAAATTTTTTGTATAATTGAATATCGGAAGGTTGCACACGTACTGGATTTCAGCGAATTTACTATTTTTTTTTTATTATTCTTACGACGGTATACATATTGACTACAGAGCTGTATAGAATAATAGTGACATTAAGAGCTCTGATCGAAATTATTGCGTAACAATAATAATATACTCAAACCTTTTACAAAATTATATAATACAATATAATAAACACGTTTAGTGTGTACTATACGAATGGCACAAAAAAAAAAAAAAATACTGTTTCAAAATCGATTTTTTTTTTCTGTACTACAAAAATATAAGTACCTACCAATATGTCTAGTCTCGAGTTAAAAAAAAAAAAAATAATAAAAACACATAAATAAATTAAATTGTTATCTAATAAATGAGTATAGATACACCTAACTACAAACTCGATATCGAGTACGACACCCAAGGCCATGATTTTACGAAATCGTATAAAACGTCAACGTAAAATAAGAAAACGAAAAAACCTTAGGGATTTTTTGAGTTTCATTAACTACATTCGACTATATAATAAAACGCTCGACGGAAAGAAATAAAAATCGTAACAATGACAAGAGAAATGCCGGGGGTTTTTCATTAGACCCGATTAGTGTCAGTCACGACGGTGGAAAATATATGTTTTTTAATTAAATCGTTTTTGTCGTTGGGGGGTTTTTTTTTTCGTTTATTTTAAGTCGCTTACCAGATCGTCGGCCAAAATGAAAACGATGTTCGGCCTGGTAATCTGCGGCCTGGCTGCCGGCAACACGGCGACCAAAGTGCCGAGTAAACGCACCAACGACGCCGTTCCGTCTTTCATGTTATTTAATTTAAAACCGTTGCAATTTAATAATAAAAATAATAATAATATAAATAATGATGATAAAAGAAAATGAAACTTAAGATACTATGTTCGTTTTGTCGCGGGTCCAAAACTGACGGCGGCGATCGTGCCGAGAGACTGCGCGGCGATATTTTCAGGCGGCGGCGGCGGCGACGGATTGAATCAACAACCGGTTAGACAATCGGTGGCGGTCCCGACCGCGATTTTCCAATATACTGAGCCGAAGGCGCGCGCGAAAATATAAATATAGACATTTAAAAGAGAAAAAAAAAATATATATATAACCGCGTTATTTTCCCTCTTTTTCCGACGCGATGTTTTATCAAGAAAAAAAAAAAAAAAAAAAATAATAATAATATAATAACAATAATAAATCGTGTTATTATTATTATTATTATTATTGTCTACGCGCCGCCGCGTTTTATATGTAATATTGTACACCTATCGTACTATCACAGTAGTAATGATTTATCGGACATACCCGTACACATATACTATTATACGCCGCGCGTAGTGTATCGATATCGATATATCGTAATAATGATCCGATCGCGATATTATTTCGGCGCGATTTGCACGGTATTACGGCGCGTGCCCGATTCGGAGACGCGGATATCACAATCATTATTTATCATGATTGCCAATAACGTTATGGTACCATGTGCCACACGAGTAGACCGGTTAGGTTAGGTGGGTATAATATGATTTTAACAGCAAACACGTTCGCGCGTTAATTTTACTGAAGCGCGGCGGCTACACACGTTATACACGTACAGATAGCGGTTTTTCGGTTTTGTTTTTTTTTTTCTTTCTGCCCCGACAATTTACCGTGTATTGGGCGCGTACCGTTGTTACAGTTTGAAACGAAATCTGACTGGAAAGGTACTTCTTCCGGGAGGTGGTTTTTCGATTTTATCAGGAGTTTTCTCAATAAATGGCACAAACAAGGGAAAAAAAAACATGGGGAAACTGGGAGAACGGGAAAATAAGTACAACGTTAAACAAATATTATTAAAGAACATGTTTAACGCCTATTTAATTATTTTACCATAATATGACGTATACTCGTATATCGACGACAGAGCATCACTTATCAACTGAACTCCGCTCAGAGTTTTCGACTTGATAACGTGTTGTTGCCGAAATGCGCGGACTGAACGTCTTTAGCCAAGCCAAGGTGACCCACGGTTTATGTGCCGGCCGCTGAGAACGTCTTTTCAGACGACGAGTCTGAGCACTGCCGTCCGCAAATACTATTGCGCCAGACAGACTTGTAAATAGATTAAAAAGTGTTCGATTGTATTTCGACTTTAAATAAAAATATTTATAAATACCGTGTCTACTCATTAGATTTAAACCTGACTCTGAGTTTAAAAACACGCCCGCAACAATATGGATTACGAATTTAAACGGGAACATATTCGGCTCATTTTCATAAAATACATGTTTTTAAACGGTGGCCGATTCGGCCAAACGGGTACCAATAATTCGCATATACCCGTCTCGAACACGTCCGCCGTCAACGTGGAGATGTGTCCTACGTGGGTATGACATTATTTGTTCCCTATAATAGAAAATATTAAGTAATAGAATGCCGATAGGAAAAAAAAATTATATCCGGATGCGAAAATATCATAAAATTATCTATATAGATAGAGTGGTCAATCTATCGTTAATCTATACATTCATTATCTCGGAATGAAATAAATTACTTTCGGATTTTTTTTTGTTTTAGAACATTTAAGAAACAAACAGCTCTACAATTTCACATTTATGTTATATTTTCGTCACTCTTATTAATATAGGTGAAACCACTACCTACTATTGATTTTAAAATGGTAACCTACATTAAAAATTTCATAAATAGATGGAGTACTAGTTAAAATAAATTTTGGTTTTGAAAATTATGGAATCATCGAAAAAATTTAATACGTTTCGAGATAATATGTATACCCACTTGAATAGAACCCTCTGTATATAAGGAAAACGTAGTTGACTGGCTAATTGATTTATCAATGCACAGCTTAAACTAGTGGTGAATCAGGTCGAAATTCAGCATACAGATAGCTTTTATGATGTAGGTATCCGCTTGAGAAGAATTTTTAAATATTTCACTTTTAAGGGGAAAAATAAGGGATGGACATTTGTATGAAAATCCGCAATTTATTTAGTAAAATGTATACAAATTGGTACCTGACATGTTGGTTAGAAATTAAGAAACGCATGTATCAGATATTTTTTTTTAAGTTTACTCTCAATGGAGTAAAATAAAATAAGAGATGAAAGTTTACGCCAATTTCTTTCCAAAATGTATAGCTGGATTGAATATTTAAATTTGTTCGTATCATTAATTAAACTACAAATTGAATATACCTAAATGAAATTTTACAGTTTTTAAAAGAAAACTGTCCTGCCATTCCGTGTGCAATCCTATGAGTATGAGATATATTTTAGTATATGAAGCCCGTATTAAGAGAGTTAGAGGTGATCATGGCCCCCGGAAGAACAGATGTAAATGGCTCATTGTGTCATCATTAATGTACTCGTACTTATATGAAATAGCCGTTAAACATTTTTGTAGTACCAATATGTACTTAAAATTTGGATCAGAATCATTGAATTGATTCATAAACTTATATTTGACTATTCTAGACGTGGACAGATTTTAAAATCATTGAAGCCATCGTTGAGCTGTTGATAGACATTTAAATTATGTGATTTTTTAATGTAATTTTTATTTAGTAAGATTTATTCTCGGCTTAACAAACCGACGATGGAATTTGACATTAAAATAATACAAATTTATCGTTAAATCCTTGAACTTTATCGCGGAAATAGTCGATAAAAGATAAACGGAGAAATGGCTCTACTAAAGGGGAGAGAAAATCCATGTTTTTATTCTGTGCCTAGAGTGTGTTAAATTGCGGAATACCGCCGTCAGTATAGCAAAACCCGTATGAATCATCTCTCGTTGTCGGTATATGGTGCCGGCAGGGAGCACCAAGTATAAAACTTGCTTCGCCGGCCACTGAAGGCCGCGACCTGTGCGTCCACGGATGGACACCTAACCAGAATATTTGCTTGCCGTCGTCCGGTCGGCGGACGTGGTTTTTTTGGCCGCTCGGTTCACGGAAAAAATACGGCTTTAACGTCCAGCAGACCGAAATTTGGACCAACTTTACACGGCTACTGAACAACTTCTTCTAAGTCCAAACGCTATAAGTAGGCCTCGAAACTATCGTTTTGGCACATTTTATACTCTGTGCAAGTATATATACCTATTTGTTTTTTTCTGATATTTGCACAGAAATTAAACAAAAACGTCTAAATAATTTGTGGAATGGACTCTCTTCTGGGAAGCCGCGCGATCACCCGAGAATACGTCGCATTTCCACACAACCCGGGTAATTAGACGATATACTATACGTATTTCATGTGGCTACAGTGTGACCCATGGTGTTCGACGTATTTTTTTAGTGTTGTAAATGTAAAATTTTTTTCGATTTTTTTTTCAATCAGTTTTTCTTTGAGGAAAACATCGATTAAGAGAAAAATTAAATTTTCATTTTCATTCCCTAAACGCAAAAGAAAATTTTCAAAACAGCATTTTGTAAAAAATATTATTCTTAAAACTGTAATGTATTATACATACATATTCGATTAATAGTTTCTTAATTATAGCCGTTTTAATTTTTAGAAAATAGGCGTGAAACCAATTAGTATTTAATAGAAGGTAAAGAACTACCGCGCAGAAAATAAAGAAGGCCGCAATATTTTATTAATATATTTCGTATATTTTCCCGTTTTCTCCGAAGTTTTTTTTCGGTTTCTCAAATTTGTTGAAAAAACTCAAAAAATAACCTCTCCAAAGTACCTCCCTAGTAAATTTCCTTTTAGAAAAACTGCTATTATCATAAATTGGAGCAAATCAAATGGTAGAAAAGTTGTTCACAGAAAAAAAAATAAAATAAAAATAAACATCATTGTGAAACCAATACATTCCTCGCTCTGCTTAGAATTTAAAATAACAACATAACGGGTTTTTCAAAATTCTTTGCAGACCACATGTCTTGTTAAAATCAGACGAAAATTATCAACAGGATATGTATACTTTATGAAACTGATTTCAAATAATTCATTATATAGGTGCCTTTAAATAAGTAGTCGAAACTCAATAAGAATACAATATTTGAATATTCCAGTAGTGTTTTAAACTATATGGTTAATTATAATAAATAGCATTTGAGAAATAATGTTTAAATCGTAAGAAATTATTAAATATCAAATAGCCGAAATGATTTTGCGTTTAAAAATATAATAAATGTGTAATTAAATTATTTATTTATTAATCATTGAAATATTGTACAATCATAAAATAATTTCATAAAAATGTCCTTAACATCACATTATCGATTATATTGATATAATTTCTTATATATTTTTTTTTTTTTTTTTCGTATAATTAATACCAAACAATAATATTATATTTTTAGTAATAATAATTAACTAATTAATAATTTTATCATAATATATTATATTATAGAAAATATTGTAACCGAAAATAATTCTCTACATAATTATTGTCGTATATAATCATATTTAACATGAATATATACAATAATAATATTATATTTCTATAAACGTAAATGACTAATGACTCGTCCTTGACTATAAGCTTTATGAATATTATATAAATTACATTATAGTAAAAATAAGAAACAAATCGAAATACGAAGAGCGCTTTGGTTTTGTGTGTAACGAGTATATGTAACTTAAATAGAATATTGTATTATTTAAATAAAGAAAACAAAAATAGTTATAATAATAAAATAATAATAATATTTTCTATGTGGAAAAACTAAATATAATCAATATTGCCCGGGCCGATTTCTCAAGCACACCGCGCACCGGCTGATGCGCGTTTTCAGCGAGTTCTCTTTGAGCGTCTGTGGTCGTGGTTTTCTGAACATGTCTCGGTCCTCGATGGTCGACAACCAATACGAATACGCCGTGGTGAAGAAGTTACAACGTCCTAATCCGTGACATTCAATAAACGGTCTCGGTCTGAAGTCCTCCAGACATGATCCTGGACTAATTAACGATTGACCGCCGCCCTGAGCACCGGAATCAGTGTGCTAGAAAGTCAAAATCAAAAATAAGTATATAATTCATGTCCAATTTTCTACGCAAGTATTTTACAATATCAATTATATTCTTCGAAACTTCGGAAGAAAAATTCTATGCACCAATGTTCAATGTGGTTTCAGGACCGTTCGATAGAAAAAATAAAGGAAAAGACAAAGATTCAATAGGTAGCATTCTAAATATTTGCTAGTTTTCAAATAGTACAATATTATAATGAGCGGATCGTGCACGGCAGAGTAGAAGGATGCCTCATTATGAACGTTTTTATTTCATTATAAAAACACGTACGAATTTATTTACAGTCTGCAATTTGAATCAGAATAAGCAAATGCTATCGAAAGGCGCGGGAAGAAAAACAGCCTTTAGGCATCGAGGATAGTTGTGATTGAAAAGCCTAATGGAAATCGATCTATTGAGAGATCGCACCAAAGATGGACCGGCACGATGAAAAGATATTTGTCAAAAATAAATTCCACAGTCAACATCGGCATGGCAATAAATAGTATCAGTGGAATGGGGTAGCAGAGGCGGCCACAGACATGAATAGTTCGTTCGAATAAAAGTCGGAGAAGGAGCAGAAACAGGTTCGCGACAAAATGTGCTCTACTTTCCCGATTAATATTATCTATAGTAATTTGTACACCGACCGCGCTTGATTCGCATAGTATACTAAATATTATAATAGTTATCGAATTACGTATGGAATTGGAAACGGCTAGTGTACGGGATTTAACATGGGTGAACAATTCCCGAATAGGTTTCTCTTTTGAATTTTATCGCGTCAAAATAATATATCACGAATCGAGTAAATACAATTATTAGATACATCGGAGTAGTGGACGTTTTAAACGGACATATTAAACGATTGTAAAATTGTTTTTTATTTATATATTTTCCAATTAAATTTAAATATACTTTGTCACCGGTTTGTATCGTTTATTTTATTACTCGAAAATGTATAAAAATATTTATATATATATATATATTTAAATTACCATTATGAAACTGTATCCAATCCACAATTCGCTCCAACCTGTCGGACAATCGGGTATCGCTACGGATTGACTGTGCACAGCAATTACTCTCGTTGGAGCTTCGCAAACAGAACATCTTTGAAACGTAATAATATAATAATGTAATAAATGATTACGTTTTATACAGGTTTTACAAAAATAATAATATACTCACCTCGATATGTATCTTGAAATATCCGAACCCAGGATTGGTGTCATCATAATTGGCATAGGTTCAGGAGTGCTCAGCCAATAACTGTAATCGTTTCTACTCGCGTAGTTGCACACTTCGTTCAGGTCACAGAACATGAACGGTATGGTGTTGAATCTTTGCAAACAACTTCCCGGTGTACCTTAAAATTACAAAAGTCAATATTTTATTTTATAATCGACTAGTGGAAAATTATATGATGATAATATATTCATGTACCTAAATCTTGTCCGTGTGCCTTGGCGTTGCCCATAAAGTGCAATAACGAATATCCAGACCAAAGTTGTACGGTGTTCTTTGGACAAGTGGGTACAATGTCAGTTTGAGAATGATACGTAAAGAAATTACCACGATTTGGTGGTGGTTTTCCTACTGGAGCAGGAATACCTGGTGCTCCAGGTGGACCTTATTCGTAACATAATAGTTTGATAACCGTTATCATATTTATAAACATAGAATTTTTATAAAAAAAAAAAAAATACTGTGAAATAATTATACCGGGATATCCTTCCTGACCAGGTCTTCCTGGATATCCTAATGTTCCAGATTTTCCTTTGAAACCTTGTGGACCTAAAAAATCATTAATTGACAGTTAAGTATATGTAACAAGAATAATAAGAAGGACGATGAATTTACCTGTTCTTCCACGTAGGCCTGGGAAGCCATCTTCTCCACGTTCTCCCTGAAGACCATCGAGTCCACGGAATCCATCCGGTCCAGGTGGTCCAGGCAATCCTATATTATTGTAAATATTTGTTTAGATTTTTATACAACAGGTATCCAAATTCAAGTGTAAATGTTTGCTTTTTAAAAACCGTAATTAATTTTAATTGGACTCACCCTGTGGTCCTGGGTATCCTCTATCACCCATCGATCCTTTTATTTGATCAATCCAATAACCTGGTTCCCCTGATGCTCCCTTTAAACCCTAAAAAAAACACACATTCAAAACTTTTTATTCAACACTAATAATATTTATCAATTTACGGAGAAAATATTTCGTGAAAAGTTCTATTTGATTATAATAACAATTTAAAAAGTGACGGAATTAACCGATATTACGTGTTTACATATTATGTAATATAACTCAGTTTAATATTATATTTCATGGATATTCAACAAATTATACTTACTTTTGGACCGGAAAATCCTGTAAATCCAGGAGGCCCAGGGTTTCCGGGCATACCTGGCACACCATTTAAACCGGGAGCACCTTGAACATGCAATAACAAAAACAAAAGTATACAGATATGTATAAATATAATTTCTTCCTTTTTTACTTAAATATGTCGTATATTTATTATAATAAAATTAGAAATAATCGGCAATAACAATGTCAATACGCATACCCGGAAGTCCTTCGAATCCAATTTCTCCGATGGCACCCTTTTCGCCGGGTAATCCTTCGAAACCATCAAAGCCCACATCACCCGTGTCCCCTTTTACGCTACACGAAAACAAACAATTAAAATAAATATCGTGTTAATTTAAAATAATTCTAATTGTAGATACGTTTTGAAAAACAAATAACAATATTGAATTTATTATAGATAGGTACCCGTATTGTGCGAGGCCCGGTTCACCTTTCAAACCCTTCTGGCCAATTCTACCAGGTTTTCCATTAAATCCAAGTAAACCGTCTATACCGGGATCGCCTTGGATGGATATACCTGTATACGAGAAAATAACAATAATAAACGTGCTTGTATTATGATTATAATATTCTGGATCGCTAGAAAAACACCAATATAACAATATTATTTAATGTCTATTTTAGATTCTGAGCAAAGGAATGTATTGGTTTTACAATGATGTTTAATTTTTTTAGATATGAAGCGTAAAAAGGGATTTATTGGTATAACTATGATCTGTGTTTTTAATTTATTAATTTTTTTTTGCCTATCAACAAGTTTTCTACCAGAAATCTTGCTCTGAAATATCAAGTGTAGCACCATTTTTGAAAGGAAATTTTCTCTAATTGGTGCAACGGGGTGGACGTTTATTCTAGATTTTCTAAATGGTTTTCAAAATAATTGGGAAAAACCTGAAATAGGTAGAACGGCAAATATTTACGCCTCCCGGTTTAAATATTTTATAATCTTCACAAACTAAATTTTTTACTTGAAATATTGCTCCAATTCAAAAAACATATCAATTTTGTTCCTTTTAATGTATAGCCACTTACAGAGAAAGTAATAATTTCTCAAACTAACAACTATTAAAAAAAAAGTTTTTTTTTTTCAAGTTATGACGTAACGATTTCATGTTTTTTATTTTTGTAACTTATGATGTTTTATTCTACAAATCTTGCTTCAATCAAAAAATGACAAGTGACCTTTTTTGACCTCTTTTTAATGCAATTCTAGTTACTCAAGGAGATAGTTATTTTTTAATTTTCTGAGATGTTTTTATATTTTTTGGGAAAACCCTAAAAAGACGAATATACTCAATATAAAATGAAAAATTTACAGTCGGTATAATTTAATTATTTTAAAGTTTTACACTGATATGTTTTCTACCAGAAATATAGCTCCGATAAAAAGCCGACAAGAAACCATTTATGTTGAATTTTTAATATAGTTGGAAAAAAAGAAATATCATTTTTGATTATCCAAGCAGTTTTTATGATAACTAGGAAAAACCGGAAAAATATAGAAAAAAAAAACAAGGAAATGTACGAAAATTATGCTTTTATTATTTTCAATTTTGTTTTTTTGTTATAATTCAGTTAAATATTCGTTGACATCTAAAACTTTGATAAAAACTTATATTTGTTTTTCTAGACACGGTAAAATGATCAAAAAACTTGGGCTATTTTTGAGCTATTTATAGAAATTTAAATTTTGCTAGTTTTTTTACGTAATATTTTTATCTAGTTGGTACTCTGTGGATAAAATTGTTAGACTAAACAGAAATGTTTGAAAATTTAACAGGAGATTCATTATAAGGTGTACTTAGTGATCAACAAGAAAAAGTTGAGTTTAATGTAGTATACTATTTGTATATGAATTTGAATATCAAATTTTGATAATAATTGTAAATAATATTATGGTCTTTTAAATCATGCATACATAACCAAATTGTATTCAGAATCGTTTTTGTTAGCAATTATTAGTCAATCATACAAAAATACATTAAATTCCTCTCTATATCCTACCTTCCCAACGTTTTGCCTACAACAGTGGCCACTCATCGTGCGAAGTATGTCCATCTTTTTTATTATATTCCCTTTTAACCTTTTAGAAAATCAAAAGATGTCTTCTCCAATGTACTAACTCGATACAATTATATTTCAGAAATGGTGCTGCACCTGATATATTTTCAGAGCAAAATTTCTGGCAGAAAACTTATTCACAGACAGAAAAAAAAAAATAAATAACACACATCATAGTAAAACCAGTACATTCCTCGATACACTCCGAATCTAAAGTTAACTTTAGTTGAACTATTGACTTTTCTAATAAGGGGTATACGTCTAATGCATCGCTATTCGCAAACCTACGGTCACTCTTTTAAGTACTATATACAAGCGTTCGTGTTCGTTTAGATCAAAACTTTCGTGGTTTAAAACATTGCGTTTAATTTCAGTGTAATTTTTCGTATTAATAATATTCTACGCAGAGCAAGGTATCACTGAAATTAGAATTTAGAATCAATCAAAATCGACTGAACATTAAATTGTTAGTTTCATGTTGATTATTTTAATATTCAATAAATTGTACGTGCAAATTTATTCAGACAATCTCACAAAGATATACCCATTGGAAATATTTTCTGATATAATACGTAAAGATAATTTTACGCAAATATTGCTCACAAAGATATAGACCATACAAATTAAAAAAACAACTTTTTATTTTATTATTTTCGGCAAATTTGAAAATGGACATTTTATAATCATTGGTAGGTTACATGATCGAAATAATAATGAAACTCTAAACAATTATAAAAATCACGAATTAAATGAAAATAAGTCACATTGACACATTGGCACTTCACACTTTTCAGAATGGTAAACTGTATAAAATATCTCCCTTTAAATTTTTTGAAAATAATAGAATATAAAGTTTCTTTAAAATTTTTTACCAAAATATAAAAATTTATTATAAGTATGAAAATTTGTAAATCTTATCTATGTGAGTAACAGGTAGTATGTATACAAAAAAAATACAGAATTTAATTATTTTTATTTTCATAGGAGATGGTTATATCTCCATGGGGCACAATGTAAAAAAAAATTTCGAGTCATTCGGTTTCTTTGAAACGTTTAAAATATTGACGAAAATAGACAGGTATACTTCTTTAATTATTAACTTTACGGAATAAAAAAAATCAAACCTCTTGGACCCGATTTTCCTTTGATTCCCTTTGGACTAAACCCGGCGGGTCCTTCATCCCCTTGAACCTGAAAAATAAAAAAATTATGAATTAACAAGTCAGATTCGAAATTAAAATGAGACAATACGCTGATATTCAACACTACAATTTTTTTTATCGAGGCACCTAATAAAAAAAAAAAATAAAAAACTTATATGCGAATACATCATTTTAACAATATTATTATCGAGTTGATTGGAACTTTTTTCTGTGAGTTTGGTTTTTAAAATCTTTTCGTACAACAAATTTTCCTCCACCTCTCTCTGTTCTTAGCTATTTCCCTCCAGTTGGTTTTTGGATCTACTGCTTTAACGTCTATTTTCATACAGTCCTCTTATCTAAGACGGTCTTTTTCTTAACAGACCTTTGAGGACCCTCTTTTTGAGATTCCTTTGAACCCTTTTCACGGTCTTTGAAACATGTGTTGAAACTCCTCGTTGTTCCGTATACTTCGTTCTTACTTACTCCATACTTAGGTCAAAAAATTGGTTATTGATTCATCTTAGTACTTTTATTTCAAAAATGTTTAATATTATTAACTGTCTTTCTTAATGTCTGTGTTTCCGAGTAATAAAAAATGATATGTATTAACGTCATATATATTTTAATTTGGATGTTTACAAAAATCGATCTGGATTTTAGGAAAGTTCCAACTCCAAAATAACACTAGTTTGCCAATACATTGTATTGTATTTTTCTAAAAATTTCAGTTTTTAACTCATTGTGTTTAGTTAAAAGAACTCTTAAGTACTTAAATTTTAGCACGCTGTAAAAGATATTTCTTTAGTATATTCTATACCATATCCCCTATTCTAATCCCTCTGACAAGTTCCATATATTCTGTTTTTTTTTTGTAATTTATTATTATATCACGGCTTAACACACAGCCTTCATTAGTTTCTTACAGTGTACTTTCACTATCTCCATGTTGTCAAAATGTCATCTACATACGCTAGCAAGCCTATCTTTGATTGGCCTTATGTTAGGCCTTCTAATATATTCATATATCTAACTAATTTTTTTAGCTAGATTAGAAAAGAACGGGGGAGAATGTCTTTTGTGTCAAGTCAGTGATGCTCATGAAAAAGTCCCATTGCATTTCCCTTTAATTAGTATTGCATAGTAGATTTTTAAAAAAGTTTTATCATATTAAGGTTGAAATTAAAATACAAAAACAAAATTTTAAAATATTGAAAAACATTTCGAAAACCATCACTAATACCCTATAATGTTGTATTTCTGACAATAATTTGTAATAATAGTATATAAATATACAAACCCCGCTATCACCGAAAGGTCCAGGTGCACCTTTTTGTCCTGCAATTCCTGGCCTAAAAAAATAAGAATAATTTAAAAATAATTACAAATAATTTGGCTCGATTATGATAATTTCATGTAACTTACAATCCGCTAACACCGTCTGTTCCACTCTTTCCCCTATCTCCATGTTCTGCATTAAAACCCGGAAAACCTACGAAAAAATTGTATAAAAAAAAAAAAAATGTATTTATTGCAACAAACACGTCATAATGGAATACTATTAGGTTTTAGAGATATTGGTAATTATTTTTAAATTGTGTTCTATTTTTTTTTTTTGAATATCTATAATAATATACGAATATTATGATAATCAATACGGAAACACCAACGTTGAACAAATGTCTGTTATAATTTTTCATTAATTTCAATCAAGAATTTATTCATATTTGACTAAAAGTTACTAAAAGCTATTCTTATAAATAAGAAGAAAAACTATTAAATTTGTGCACGGATTTAGTACATACCTGGCAAACCTTGCAGACCAACTTCACCTTCAAAACCTTTCAATCCGGGTTCACCAGGAAATCCGGTAAGACCATTGAATCCCGGCAATCCTTTTTCACCCTGTTAATTTTGAACGTAAAATATTTAATCAGAAAATATTTAATATCAATTGAATATTATTGCACGATGATTATTATCACATTATTAGAACAAACGAACAAATAATTGATATTTTATGGTCGTCATAATCATTATAATATTACACTAAATTTTACAAAGACACGCGCAAAATATAGAATTATGTTTAATTGGAAGATATTTTTTTTTTCATTGTTGTTTTGCAATTAACGAAAAAAAAAAAAATGATAAAATAAAATTACAAAAATATTAAAACTGTTTTTTATAAATACAAAAATCTATAATCACACAGCGAAAATCAAGTACTCATATTGAAATGAATACAATATTTTATAATAACATTGTTATCTTACTTTAGCTCCGTTGGCTCCTTCTAATCCCGGTTGTCCGGATTCACCCGGATAACCTCTTGGCGGAGTATAACCTAAATTATTTATTTTTTTTTAAAAAAAAACATTTTTGAAATTTATATTTTAACAGGTAATTATTATATTACCTCTTTCTCCCTCTTCTCCACTTGTTCCGATTATAAATCCTTCGTACCCTGGGTCTCCAATCGCCCCTTAAAAATATAAAGAATAAACAAATAATTATATTATTATCTATGATATAATGAACGAAAAATAAATATAATTAACCGATAATGTTAACATTTTTATTTAGACAGACCAATACATTGAGTTTATATTCGCATAAATTCAATAATTATAAATTATATTAAAATTTTTAAATATATGAATCATAAATAAAACGAAATTACCTTTGGGTCCTTTGGGTCCCGATGGGCCGTATTGACCACTGGGTCCCAGATCTCCTGGCAATCCTGTTAAAAAAAAAAAAAAAATGAACATTTAAATAATATTTACGATAAGGCTGTTGTTTTTACACATGCATTTTAAAATCAATAATTGAAGACTATGAGACCAGACATATTTACCGAATACGTATAATGTGATAATAATAATTTATTCAAAAGAAGAATAAAACGGGATTAAAAGCCTAATAGTACAAAGAACATTTAGAAATTATATATTAAGAGATAATAAACTAAATTAAAATAAAGAGACGTTTTGTATTACTCAGTATCACAAATCAATATTTAGGTACAGGTAAAGAAAAAAATCCGCATTTGTTGAAAGTTAATTACATAAAGCCATCGCCTTCGGAATAGGGGAGTATTTCAAATAGTTTGTACTGTATATTGGTACATAAAACAGAGAGGTTGAACGGTTATTGTAAGCTGGAACGTTAAAATGAATACTACTTAATAAATCTGGAGCATCAATTTTACCATTGACTAATTTATAAACAAAGAAATATCCCGTCCAGAATAAAATAAATATAAATAAATGAGAATAATAAACGTGAAAAATAAATCACGTCCAGAAGCAAAAGTTGGAATATCTAAAAAGGACTTGACTTGCGTATACTCATGGTTATTAATATTTATATTGAATTTAAAAGCGATAACTCTCAAGAAAGAGTTTTGGACGCACTCAATGAAATGAACGACTAATTTTGAATACGGACTACAAAAAGGCGATCCTTATTTTAAAATGGATCTAACTAAAGAACAATAAAGGAGTTAAATGAACGCAAATCTTTAAAATCCAAAGAGCGCCGCTTAACAAAATCTATATCACCACTTGCCAGATGTTGTTCAATTTTCGAAAAATTCTGGTGTTCGGTGATTTGTTTATAAGTACCTATTTGAAATGTGAAAGGTTTCTAAGTTTAAATATTTGACTTTATATGGTTATAATATTTTTGGCTACGTAAAAATGTTCGAAAATCCGAAATGAAATAAACACGGACAATTATTTTAATATACTTTATTGTTAAAAATCATTTTTTAATTTAAGTTTATCAAAATATATTTTTTCGAACTTTTTTCAGAATTATTGTTCATAGGGTAGTAATAATAGTATTTATTGTAGTGTAAAAAAAAATAAAGTTACCTAATACGTATCTTACTTTGCCAACTTTTCCAATCTATTATAGTGATAATATGGCATACCCGAAGTATGAAGTAGATGTAGGCTATTTAAAGTTTAATATTAATTGTTTGTTCAATTCGTTAGTTAAAAAAATCATTATTCTTATAGATTTCGTATGTAAAAAGAAAAAAAAATAATAGAATTTTCGGTTCTCAATGTATTTTCGAAAAATCTAGTTTATTTCAATGGATTCCGTGATCATTGTAACATTTTAAATATTATGAATTTTCAGCGATATAATACGGACAATATATTATCGAATTTTACGTAAAAGTTTACGGTTTAAGCGCATTGCACAAAATGTATTGTAACAATTATGTTAATAATAATACTATACCTGGTGTAGCGATTTCACCCGGAATACCGTCGTCTCCGCGATCACCTTTCAAACCATCTAAACCGGGTTCACCGGTCTTTCCTGGAGGTCCTTGTGGTCCTAAATTTCAACAAAATAAAACAAATCAGTATATTTTTTTTAGATTAATAAGTTCGCAATATTTTATGTCTTTGTCGGTTTGCAATACCTGATGCTCCCGATCGTCCTTTCGAACCCGGGTAACCTTTTGGACCGCTGTCTCCATGAATACCTAATAGAAAACAATTTAAAAATGTTATTCATGGACAAAATATTGTAATATGTGTCCACGTAGGGTAATCGTTCAAAAATGCAAATGACTATAATTTGATTTGAAAAATGTATGCATATGCTCAAGAATACTGTATGGTAACGTTACGTCCAGGGTTGCGAAGTGTTTTACACATTTCGTTTTCGGTTTTAAATGATCAACAATTACATATTAAAAATACAGAAATGTGTTCTGAAGAATGAAGAAATATTTATATAATAATTCCTATTTGTTTTTAAAATATTAATGAAATATAAAGCTTCTATAATACATACTTGTAAATACATGGATTATGAAATAACGACGATATTGTACCAAAATTATAAAATTCCATTAAAAAGATATTCCTTTAAGATGAAAATGCATTTAGTTATAATATTCTAATAATTGATAATAATAGTTCCCCATCTCTTTGATAAATAACTGAAATGCAAGGAAAATCGATAAAACCATTGAAAACCAATTGCAAGCGTTTTTTATGTAAACAAAATAAATGGCTATTTAATTGTCCACGTTAAATAGGCGAAAAAAAAATTGTTTGGTTGTTAAAGTAGCGATAGGCATTTCTAAAAAGTCTTAAAATAATGTAATTTAATTTGTTTAAAACATACTGATGGTAAATAGATTTTATAAACTTAAATACTCAATCTAAATTAATAACGTCTTACCTGTTAGTCCTACATGCCCAAGGTCTCCCATTAAACCCTAAAAAAAAAAAAAAAAAAAAAAATAAAAATTTTATCATGATACATCATTAAGGTATATTTATATTATATTTTATACTACACTTTTATAAATGTAATATACGGGATTGCGTAAATCACGAACATTTATATAAATTATAATATCGATTCGTAATAAATTATTGTGTTTCAACAAAAAATATGAACTTTGAATAAAAATGTTCAAGAGACAATATTTATTGTACTTTTAATCGATTAGTGGTGTATTACACAGGCGGTAATATGATGGGTGGTATATTACCTCCCCTAAAGAATTTTTTTTTTTTTTTTGATTCGAATTTCTTTTTCCTAAAAAGTATTTGGCTCTGGCATCCTCCTAAAAATTCTATAATTTCTGGTAAAAGATAAATTTAATCAAGAGGATTCATGAAATGATAGATACCCTTTAAAAAAATATATAATAAAATGTCATTGTTAGTTGAACCTCTTTTGCAAGAAATGGTATGGTAACGATAAATTGAGCCATACATAACCTTGACCGTGTTGTTACCGTACCATTTATCGCAGCATTGTAAAGTACCTCGGTAAACAATATTTGGAGGACTAAACGTAAATGTTGGAACACAAACAAGTGAATGACAGAGATTCCCTGCTCCGATTTCAAATTGTTTTTATTCGATATCATCCCCAATAGGAAGTCGTAAATACGCTACTGTACCCGATGCGTGTGACTAATATCTTTTAACAATATTGTTGGCCAACGCAAAATAATATAATATATATATTACCATTCGTCCTGGTTGCCCGGGTTTACCATCGAATCCAGGTTCTCCTTTAGACCCTGTGTGCATCAAAACAATTCAAAATTATAGATGTTAATGTTCAAAAATTTCGTTTCGGTAGCCTTTTATAAAACCGTTGACTACGTCGAGTTAATAATTATAATATATTATTGTCAGTGCTGAGACTTATCCAGAAAATATTTTTACTGCGTTAGTGGTAAAACGCTATTGAATTACACTATTAGTGCATTTCAAGGAATTATTTTATCCGTTTAAATGTTCATCTCCCCGACACAATAATGTTGTGAACAATAGACAATAAGTTTAAAAAAAATAATAAAATCTATTTCCTTTAAATAAATTCCACTTATCAGATATTATCATTTCTGTATGGAACAATTTTAATATTTTTCAGGTATTTTTTACAGATATTGTTTGTCATTACCCCTGTATCTAGTTGATTTTGAAACAATCGTCCGTTATCTTTATTTAGATTAATTTTACTTATCTGCGTCTCAACTCTGACTAGTGAAATTCTCGTATTATATACTTCGATAAACGGTAGGTGTTCAACAAATGTATAATAATATAACTGTACCTTTTTCACCATCTTCCCCAAAACCGATTGTTCCATTTTCTCCGGCCACACCCTTTTCACCGTCTAATCCAGGATAACCAATAGGACCGATATCACCGAGTTTTCCTGCAAAACGACCGGATTAAAAAAAAAAAAAAAATTGTGAGTTAATATCGTTTATAATATCTTAATATATATATATATGTATATAATGTAAAAAGCATGTGTACCAGGAGCACCAGTCTCTCCTTGAGGGCCGCTAAACGAATAATCTCCTCTTGCACCAGGAAGTCCAGGATAACCTTGTTCACCAGTTATTCCCTATGAAAAAACAAATACGATGAATTTTATTTTTCGATTTTGGGGCTTAATCTCCAATGCATATTATATTATTATGTAACGTTTATACCTTATCGCCCAAAATTCCCGGTAACCCTGGATATCCTACGCCTCCAAAATCTCCACGGTCTAAACAAAAATAAATTCATTTTTTAACGGCAATAATGTTTTTATTCAAAATGAAATAAAAAAACAACATTTTCAAAATCTCTTTTTATTTTATTTTCGTATAATAAGTTTAAACATACTTCCTTTGTCTCCAAGGGGACCGATAGATCCCACGTTCCCTGGGAGTCCTTGTGATCCTAAAATGTATAACAAAAAATTGAAATATAACCATGTATGTTATCATATAATACAAAAAAAAAAAAAAATAAAAATAAAAAAGTAACACAGATTTCATATTAATGTGTTATATTATTTTTTATTTACCCGGAGGTCCGTCATCGCCGTAATCACCGGGTTTGCCAAAATCACCTGAAAATTAAAAAAACAACAATATTGCAAAAGCTAATAAAAATTGATTTTCAAGAAAAATAAAAACATCTACAAGTTTTTTGATATTTAATTACGGAAGTGTTTAAAGAAAAAAAAAAAAACCTATATTACGAGTATTATTAATAAAAATGAATTAGAAAAAAAACCTAATGAGTGTTATAACTAGTAAGGAAATCATAATAATGTGTTTTAGATAAATTAATAGATAGATAGAATGAGAGATAAATATTAAATTGCTTACAAAATTGGAAAACATAAAATAAAAATTATTTTATTATTACTATAAAGTGTTAATTCACTTACCTAATTTTCCCATCAAACCTATTCTTCCCGGTAAACCGGGTGGTCCAGTGTTACCTTCTTCTCCTCTCGGCCCTGTAAATATAAAAATAACAAAATATTTCATTTGCAATAATGAATTTTTGTATCGATTTCATAAAACTATATATATTACGAAATAAACCACAAACATTATAAATAGCTCTCGCTAATAAAAAGTAAACCACTCGAGTATTCGGCACGTATTCAAACGAAAAAATTTGTTAAAACGAAAGAAAAAATATCATAAATGAGCTTCTCGAGTGAATTAAAAATGTAGCCCTATGATAATATCTCGAAAAAACACTATGTATGAAGCAATAATATTATAAATAAATAGTTTTTCAAAATGTTTGAATGTGTATAAGATCGTTTGAACATACCTTCTAATCCTTGGTCTCCTTTCGAGCCTTTAGGTCCTTCTCCACCGGATTCTCCGTCAATTCCTACACAAATTCAAACAGTGACATTTAAATTATAATAATAATAAAAAAATGATCGATTTTGTACATACCACTAGGACCCGGTGAACCAAATTCACCCGGTAAACCGACTAATCCGGGTGCTCCTGGTAATCCAGCTGGACCTCTTATTGTAACCCCGCGTTCCCCAGCTAGTCCCTAAAATTATTTATTTTTGAAAAGAACGAACAATAATAAAGTAATATATTTAAATAAATATTAATATCTGTTAGTAATATAGTATTTAATTTTTTAAAACTCTACGTACGAATGATTATAATACGTCAATAAAGCGAACAAAAGTAATATTATTATTATTTTTAAATTTTTAAATTTTTTTTGTCACGTTATTTAATAACGATTTATTAATGTTGAAAATTCCATAATTTTCTAATTGATTCGTGTTTAAATTTATACAAAACATATTTTATAACCTTTTTTCCCTGCGGACCCGTAAAACCGGGACTGCCTTTATATCCTTTTAGACCCGGTAGTCCGTCATCACCAGGATATCCATCAATTCCGCTAAGTCTGTAAACAAATTCAGAAAACATTGTTATTAGATTGCAAATGGATTGTAAAAATTAAAATTGTTCCGTGTTGTTTTACAATAGTTAATATAGTTAGTCGTTTTCGACTAAGTACTTGAGTTATTATAAAACATGCTTCATATTTTGTTCTTATTTAAAAATTCGTACCGGCCGTAATAAATTATAACGTAAGTAATTATGTATGTGATTAGGTAGAACACAATTTTGATTTACCAAGAGCCACCTACACAAATAACATAATTTCATAGTTTTAATTTATAAATAAATTATTTGGGTTTTCAGATTCCTAGCGTAACACAGAATATATTATATTAGTTTTATTATGATGCATTTTAGATTGTGAGAGCAACGAGGAATGTTTTGGTTTTACAAAAATGATTATTTATTTCATTTTTGTACAAAAAATCCACCACAAATCATGCTCCGATATAAACGCTCGGCACCATTTCTGAAAGGAAATATTGTCCAGATGATACTATTGGGAGATCGTTTTTTGATTTTCTCGTGATTTTCATTATACCTGGGAAAAACCAGGATAAAAAGTAAGAAAAACGGGAGATTTATGAAAACAATGATTTTATTATTTTTTTCAATTTTGTTATTGGTTGTAATTCAATTAAAAATATTCGTAGAGACAAGCAATTTAGACAGAAAACTTATATTTGCCTTTTCTAGATATGATACAATTTTGGAAGTATTTAATTCATTTCTGAGTTATTTATAGACATTTTAATTTTGCAAGTTGTTTACGTAATTTTCATTCGGTAGATAGTGTATGGTAAAATTGTTAGAATTAACAGAAATGCTTGACAATTTAACATAAGGTTCACTAAAAAAATTCTTACTTTGTAGTAAAAAAAAAAAAAATTGAGTTTAATGTAGTATTTTTTTTTTTTTTATAAATTCACTTTAATATCGAATTTTGACGAAATTTATTTGAGTAAACAATTGTATGGAACAAATCTAATATTTCAATTTTTTGTTTTGAATATATTATGTATTTTACCGATGGTGAAGTCAGAACTGAACGAATTGACTTCAAAATTATAGCTTTTTGAAGTTCTGATAGGCATTATGCAGATATTATATTATGTTATGATAAATAACTCTATATTGTCAATTTTTTTATGTTTGTGGTAGTCTAATGGTGCTACCTACCTACGGTTGGAGGAAAGTAGTGGTGCATTATTAACATGTTACGCACCGTACCGCAACACAAATGATACTCCAACCCAAACTTAAGAGTGGAATATCTCGTTAACGGATCGACGGGCATCAAACATTTCAACACTAAAATTTATTTGAACTAATACTCCATCTATTGATGGAATTTTTAATACAGGTTGCCATTCTAAAATCAAAAGAAAAGGTAGTGGTTTTACCCCCAAAATTAAGGGTAACAAAAAATAACATAAAATTGTACAATAATTTGTTTCTTAAATGTTCTAGGGAACAAATTCCGGAAAAAGTTTATACTTTCCGAAATAATAAGTGTACCCACTCAAATGGATCACCTGGTACATGGTACTTTAAAGAAGTAAATGTTGTATTTTTCCAGGGGTTTTCCCAATAATTGGGAAATGTACGAATTGTAGGTACCTATTAGTAAAAAACCTATTACAGTCTTTCTTTTCCTGTGAACTGCCATTGTTTTTCAGCTTTTTTCTTTTAACAATTTTTCTACCGGAAATCTTGCTTCGTGCATCTAGTGTAGTATATTTTGTAAAAGACAATTATATCTACTTAGCACCTCACGTGGAGGTAATTTTTTGATACTCTTAGTAGTTTTCTAAATAATTAAATAAAACCGGGAAAACCCCTTGGGATAAACGAGACAATTTACACAATTTAAAGTTTCCGTTATTTTTGATTTTGATTTTTTGTTGTAGTTAAATTAAAAATAATTTTGGACCGTCCTAAAACTTTCTCAATAAAAATATAGAGGTAATTTTAAGTGTTGAATTTAAAATCTATCTAACTCGCGTAGAGTTTTTAATTTTAAATAATTACCTAGTTCTATAAAATTGTTTTAAAAAAAATGCATACAAATATATATATTTAATGAAACATATAGTTCCTCAAAGAATAGTTAAGTACAACTATTAGTACTAAATAGGTATTAAGAACATTTTCTTGTTTGTTCATTTCAACTTTTACTTGTTGCATTATGTATTCCTTATTATTATTTTTCTTTGCAATTCATACCCTATGTCTCCAGGTTCACCCTTTTCTCCTTGAGGACCGGGATCACCAATTTCTCCTTCTAAAATACTTAGGCCTGGGTCTCCGTGATCTCCTTTCACACCGGGCGATGCCTGTAAAAATTAATTATTTTCTTTACTATGAATATTAATTTTATCATTCCCGTTTATTTCAGCTAGCCATCAACGATATATTGGTAATAGCCCACAGGTTACTTTCAAAATCATACCGGTCTTCCTGTTGGACCGCGTTCGCCGGGCTTTCCCTGTTCTCCTTTTAATCCTGGACTGCCCTCTTGACCCGGATATCCTACACACAATTATTACAAATATATCACAATTATTGTAATATTTTTAGTATAATTATTTAATTTTAAAATTTTAGTTTTCTAAAATACCTTTGATTCCCGGAGGACCTTGGATTTCTATACCGGGAAGTCCCTCAGCACCAGTAAATCCAACAAAACCTTAAGGATGAAAATTACATTAAGTTATTTAATATGATTTTAAAATTTATCTACATTGTAATTATTATTTAAACAGGTACCTATATCTCCCGTTAATCCTTTTTCTCCTTTGAATCCATCGAAACCTTAAACGAAAACAAACAAAGTGTTTAAATTATTTTGACGCTCGTTTGTTTTTACACTTTGTATAAGTTTGACGTGTTTAATAAATCCCACCTGGATCGCCGGTTATTCCTTTAATGCCTTTAATTCCTTTATATACTTCTGGAGTGTTAGTATCACCGGGTTCACCTCGATATCCCGGATCGCCCATTTCTCCTGACTCGCCTGGGGTTCCACGCTCTCTATTAAAAAATGCATAACTTTATAATAGATATTAATGTAAACATGTACGGGTACACAATATTAAATTGCATTATTTTTTTTTTAAAATTAAAAACTTGAATTCTTAATTAATCGAAACAACGATAAAATGTCGTTAAATTATTTTGTTTGGAAATGCTTAATAATATAGTAACCGATTACCATTAATTTATTGAAAATTAATTTGACATACCCAGGATATCCAATCAAGTTATCAGGATTTAATTCGTCCGCGGGTTCTCCTTTTAGTCCTCTAAACCCATCAAATCCATCTACACCGTCTCTACCCGGTAATCCCGTTTCACCGGATATTCCCTTTTTGTGCAGATACAATTATTATACTAGTTCATTTAATTTATTTAGTTTTTCAATGTGAAATATTTACCTTAATTCCTCTTCTACCCATACGACCGTTAGTGCCAGGAGTTCCTTGTGAACTGTAAAATAAAATATATATACATATAATTGAGAAGTACCAAATAATATTCAATCGCATAACTTAACGACTTAAGGGTATATTTAAAGATCAATATTTATAAATACCCTGGGAAACCTGCATCGCCTTCTCTTCCTGGATCTCCTATTTCGCCCTTTTCTCCTTGATTTTTATTTTGCATATAATTGTTCAACAAATCTCCTCTCTCACCTTTATATCCAGGAATGCCTACCTCTCCTAATCATAAAACAATATTACCAATTTCATATTTTTTTGAATGTGTTATTACACTACGAACCTGATCGTCCAGGTCTTCCAACTGATCCTTTATGACCTGCAATAAATAATTTCGAATTATTATACTAAACTGTGAACAATATAATTTATTACGATTTAAAAAAACACATACATTCGACAATTGCCCGGCAAAAATTTCGTAAGTAGAAATTTTATTTTTTATTTTTTTGGTAAATTTTTAAATCTATCACGGATAATATAATATAACGAGTTGAACTGTATATTATTATGCTATTGCTTATTAGAGAAATGATCATATATATTAATAAAATTTTGTGTCTGTTTGTCTTTGCATGATTCACAGCCGAATTTATGGTACACAGTGGTTTGCAAATTTTTCATATAGAAGTGGATCAATGGATCCGTGCACACTCTGAAGCCGAATAATACTAGTAAATACAGTTGCCACAGTTATAAAATATCATTTTTAAAAAATGAATTACCGAATGATAACGATTTAACTGTAATTGATTACGGGCGCTGATGGAAACGTGTTTTTTTTTATTTATTTTTTGTTCAATAGTGTAGTACATGAGCAAAGACGCGTGGGACAGCTAGTGATGAATATGATATTATTTTAAAAAATTAATATGTATGTACCTGTGCTCCCAATTGGCCCGGTTATTCCTTTGATTCCACGGGTGCCAATTACGCCAGGAAACCCTAAACAGTGATATAAAATGATTAAGATTATAATTTTGTTGAACATTTTTAAATTATTCCGTATACTTTTAAAATAAATAATGCATGTATATTAATAAGTACGTATTATTTTTAGTGATTCTATAAGAAACGTTTACATTGTATTGATTATAATTATAATACAAGTAAAACGTACATCATATTTAATAATGCGCATATTTTTTTTTCGCACAGATAATTTGAAACTTCAAAAAAATAAAAAAATATTAACACAAAGTTTACATAAATTTACACACCTATCGATCCGGGTAAACCGTTTTGTCCATCATCACCGGGTTCACCCTTTTGCCCATCAATTCCTAGAAACATAAATATAATTCCTGGTTAGTTCAATTCGAACAACAGATAACTTACATATTTTCAATGATTTAAAATAGGAATTATCTTTTAATCGAATTAATAGCGTTTGAAATAATAATAAATTATAGATTATTATTAATTGTACAACCTGGAAAGCAATAACCGCAATCTTCACCAGCAAGACCTTTTTTCCCGTCAGTACCAGGTATTCCTGTAATTATATTTATTGTTGAATATTATTATTGTAAGTTTTATACACGTGACAAAATAAAAAAAATAATAAATAAATAATAATAATAATATGAAACGAGTAAAATGTATGTATACAATTCTTACCGGGAGTTCCAGGTGTTCCAGGAATACCAGGTAATCCGCGTACACCAGTAGGTCCGGGTGGACCGTTAATTTGTTCTCCACGTCCTGTGGCAGGAGAACCTTTAGGACCTAAACGATTCATATCGGAAATTAAAATATGAACAATTTAAATTTACATTTAGAGATACATTAAAATTAAGAAAAAGAAACAAATGTAAATGATTTTCAAACCTCTGTATCCTGGATCACCACGTTCTCCATTAGGTCCCTTATTACCGTCACGACCTAAAAAAAAATATAGTGGATGTTTTATTCGAGTCAAATTTTTCATTATTTAAAACACAACTAAATAACTGAAACAATATTAAATTAAAATTTTCACCTGGCCGACCGTCTTCACCGGGTGGCCCGAATACTGTTATGCCCGTATATCCTTTTTCACCAACGAGACCCTCTGGTCCTTGGAATCCAGGAGGTCCTTGTACTCCTGGTGCACCGGTTAGACCTTAATAATAATATTAAACAATTTAAATACCTTTGGCCATGAACATCGAGTTGTAAACGAGTGCAAAAATTAAAATTTAAACTCAAATTTATTATGCAATCGAAATTATGATATATTTTATTTTTTATATAGTTTGAGTAAAATTATTTTAATCGAGTCATCAATGAAATAAAATGATATTATACACTACATACACTTGCTCACAATGTTTATACGTAAACTATACACTTACCATCGTCACCCTGTTCTCCTTTCAAAGAAAAACCTTTCGGGCCTCTGCTTCCAGGAATACCTATACAAAAAAAAGAACAAAATATTATTATGGTATGCAACTAATATTTTTTTTTTTATAATAGAATAGTTTTTTATTTATTATTATTTCATTTTTCTTTTTACATTTGTTTTTGTATTGAATTTGAATAATTATATGTATATAACATTTTTCTTTAAATAATTTACCTGATATGCCTGGATCACCCGGTGGTCCTACGATTCCTTGCGGACCAATCTAAAATAGTATAAACATATTTTTACGAAACAAATTTTTAAAAGATGTAAAAAATCAGCAATAACCGTTAAATATCAATAACATACCCTTCCTGGTTTTCCGTCTTCTCCTCTGGGACCTTCGGGACCTAAACATGTTAAACGTTTAGTTAACAAAAATATGTATTTTACCTTGTATATATACACACATAAAGTAGATATTAGGAATATCGTAACTCACCAATAGGTCCTTGAATTCCTTGGGACCCGATTTTGATTTCATCCAAAGTCGGATCGTATATGCCCGGTTCACCCTCTATACCTTGTACTCCTGGAATTCCATCACGTCCGTCTTCACCGACTTCACCCTTATTTAAAATCGCGTAAATTAATATTAACTCTGATGTTTTAAATTTTAATTGTACATAATACGTTTTAATTCATCAGTTATCAATATAATCTCGCGATTGTATAGTCCGTGTTAAATAAATGATTAAAAATTTCAATATTTTTCTACGTTCAATTCGAAAAATAAAATGTAGACACTAGTTAAAAAACAATGTAAATTTAATTTTTGTATAAACCAATTACATTAACTTGACATTTTTATTGCAATCTCTCTATTTCTCTTTTCTCATGGCCTCAAATCGAGTTACAGCGACATTCTATCCGTTTCTGACGTCCGATTTTCTATTAGTAAAATAGGTACATCTTTGGTCCTTTATGATCTGTTTTATTCCATTTGTATTTGTCAGCCTAGTTTTTCTTAGATGGTTCTTCCCATCAATATTCTATAATCAATTTCAACAGACTCTCACGCCCGACTCATTTTGTTATACAATAACCCTATTATTTTACAACTATCAAAGCGTTTTTTCTGATACTGTTTTTAACAATTTTTTATTTGTTACCCTATCCGTCTAGATTATATTCTTGAACACCACATTTCAAATGCTTCTAAAATCTCTTTTGAATACTGTAAATTATTTGTATCATTTGAGCCTGGGTACATATCGCTTCATCCTAGGGTAATGTATTTCATTCTTTATTTTTTTTTTTCATTAATTAATTAATTAATCATATAATATAATGAATATTATTTAATTTAATGCAATTTTAAATTCATATAATTATTTTTACCCAATTTAGTTTCAGGTTTAAATGTAAAAAATTAAAAATTGTAGAATACAAATAATATTATAGTATATTTATGCATATTTGAGTACTTACTTTAGCTCCGTCACTACCGGGTCTTCCCATGAAACCCGGAGCTCCTTTATCACCTGCATTCAAAAATAATGTTTACAATGTGTTTTTATCGATGTTTTCATAATGATATGATTTTAACCATTCTAAAAAAGCGTTTACCTTTAATTCCACTTGGCCCCAATGGTCCAACTTTACCTTCTTTTCCTCTTTGTCCTACATTACCCTGTGAACCTAAAAAATACGTAGAATTTACTGATTAATTTTAATCCGTTGACAACATAGATTTTTCTAACAATTATAATTCATTTCAAATATTGTTTTATTATTATTATAATCTATTATTAAATACCTGCAAAAATGCATAATCAAAAATTGATTTAATATTCAAAACTAGTACTATTTAAATAGTTGTTAATTCAACTAAGTAATATTACTAAGCTCTCGTGATAATAACAATTAATTATCGATCAGGAAATAAATTGCTCTATGAAGTTCTTCTAAAAATTAACAAATTATTGGGTTCGGCCATATTTGCAGTACATAAAATCAATAGCTTTTTATATTTTTCAGCGAGTTTTCAATAATACGGCTTAGACATTGGACTTATTTACTAGATATAAATATCAATAAATGTAAATTAATAATTACCTTTTATTCCTTTAAGTCCTGGTTGTCCAGGATATCCCTATACATACATAAATAATCATATTATAATATTATATCTAGATACAGTTTATACTTATTATATATTGCATAAATTATACTTCGATTGTTATGAGTATACTGAATAATTTCAGTTTATAATATTAATATATGATACGTAATGATACGAGCCGTTATTTTATAATCACACGATGTTCTGATGTTTTACAACGATATCGCTAATTTATTTTCTTCATATATAACGTATGCATAATATAATATAACGTATGAATAAATATTAGATTATAAATTAAAAAAAAAGTTGTAGACAAATGACCGACAGTGACGATTTTGGGTCGTTTTTCGATACTTACCACTAGGGTTGAGTCATCACCTATGGCGAGTATCGCTGCCATGGGCCCACATTATTTTTTATTCGTTAAAAGTGTAATTTTTTAATTTGATATTCTATACGTTGTATTCATCATCTATATTTATTATTAATTTAACATGTGATATCGATTATTACAAAAACGTAAATCGCGCACGATGACCATAGAACGGAAAAATGCAATTTCGAAATATTAATACAAATTTTTCATTCCATAGTGTTCTTCAGATATTGAAATGTATGATTTATTTCTGAATTTATTTCAATAAACATATATAGATTAAATAAAAAATGAATAGAACAAAATTCTTATAATGCTAATAGATGTTGACTCCACCTAATTTACGAGTACATTAATTAACAAATAGGTATGCATATAAGAATAAAAAAATTATTATTTTCCAGGATCTTGTTTTTAATTACTATAGATAATTGCAAATATAATAGCATATAGTCTACGTACCGTACAACCTTTTTTGCCAACTTCTCCATCATAGCCATCTTGTCCTTTTTGTCCTTTCTGACCATTTTCTCCTTGTAGCCCTTTATAATTTTCATCCCCTCCTCCCACACGAGGGTCCTCGATTACACCTAAAATGTCGACAGTGATATTTATTAGATAATGCATAGTTTACTACGGACTCAATGGAAGACCGACTTCTTAACTAACCTACCCGATTAATGAATTAATGAATTAATTAAATAATCAAATTGAATATTCAATCTGTATTGCACATTCGTACCTACACGTTTAGATTTTTAACTGTTTTACAAAATATAAACAATTATAATATTAATAATAATTCAATTATACGTCTAGCTGGTTTTATCACTGTATATACTTGTAATTGTAAAAAAAATGATTTTGATTGATTGTAAATAACTCTACCCAATAAAGTATGAATGACTTTTTTTTGGAAAAAAATAGAAAATTCGCTAAATTCAAATCAAAGATATACACACAAGTATGCAGTAGAAAAAATAACGAAATAAGAAAAATAAATTTTAAATAACATTTAAGATTTAAACGTATTAAATAATTAGATTGACGTATATGTGGTGCTAATTTTGAATTCAAGAGTGCCTAAGTTTGCTTAAAGTTAGAACCATCTAGTGGCACCCTCTATGTAAGAACAAAATAAATAAAAGTAAATAAATTACCAGGTGGTCCTACGTCTCCTCTCTCTCCTTGTTCTCCCATGTCACCTGTATAATAAACATATGAATTATTGTATAATGATTTAATTAAATCCATATTTTGAATTGCACATTTCTAAAAATCAAAGATATTATAGATGTGTATTGCGTATGTTTTAATTTCATAGATTTGTTTAAGATAATAATATTAATACATTTTTAATCAAAATCTAAATACAACCAATAATAATTTAATGTTTGTGTACATGAATTATTTAGTCAACTTTTCTATGAAATAATTATAAATTAAAGATATTAATAATTTTAATATTGATAAATATTGAAATGAAAAAAAAAAAATGTTTTTGATAGTGGAATTGTTACTATATCGCTTTATTTAAATTAAATAATATAATTTATAACTAGTGTAACTAGAACACACGTGTAGATGATATTATTATTACAAAACAATTATTATTATTGATACTAGAATAGGGGGGCTAAGGAGACTACGGATTATAGCCCCCTTAGTTCCTCTCTGAAATTTCTCGCTGCTGCCTAAAAATGACCATGCAAGAAAAGGTTTTCGTGATATCCATTATTTTAAAAATATCATATATTTTATAATATTGATGAAAAAAGTTCTATTATGCAAATTTCAAATTACTTTGTACGACCCTATTACACGTGTAGTTCATATATTTTAAACACACGAATTGAATGAACAATATTGAACGATTTTTCTGTTCGATCATCAGTGTGTCTTTCATTAAAAATGTTCATCAAATAGTTTTCACCTATAATTTAGATACGCGTCTAAAATTGTTGATTTTACACCATAATTTTATCTTGTATATGAAACTAGGAAAGACTTTTAAAAAAATAATCACTTCAATATATTAGACTAGAATAATAGAAAACACAAATAACAGAATATATTTTATAGCTGATGAGTAATACATGACGGATATGATACTATAGTGGTATCACACGATATACGATTAATAGGTTATAATCTTACTAGAGTTGACACATTGATATTTAAAGAAAATAAATTCATAGGATAATCTGCTAATACATTTTCAAAAAAAAAACAAAAAACAAAAAATGCTTAGCATACCTGTAATATGGATAACTATATAACTATAATATACAATAGTAATGGTTTCAAAATCTAACCTTTAATTCCACGGGATGCTTCGCCTGCATCTCCACTGATTCCAGGATACCCATCATCACCAGTAATCCCCTATACAAAACCATAATTGTTTTAAAGTCGTATATTGCGGTTCTTAGACATTGATCATTTTAATAATCAATCTTTTTAAATGGATTATTCAATTATAATCATACAAAATGGTTAATCAAAAGCAAAATTATAAAAAAATAAAGAACCTAACTAGTTATATTAAAATAAATGTGTACAAAACATGTATTATAAAAACATATTAATTAGAAGATTTTAGTATTTAGAGCCGTTAGAGAGAGGTGTTTTAAACCCCTTTACCATTTTTTTTTTTTTTTTAAATATATTTTTAAGTACTTTTCACGTTTTCAATCCAAATATTTTTTATAATACACAAATTAAAAAGTACCATCAGCTATTTTGTTAATATAATTGATATCATTGAAATGTAAAACTGTTTGTAAAAGTTATTGATTCAAAATCAGACTTGAAGGCTACAAGTCTTATATTCGATAATAATTTACAGAGCTATTAGCAACATCCCATGTTTTTTACAGAACCGTTAGTGCAGCATTATCTTCTCTACGGAAATTTCACGTTTCCCATTCGTCTTAAATAGTAGAACGGAAAGGTAAGATGAAAAGCGGAATTTAATTTCTATCTGTACGCAACGATTAACCAATCAAACGAAAAATGATTCGGAGTGAAGTTCGGAAAATTTGGTAAGATGTGGTAGATACGTGATATTATCATTACTGTGATGAAATATTTTGAAAGTCCGTAGTATTTACGATTTTAAAATAATACATTTGGTAGATATAGTAGAAAATCTCTGGGATAATCATAAAATGACCACAGATTTACTTTTAGAAAAAGTGCTACACTTGTAAAATGAAGCGAAATTCCTGCTTAGAAAAGTTGTTCACAAATTAAAAAGAAAAAAAGAAAAAGAAAACATCATTGTAAAACTAATATATATATATATATATATATGTATTCCTTTCTACGCTCCAAATCTAAAATATAAAAGCGCTTTCTTTAAACCTGAACCCTAAACTTAAGTGATAGGTAAAATTTCACTTACTTTTCTTCCGGGATTTCCCGCATCGCCTTGTATTCCTGTAATGCCATCATAACCCGGTGCGCCCTATAATTAATTATAGATTTTTAAAAAATTTCAATCCATAAATATAACATTTTATTAAATTTTTATCTATACAAATTATAATCTATGTTTAGAGGCTCTTTTCACTATACTAATATCACTACTGTGATTCAAATTATCATATCGGTATGGTATAACATTGCTTAATGTTCAACGTAATAAACAATTATATACGAGTATAACCAACTCCAAGCTCAGCTCAATCAGTAAAATAAATATTTCGCAAAATTAATTATGAAAACTACATTTATTATACCGTTTACGAAATATTTACATAAAAATGTATTTT
Organism: Cinara cedri; assembly: GCA_902439185.1. Taxonomy (NCBI): domain Eukaryota; kingdom Metazoa; phylum Arthropoda; class Insecta; order Hemiptera; family Aphididae; genus Cinara; species Cinara cedri. The sequence continues at coordinate 237,028 of CABPRJ010001468.1, read as the reverse complement.
TTTTTCTAGCTGCTTATCCGGCGATCGCCACTATCACCTCCTCTCTTGGATCCTACCCCTGCGTTTAGTGTAAATAATAAATATGCCATTTAAAATTGTAGTATTCTTAATTGATAGAATAGATATTTTAATATTTCGTCATTTACCCATCCATACCAGCTTTGAAATAATTTCATCTAGGTTTATCTAATCAGTACCAGGTAGTTTATCTTTATTTAATTAGACTAAAGTAGGTATTTATTCACTATAATCATTTAATTTTACTTTTAATTGTTTAATAATTTAAAGTAATACAATCTATAAAATATTAGTTGTAATAACAATTACGATGTAATGTTAAAGATATTTTCATAATTGTATACACTATACGTTATTACTTATTAATTACAGTTTCAAGCTAAATAAGACCAATTACAACACTAATATGTAAGACTTATTTACTATTTTTCAATGTTTTTAAGTAAAGTATGTTTTTTTTTTTTTTTTTATATCTGTGTGAGAAATGAAAATAAAATTCATTAAAAAACGTTGCACATTTTCAAATTTATTTAGAATGTTAAATCTCGTTTTCATTAAAAACGAAAACTTAATGTAACGTTTAAAAACATAGCGTTAAAAATTGAAACTGTATAACGTTTAAATGCCCAAACACGTAAAAACAATAATATGTTTATACATTTAAGTTTTTAACCACTGTTTAGGTAATACGTTGATGCTATTTAATGAAAGATTTAAAATTAGCTTAAATATTATCATTTCATTGTCTTGTAAATTGCCTAACAATATGGCAAATTCGTTATTTCCTCCCTCCCTCAGAAAAATATCCTGGTTACAAATATCCTGCTTAGTATATTGTTATAACTGCGATATTAGAATGAGCATATTATATTTTTCTGTTGTTCAATACATTTGTATTATAAAGAAGTTAAAGAGCTCATCAATAAAAATATTAATTTTTGTTATAGTTATAATGATAATTATTAAACTTGAATATAGGATCATTACCTTTCCACCCGGTATACCGAATTCGCCTCTTTCACCTTTCAAACCTTTACTGTTTGCACCTCCATCGCCGGGATCTCCTCGTATTCCCTAGAAAAAAAAAATGATTGATATTATATACTAGATATACTTAAATACCATTGTGATCACAAACATAAAACACGTTTCCGACACCTGACTATTTTTCATTACAATATTATGTCAAAAACTTTCGAAATTTTAACATTTTAAAATAATACAAGTTTAATTTTGTAAATAACTGAAATACTGAAAAAAAAATGAATGAAAAATGATGATTAGAATTACTGACAATCTACGTTAATGAATTAAATTTGATATCATTAGAAACATATTGATGCTAAAATAAAATATTTTGATGAAATGACAAAAAATTGTGCATTATTATCGCCACTTAAAATATATTACAAAATGCGTACCGGTTGAGCATCGATTCCCGGGAGACCTCGATCACCGGGACGTCCGTCTTCGCCCGTTAATCCAGGATTACCATCAGTTCCATTACATCCATCCAAGCCATTAGACCCTAGAGGTCCCATTGGTCCTTGAAGGCCCTATATAGAACATTTTAGTTGAAATCGTTACACTCTTTCTAATACTAATTATAAAAAAAAAATATATATTTGCAAATCGTTATACCAATATGAAATTAAAACGTAACTTACCGGTTCTCCGGGATTTCCAACGACACCTGCTAATCCAGGTTCACCCTAGACAACACGTCATACGAATTAAATTTTAAACATATAATGCATTTAATTGAATTATATTATTACATTAATATGTTTGATCGCATAAAACATTTTATTAAATTTGATTTAATGATAAAAAACATTATTATTAGTAAACAGTTCTAGAAAGACGGTTCGGTCGTATAAACGATCAATTATAAATATTACAATGGATATAATCTTGGTTAGGTATTTGGTTAATTTTTTAATTTACTATAGTATTGCTATCAATGAACTGTCATAAGGAAAATATAAACTTGCTGATAAATCCAGGAGTTAAAATGAGGGGGCGAAAGGAGACAAATTATCTCTTTTTAACTCTTTTAACTAAAATTATCTATTCCCTTTAGTTTAAATGTTTAATATTCTTCAGAATTCAGAAAGACGCTATAGTAATTGTCATTGAGGTATTTTTTATAACATTTTAAAAACTCGAAATAGTTTGGTTAGAGGAGGAAGTGTAGTTTATTTTTAAACTCTATTTGTAATAACATTTTTGTAAACAAAATGTTAGTGTAATAGAAAAGCATGTAGAAATTCTTGTCTTCGTGATGGGGTTCATGAAACTTTGTTTGGGTCTTTATTTCTCGGAACCGCCACTACTCTCTCAAATTTTATTTGTGGAAATTGAAAATAAAAAGTAGGTATTTCATTGACAAAAATTAGGGTGGCGAAAAATAATGTAAATGTTAAATTTTAGAGCAGCTTGTTTCTTAAATTTTCAAAAAAAAAATTTAAATAGTAAATACTTTCCGAGATATCAAGTATATCCACATAAATTAATTATCTTGTTATACAACAAAGGTCCTTATTTTATAGATGAAGGAAAAAATGTGCACAAATTTTAATTAAGCACACCCAGTCTTTTTATTTTCTTTGTCACTAAAAATTAATAATTTTGGTGAAATTTGATAATGATATCTAAATTCCTGCTTCCACGTGCTATAAAAGGATTGAATAATGACCAAAGACGGTAGTTTCACCGTTTTTCAAATTCAATTCAAAACTGGAGCATTTACTGAGAAAATAGATAAAATATTTATGTGAAGTGTTGTTGACTTTAATTTTAAAAGTGACTTTAATATACGAAAAAGTTTATCAATAAATTTTTGATAGACCATTCTATATTTTTATATTTAAAGTCCATAACATTTATATGTAAATTCTATATTATTGAACTAAATTCGAAAAATGATCAAATTATCCTCTTTGGTCGTGGTTCAGTTGTTTTTTAAAATATTTTATGTAATATTATATGATTTTATAATGTTCTTATACCTATAATTATATTTGAAACTAAAAAACTATTAGAATGTATACATACTCTGTATCCTTTTAAACCATTGTATCCCCAATCGCCATCGGATCCTTTTTCTCCTTTTGGTCCCAATGGACCGTCTTGACCTAAAATAATGTAAATATTAAATATTTTATTCCAACGTAATTAAACTAATACTTATATATTTATGCTTAACATTAAAAAATAAAAATATTTATAAAATAAAATAAAATTATGAATTATGAATTAAAAAATGATATTCATCGTTCGAAATTTAGAGAGTCTTTCATTAAATATATTTACATACAAAATATAATAGGCTATTAGGCAATGTTTTATTTTTAAATTCTGAACGTGACAAGGAATTTAATGTTTGTACACTGATGTGTGCTTTTCTTTTTTTCTAATTTTGTGTATCTTAAACAATTTTTGACTGGAAATCTAGCTCTGATAATCAACATTAAGGTTAATTCCTGATAGCGAATTTTATCTAATAGGTTTACTAAGAATGTCATTTTATTTTTTCCTTGTAATTTCCTTAATAACTGAGAAAATCCCGAAAAATGTATGTGAAAACTGTTTCTGTTATTTTTATTTTTATTATAATTAATTAAATTAACTAATAAAAATTAACTAAAAAATAACTAGTTAAATTAATCTGAAAATCTAAAAATTTTCACCAAACACCTGAATTAGTTGAATTAACCATTTCTAGATGTGGTTATATTTTCAAAATAGTTTAGCTATTTGAAATAGTAACGTTTTTATTTTTTATTTTGTTTCTTATGAATACAATTTTGTTGGCATCCCAGAAATACTTGAAAATTTGATGCGAAATTTATCTTATAACAGTATAAAAATACCAAAATTTCGCAGTCATGATTTGTTCTTATAAGCGCATTAAGTTCGAATTTTGACGATAATTATAAAAAGAAAAGAATTTAAAAGCCTAATAATTGTTGATCAAACTTCGCTCAATCGCTTTTTGTTAACGAATATACATTACAGAATACTTGTATTGGTTTTTAATCAACGAGGTGAAATTATTGAATTTTCAGATTTATTGACATTTTAAATTTTTGAATAACGATATTTGTAAAGCCACACAGTTCGAAAAAGTTTTGACGACAGCTGCGGTGGAAGTGTTTTTAGATAATTTAGGCGATGCTGCTGTTTTACCATACAACTGATAAGTTAATATTATTTGTTTTATTGTAATTTGTTTTAAATAATTATTTAACCGAGTCCTATTCAGGATCGTTTTTCGTTTGCAATCATTTATTGTCATCAAAAATACATAAATTAAATCACTCTATATATTTTACCTCCCCAACTTTCTACTCACAATAGTGGTACACTAATTTAAAAAAAAATTAAATACAATTATTATTATAGGTACAATTTTTAACAACAAACCTATCTCTCCTGGTGAGCCTTCCGCTCCTGGTTGACCGGAAATACCCTTGGCACCAGGTTCTCCGACTATTCCTTTGCAGTCACATTTAAATGGATTAGTACATCCTCTACATGCCTACAAAAATAAAAAACAAAAACAATAAAATACTTGAAACTGTTAAAATCAATACTACTATATAATACAATACAATACTATATTATAAAAGAGTGCATTTAATTTTTTTTTTTCTAGGTTTTAATTAATTTTTACTAATTCACTATAGTTTTAGGTACGATATACAGTTCAAATTATTTAACCATTAAATCTATAAATGGGTACCTGTTCAAACTTTTGAATATTTATTGAATATGCATTTCAAATGTTTATTATAAATTATTTTTTATTATTTGTTACACAATATTAATATAATATATTTGGTCCCTAAAGTACTTAGGTAAATGTTTGACATTTTTTGTTTTTTTTTTGTCTTTATCTAACTTTATCTAACGTTATTTGTTTTAATTTATTTTTTCGTCCAAATTGCAAAAGCGTGTTTATTTGTAAAATCCCATCTTCTCTGAGACCAAATATATAATGTAAATTTGTGAAGTATATAATTTTTTTATTTTGGTACAAAATTGTATTATTCCAGTAAGACAATTCATAGCGTACTTATTAAAAAAAAAAAAAAAATTGAATAGATACTTTGTGATATGTCAAATTAAATATTGAAGTCTGCAACAAAAAATCGGTAAAATTTACAATACAACTATTTAATAATCGTATCTTTATAATATTATCGTCGAAATTCTTATTATTATATGGATATACAATTTATTTCATCCGAGTATGATGTGATATCTCATTAGGTCCTTATATAAAATATTGTATTATGTGATTTAACGATTCGTTTTGTTACAGTATTAAAATAATACTTTATATCCGTGAATGTAACACGGAGTAAATATAAAAATAAAAAAAATCTAACAAAGATGATAATTGTATAGAATTTGTACATGTCACTGAGATCGAAGTAAACTATACCAAAAAGCTAAATAATGATATTAAAATTGTGTTATAAAATAAGAAACTCTCTGTGAAGTTAGTATTATTTAAGTGTAAATAGGGGAGAGAACTACAGAGACGACTTAGTCCAACAAAATCAAGCCTTATCAAATAAATACTAAGTATACACTTTCAACATTAGCTTAAGCTCCCCAAATATTTGTGCTCTTTGTTCTTATGATTAGGTGGAAATCTATTACTAAAATGTATCACAACTTTTTAAAAATTTGAACCATTAATCCATATTTTATATATGATGAATTAAAATTATTGCTGGTTTTTCTTACTCTCGTGAGTGGTGTATGTAACAATTTTGTTTTACAAAAACTAAGTGATGTAGATAAATTCGTTTTGAAAATATATAATTTGTTTACCATTAATGGTACTATTCCGAGTGATTCAATTCGTAGTCTCTTAAATAAACCCAAGAAAACAGAATCGTTAGAATTGTTTGGTTTTGCACAAACAATTTTATTATATATAGAGTACTAAAATGAATATTATATTTGATTTTGATGAAAAATAAAAAATATTTGTACAATTTATTTTTAAATTTAAAAATCAAATAGGTGTTAACTATGGCAGACTATGTGCTGAGCAGCCCTGAACTTTACATATGAATCCAATTATATAATATTATTCAGTTATGACAAGGGAACAGATTTATATGTACTTAAAATCCTCAAAATTAACACCTGAAAACATCAAAAAATCACTGAAAAAAGCATTGCTTAAAAATATTTAATAAAACAAACAAAATAGGTGCTTAAAATTGTCCCCCCCTAACGGCTTTAACTTTTTAAATACTGCAATTTTTCGATATCTACGAAAATAACACAAATTAATTTGTATTAAGTGAAACTGTAAAAAAAATTGTTTTGTAGTAATAAATATTTGTATTTTATAAGTTTGAGCCGTTATAGGAGAAAAAAATTTTAAAATCCTCTACCATTTCTGCTTTTTAAAATGTTTTTAAGTTCAAAAAGTGCTTTTTTTTTAAATTTTATATGCGTATAATTCCATTCTCTACTTATGAAATTTAAAAACATTATTTATTTTATGTAAATAATAAAAACATGATTTAAAACCAAATCAATAAAAAAACTAATATTAAAAAAAATAATATATTTTTTGATTTTTAAAGTAAAATATTTCATACTAATGACCCAAGTCCTTAATATTATACATTTTTGTAAAAAAGTTCTTATTTTCTGTTTAACGGTTCAATAATAAAATTAATTATATTTCTACAATCACCTGAACGAATAAACAGAGCGATATAATTCAGATATTGTAAAAATCAACCGATCATTGATATTTTATGAACTAGTCGGTAAACTAGGTAACTATTTAACGAATTAAATTATTGATCCGTTCGTATTGCGCGAATTTATATAATTGTTTTCAATACCTATGTCCTATATATGTTATAAATTGACAAATTGTAAATATTGAAATAATACAATTCCATTTAAAAACTACTGGTTGTCCACTTTATGTCATATTTTTGTTAATTCAATTATAACTGTTTCCTACAGTTCTGTACTAAAGAATGTGTATACTAATATAATATGATTGATAAAAAATATATTTATTCGTTTTTGAAATAATAACCTGTTTATTTTTTTTTTTTACAAATTACTATTTATAATAAATTAAGCAATAATTTTAATCATTGTACATTATTGCTGAAATATACTTATATTGCTGTACGTATTACAATACACATGGGTAGTATGAATGCATAAGGTTGAAAATAGTGAAATTATATTATCGTTATTTGTTTCATTTGTTTAATCGTATTAAAAAAAAAAAAAAAAAAAAACTGAATTTAATTCATAACAATATTATAATATTATTCCTTGTAATTTAAACAGGATAGAAATAATAATTATTGTGAATGGCTAGTATCTCGCTGCCGGATGTCCGGCCGTCAGTTCCTCTCCGACGATACGATTATAGGTTTCTTACTCTGTGAATTATACAAAATAAGCCGAATAAAAATCGTTGTGAATTAAAGGCAACCTCTGCCTACGCCACTAGGATTTCCGGGTGATAAATTCGCTGCGACAAGTAATAAGGCATTTTTTTTTTTGTTTTTCAACAACCCGTGGTAGGTACTTCCGATTGATACAATATACTGCACGTGCCAAGGATAATATATTTACTACATTCGTACAAATATTATAAATTCGTATTTATTGCGGTCATTGAACAACAAATACAAAATCAATTATTTGTCACGAAAAAAAAGATTACACAATTATTTATTTTATGTTATATGAAGCAATAAGAAATCCCAAAACCGAACGCTAAATTAATATAGTATACGAAGCTGATGGCCGGGGAACCATCAGCTTTTTCGACGGTAATTCATAATTTTCAAATAAATTCTATAAAAACGTTCGCCGTATTGTGTATAGGATATATACGGCGACTTGTAGCGTAACGCACGACACAGCGCTATCAATTATTTTGGATTCGATAGGATAAAAAACATTTCACACCGTGTGCCAAAATAAAAAATCACCACTGAAAATGTATTACACTGTTCAGACTTAATCGATCTTATACTCTATAAATATAAAATTGAGAAATTATATCCACCGAAACGTACGTAATACATAATTATTGTTAGTTTCGCGTCCTGACGTTCCCACATCTTATAGCCTTATAACTAAAGTTTCGACTTGTAACTTCCATTAATCTAAATAAAATGATTCAATTAAACGTAATGGGAAGCGAAGTTGCTCGTAAAGTTTGTATATATATTAATTTCCCCATAAGTTTTTGTTTCTGCAAACAAATTTTCTACCAGACATTTTGTTCCAATTTTCGAGTAATTTTTCTGAAAGGAAATCTAACTGAAGAGCTACTTTAGGGAGGTCATTTTTTGATTTTCCTAAAGGTTTTCATAAAAAAGGGAAAAAGCTAGATAAAAAGTATGAAAAACGGGAAAATGTACGAAACGTATTTTATCATATCGTAAATACTACGGTCCTTAAAAAAAATGTATACCTAATTGAACTCCGCTCAAAATCGCTTTTAGTTAGCAAATATCAGTAGCGGATTTTTAACATTTTTCTGAGAGGGGTGCTAAAAATTCAAATATATTTAAAAGGTATGACTATTAATAAATGTTTTTTTTTATACTTAAATGGGTTTTTGTGGGGGTCCGTTATTATTGAAATTTGGTTAAAAATAATTATTAAGATCTAAAATCTTCACAGAATAATTTTATTCACCTATTATCGATGTGATATTTTTCAGTTATGAGCTATTTATAGGTATTTTAAATTTTTATATCACGGCATTTCGCGTAAAACCACGCAGAATGATAAAGGAGTGGTTGTTACGATGGAGGTATGGACGGACGGCGCTGCTGTTTTAGCATACAATTCATATTATATTGTGTTTTATTGTAATTATTTGTGTTAAAGAATTTGCCTTCCAAGCTCTGCTCAGAATCGTTTTTCGTTGATTATTATTTATCGATTTTTTTAGTTTTTTTTTTTCAAATACATCCTATAATATTCGTTTATCTATTTGTATTTATATTTTTAATCCTTTGTATTGTTATTAATATGTATAACAATGCCAGTTTTTAATACACAGTATGTCATAAGGTGTTCGAATTAAATAAATAAAAACAGATTTTCTAATATTAATTTACTCGGTAGTCGGTGATTAGCTCTGTTACCTTCACTCTTCGTTTAGGTCATTGACTTAAGTAGGTAGGTAGATTAATTCATATTAGTTATTTAATTAAATAATTGTTCCGTCGTGCTATCAAATAAATAACTACTGCTAGGATATTGATGTTATTATAAATGTTTTATCAGCGCTAACCGATGTTTTATTATTAATAGATAAATAAAATATAATAAATAAAATACTATTGTTGAACGGTTTATAATATTTCCGCGAAAAGCCTAAGGCAAGCTAAAGCAAAGTAATAAAAAAAAAATATAGGACTTATAGAATTACAACAACAAACATTTGTACGTGTTAAGCATATCTCTGACCAACTACACACCATAAATATAATATGTAGGTATCTAATGGTCTGGGCTTTTTGATTATTTTTTTTATTGCATTTTGTATACAAATTATTGTATTCGGCGATTAAACTGGTTAAAAACGATAAAAGAAAAAAAAATCACATTGGTTATTATAAAATATAAAAAACAAACAAAAAAATGCTGTCCTAGGATAATAAAGACGGGTGAATGAACTGAAATAGGTAATTTAATGTATATCTGTGAGTAACGATTAACCATTGCTTTCAAAAAAACAATTCTGAGCGGAGTTCGGTTGATAGTGTTACTTTGTCAACAATATACATGTCATATTATAGTAGAATAATTACATATGCATTATGTATTTTCTTTAAAAATATTTGTTCAACATTGTACCTTTTTTTTCCGTTTTTCCCATTTATTGAGAAATCTCCTGAGAAAATTAAAAAGATGAATTCCGTAAAGTACCTCCCCAGTCAGATATACTTTTAGAAAAGTTATCTGTAGAAAAAAAAGATCGTAATATTGTACTAATGCATTTTACTGTTTTTTTTAGTTTTTCACATTTGTTAGGAAAAGTTCTAGGAAAATCTAAAAATGATTTACTTAATGTTTCATATGCGATTTTCAGCGCTGAATTCGATTAAGTTTAATTGGAATAATTTTTTAAGCTTGAAAATTGCATTTATTTTCAAAAAGCACAATCGTTTTTGTCAAGTATGATTTTGTTTATAGTATGTTTATTATTATTATTACGATAATATTGTCTAACATCATCAGTAACGATATTAAAAAAGATTTAATGTTACATCTTACACGATTAGTTTGGTGAAGATTGACTAACTTAACTTATTAATACATTTTAAGTATTTTTAAATATTTTTAATGTTTTTAAATTTAACCCTTTGAATAATTAAAATAACCATAATCAATAATTATTAACGTTTTTAGTTCTTTGCAACTGTTTAACTAAATAAATTCATCTAACAGTCTTGAAGTTATTTTCAATTTTCCGATTGTTTGCTTTAGGATTGTTTTTTTTTTTTTTTGTTTTTCTAAAAATTTTTAGTGAACATGGAAATGGCTCCTTTAGAAATTAGACCCCTCAATAATTGTAAATAATGTATACAATTATTGTATACATTATACTCGTATACAATTGGTTATGGGTGTATTATTATTATGTCACTATATTAAAATAAACACGAGTAAGAAATATGTGTTACTCAACGATACTGGTCATTAAAAAAAGAACCTTTGTTCTAGACAGTTACCTACATTTAGACAGAAAATAAAAATTGTTAAGGAAATACATAACGAATATAATATTTTAAGACCAAGACCCGATGCATAGCTGATCAATGCAGAATCAAATATGTTTACTGTACAGTCCCTATTTTTTTTATGTATATATATATATATATATATATTCATATCGGGAGAGATAATTTTAACAATACATTTATACCTATATAGGTAATAAATTCATTTTATTGATTAACTATTATTATGTTATTTTTACGCGTGTTACTGCAGTTATATTATAAATTATAAACTATAATATAGTACTTTATTACAGTATATTAATAATATCTTAACATTTTATAGCTTATTTTATATATATTTTTTAGGTCACAATAATATGCACAAGTCAGAGGAATAAACCTATGATTGAGGCCAATTAGTGTTTGAATTATTAATACATAATACAATTTTATTACTCTATATTATAATAGATAAAAACGAATCTACGCACAAATAATAAAGGTGTAAGTATAGGTACCAATATAGTGTATTGCGTTAGTATACGAATATTTATTTATCGTGTATTCGGATTGTTAATACGTTTTATAATATAAAATGCCATTAAGTAATTATAATTTAGTAGGCGTTTGAATTTTTAAGTCACTTTATGGATATTATTGTTTTTAATAGACCAATGAGCGGAAACAATTTGACGAAGGAAAATCTATTGGAAGGCCTGAATTGTTCTTAAGTTGGAAAATTGTGCAGAGCACTATACATTATATGTGGATACCATAGAACTCAGTAGCAGATTTTCAATATTTTTCTGGGAGGGGTCATGAAAAATCATATGTATTTAAAAGGTATTTATCAATAGATGGAACAAGAGGTTGTTTTAACGAGATTTTATTGAAACTATATCGGTGTTTAGGGGGGGATGCAGGACACCCGAATCCCCACCTCTACCCCGTAAATCTGCCACTAATAGGACTACACTGGTCCGATAATAGCTTTATAATTTAGTAGTTTGTTGTTGACGGATGACTTGGTTCGGGGTAGAGGTTGGAGTAAGTGGAGTATGGAGTTTACTGATTTTCTTAATAAATTAGATAATTATTTTTTTACTTAAAAACTAACTGTGAATATTCGCGGTGTTAATGAATTATAATATTTTAAGAAATCAGATACGAACGGTGTACGATAAAAAAATATTATTATTTATTACGTCATAAATCGTAATAAACATTTTTTAAATCAACGATATTTTTTGCTAACGGTACATTGTGAAAATCACTATTCGGTTAGTAATTTTTTAATTGATTAAACAAAGGAAAACAAATTAAAAATTAAAAATATTATATTATTTATATTCGTTCAAATTGATATGTATTCACTTTAAGTATAAAATTATCAACGCCTTAATAAGTGTAATATTTAAATTTAATAATATATACAATATTTCATTAAACTAATTGGTTCGACCGAACATCATTTCATAAAACGAATGTATATGTATAATGATAATTATATTTATTCGCAATCAATGGAATATCGCACCAAATTAAATTTCACCGCAATATTACAAATACCTATATTCTTAATAATGTGTCGATATTCGATATGTGTAAACATTTCATACCTGAACATAATAAATATAATAATTACACATTTAACATTAATTATTTAATAGCAGAAACTAATATTATTTTAAAATAATGTTAATTTTTAATTTTCAAAAAAAGAAAGAAAAATATGACACATATATGACATATGGCTACAACTATAATTCTGTAAATAATAATACACATAATAATGAATTCATTTGAATTATTATTGTTTAAGGCAAAACAACAACGCTTAGCATTTGATAATATAGATTATAAAAAGTGTACTTTTTTAACATATTATTTTAAACGAAACGGTTTTCCCTAAAGCTAAGTATCATTGTAGACATTTTCAGTAAATTTAGGTACCTAACAATATGTATGCTTAACAAAAGTTTGAAAATCCCGTGTAACTGTACAAAGTTAGTCATGAACTAGACATGAGCGTTCGGTAATTGAGACCACAGATTTATAAAATATACTTTTACCTAGATTGTTTTCCATTAACCAATCAGAGAATTTTTTTCAATGAGATAATAATATAAAATGCACGTGTTAAGACGTATTTAATGAATGACATTGAAAACATGCTGAATTATATGTTGCCGCTGATTGTATTCTATTTTTGATTATCATAACGGTTATATACGAGTACTTTAATAAAGTATGACAGCCTGTAAAGTTTAATTGATTCAAAAATTATTTCATTATTGGTTTTCAACAATGGCTTGAAGAATAGTGTTTCGATTTGAGCACCTAAGGAACCGAGTTAAATAGTACCAATAAACACTTGAATAACGTCCTAGTTTGTTTTATCACTTATGTATGTACATTGCATGAACAATTCTCTCAAAGGATTGTGCAATTCGTATGCACTATTTTCTTATCGTAGGTCTTATCTACCTATCCCTAGTCCAATGGTTTAGAAATAATTTTTATAATTAATCAAATTAGGTAATATGCAAACATTGTATTTTCAATAAAAACGTTAATTAAAATGTTGAATGATATATCAAGGAATTGATTATAAATTGTTTGCATTGTAAAAAGACATTAAAAATTGCTAACGGTTCAACAATTATTTTGATTAATTTTTTAAGATGATTTCCAATATTTAGGAGGCTTGGTAGGCTTAGCCTCTAGCATAGATATTATCTTCTCGTCTCAAAACTTTAGGTGATCTAAATTTAAACAAATATTTTAAATTTATAATTGTTACAATATATTATTATCTATTATCATACCAGTTTCCTCTACATTAAAGAAACATAATTTTCAACAGCTAAAATAATAAGTTCTTCTGTACGATCAATAGGTACCCATGAATTAAAAAATCTAGACATTTTTAGAAATACATATTTTACCGTGTTATTTATACAATTATTATTATGTTATACTTGTTGTAGATTATGATGTATTTATGTAACTAGTGATTGTCAATAATATTAAAAGGTGGAAAGGGAAATATAGGGGTGAAGTTCTCGCGAAACAAACATTTAAAATTTGTTGGGAACTACAACCCCCCCTTACTGATAAATTTGTCTACCTTACGTTTATGCAGTCTATACAGTCTTTACAATGTTAAATTAATTTATTTGAAAATGTATCACCTACAATTCATTGAAAACTAATTGAACACAATTATTTACCTATCAAATATTTGTAGATTGTTTGAAAAACTATCTGGATGACGCCAAATTGTTGGTGTGATTGTAGGTATACTATCACGTTAGGTTCGAAATTAGCAAATTTTAAATCGTTTAGAATATAATAATTTTTGAAAGGTGTTTGTTTCGATGGTGAAATTAGATATTAAATTATTGTAAAATATTATCAAGTTATGTTAAAAAAAAAAAACGCCCCACTAACGAAAACATTTTAATAAGATTCTTTATAAAAAAGTAAGTACCTACAAAATAATATAATTTGATTAGCATAAATAACTAGATATTTCCTTTATGTAAAACCGCTGCGCTTTTATTTTTTACTATATAGCACGGGTCAAAATACTCGGATGAAAAATAAGCGTTATGAGTAATCTCGATTTGTACGAAATGGCCTTTGTGGCTTTGTTACGAGGCCAATTAATAATAAAATGATTTCGTGTTTCCGGTTACCGTAACAATTATATTTTCGTATGTTCTAATTACAATATTTTTCGTTTATGACGAAACCGAACAAAATTACTACTTATAATATAAGAATTATAGGTGTGTATTTTTATAACTAGAGCAGGGATTTTTATGCAATAAAGAGTAGGTAATCAAATTTCGTATTATAATATACCGTACAAATGATAATATGTGTGGTAAAAAATAAAAAATAAAATAATAATTAATATTTAAAAAAAGTTGACACTACTACCCGTGGGAAGACCGCTGTTGTAGATATTTAGTTGGGAAAGTAGAATAATATAATATACGGCAATTGAGTTTATATTGTATACAACGACAAATTATTTCATAAGAAAAAACAATTCTGAGCGGAATGTAGTTGGGCGTTTTTTATCCTTGTTGCCTGGTAACCCATAGATCAATAAAAGTCAAACAAATAATAGGCCCCCTAATATGAGATGAACCGCTGTAAATTTCGATATACTTATATTCAAAATAAATTACCGTCTAGCGACACGTTTCACGTCCTTCATAACCTGGTCTTCTCACTTTAAACTTGGTTATCCCATTATTTTCGTGAACATTATTTTACTAACCGTAAGTGTTTCCAATAAAAAAAAAAAATAAAAACTAATAACTTCTTCACTTTATCCAGAATCAAAAATTATACATTTTAGCATGTTCAATTAAAAATTGCAAATGTGTATTTTAACTATTCTATTATTAAATAGTATTTTTTTTTTTTTTTTTTTTAGAGGAGGAATCAATTTATTTGAAATTTAATCACTCTGGTGGTGATTGGCATATTATTTTCGTAGTGGTGCACAATTTTCAAAGGAATATTTAAATAAATACTTAAAACTTCGTATATTATCTTCGTAAAGATTATTAATGAAAATCGAAAATATAAATAAAATACAATTCCATGTTTTATTTATAACATTGTTTGGTGTGACAATGTGACAATGAAAATGTGAGCGTTTTTAAACATAAAATACTCTTACAAAAAAAAAAAAAAAAAAATCATTCGATCTCAAAACGAGTATTATTCAGCATAAAAATGTTCATAATGACAACTAAATAACGCAACGTTATATTATAATGTTATGTCAAGGGAATGACATAATATTATATCCCTTCTTATAAAATATAAACTAACAAAAATGTGCGACTTTTTTAAATTATAAAAAGATACCATGTCATTTTTATTTTTATTCTTATTCGAATATATTTAAAATAAATTATTGTATCTACGTCACAGGTACCTAAATAGATAATGTTTTCATTAATTTGCATAACGAGTAACAATATTTTAAAATCACTTTGAATAGTATTATTGTCCATTTTACTTGGATATTTTTTTCTGAACACATTTCACGATTGCACGATAAATATTCAGGACCATTTTTAAATGTGTACGAAAGCACGAAAAAAATTTGAATAATTTTTAATCAATCAATTTCCATTTTTTCAAAAAGTCTTTAAAATTGCCTATGCAACGCTCCTTAAATATCCATGAGGTTTGTTCTCTTAATAAACAATATTTAAACGTATTTTACATGTTAACCATTTTTCTTGTACACTAAATATTTATGTTTTTTTATTTCCAAAGTATGAGTTATGTACAACAAGAGTATAACGTTTAAATTACTCCTCCACTAATCACTATACTACAAACTATTTTTAATTTTATTTTTATATTATTCAGTAGGTACTCTGTGAATAATATTATAAGACCAAACAGATGTTCTTGAAAATTCAATAATTGGTTCATTATAGTCGTACTTTGTGGTAAAAAAAAAAATTGAATGCCATATAATTTTTATTTTACAAGAATTTTTAGTATCAATTTTGGACGAAAATCATAGATATTACGGCCTTTCAAAACATGTATAACCGAAATTCATCCAGAATCGTTTTTGTTGGCAATAATTAACCATTGCGTACAGATATACATTAAATAATTCCCCTTTACATCCTGCCCGAAATATGTCCGTCTTTTTATTTTTATAAATTTTCGTTTATGGTATTATATTAAAATACATATTGATGAACATTTTTTTCTAAATTTTTGTTTTTTAGGGGGGAGGAGTTTAAACTCCCCCTCTTATCTTTATCCACGTTTCGAACAAAAACGTATTACGTAGCACCGCCCTTTTCAATTCAAAATCCTGGATACCCAATATTTGTGTAGACAAATACTATAATGCACAATTTGGAAATATTCTTTGAATTTTCAAATATATTTTAGGAAAATGGCCTCCTTCCGCCATTTTTATTATTTTGATAATAGTTTATCAAAAAACAAATATTAGTGTAAATAACATTGCATATTAAAATGGTTTTTTTTTTTTTCTGACATCTTCTATAGAAATTGGCTATACGAATTACCATTGTCACTTTATATGTACATTTTGTTTCCTAATTTTATATAGTATTCAGATACTCTGAATATTGGTAAGAGAAATCTATTTTTCCCCCTCAAAAGATAGGATATTGTTATAGTTCATTATTTTTTTTTTTTTATATATATATATAAAAAATTTTGATGAGCTAATGAATGATAACAGGGAAAATGTAAAATAATTGTTTTCTGTTAATTAAGAAGTTCAAATTTAGTTAAATATGTTGAACTTTGACAAGTGTAGTAAACAGAATTGAATTGTACTTGAACCGCATAATTGAATTGAAATACAACGGCAGACAATCGTCTATACTATAATATTATCTCAAGTGACTTTTCTAGTTTTCTCCTTGTACCCTTCAAATATCCATTTCTAATCTTTAGTGTAGGACAATAATTATAATATTGTACGAGCTATCGGAAACGTAAGATCGTTCAGAATAATTCTGTTCCATTAAACTCAAGAGTAATAATATACTATTTTGAAATTGACGCGGTTTTATCGAATTTCTCAATTTCGGTTCATCGCGCGTGAAAACAAATTGAATTAAATGTTATAACGATACGTTATTGATTGTACAACGAAGGCGAAATTAATCGATTTCTAATCGTACCCGCGGTTCTGAATAAAATATCATTACGATAATTTTCAATTAAACGTATACAGAAATAAAATCGTTACGTAACAGTTTAATAACTTTTCGCACACTGCTGCAGATACGGGCGAACTGCCATTTTATGTACCCGTGTACCCGTGTACGAGGCGAGTCGAATATTTCATCAATTATTATTGTTCGTTTTGCGTGCACCGGCGGCTCGGATACCAATATAATAATAGTACCCAATATGTAGGCGTCTATCGGTTAGGTTGTACTAATTAGACAACACCGTAGCGTTTTGACCTTTAAACAACATTGTTTATCAAGTTAACCTTTAATACGGTACCGAACGTTACACGGGGTATTGCAAAAATAAAACCGATCAACATCGTACGGATGTAATAATGATAGCGGCGATACCGATAAAAACCACCTCGGCCGCGATGATGGCAACCGCGGTAACTGACGATCCCGTTTGATGAAACGCCATAAACCCGATAAAAAAGATAAAGGCGCGCGCGCGTCTACATAGGAAAATATTAGCGTCTTATCCGTTTAACGAATTATTGCTATAGAATTTTGGTCGAAAACGGAAATGCGTTCGTTAAATTAATATTGCAATATTATCGATCGATACGCCGAACACTGCTACATTAACATTATTATTGGTATTGTTATCGGCACCCATCAAGGAAATCGCGGTTACACGGACACGTATTAATCGCGATAATGGCGATGATATTGTTATTGCGAAAAAGCACATTCAAGATAAAACGGTGTAAAATGTGTTTACTATAATATTTGCATGCCCAAAGATAAATTAATAATATTATATGCGAATTTGTATACGCGCACCGGAATTTATGAATCGCGAACTTCATGAATAAACCGAAGGAAGCAGATAGAAAAAGACGGACATACTTGGCACGATAAGTGGGCCGCTGTTTTAAGTGACGATTTGGGAAGGTAGGATGTATTATGGTGGGTAGTAATTGATTAATGTGTGTCTGTACGCTACGATTAACATCATTGCTAACGAAAAACGATTCTGAACGGAGTTCGGTTGTACGTGTTTCGAAAGGCCGCAAAATTTACGATTTTCGTCAAAATTTGATATTAAAATATTCCCTTCGAAAATAAATTCTACATTACTCTCAATTTTTTTTTTTTCTTGACCACCATATTGAACCTACTGTTGAATTTCCGTGCATTTCGGTTTGGTCTAACAATTTTATTCACAGAGTACCTGTCGAATAATAATCACGTGGGAAATTCGCATAATTAAAATGGCCGTATGACTTATAGACATAGCTCGACAACAATTTTGCCACGTCTAAAAAAGGTGAATATAAATTTTCTCGTTTTCCCTACGTCTTTCTCGATTATTATGAAAACTGCTCGAAAAATCAAAAAAAAAAAAAAAAAAAAAACCCGGCTTAAAGAACCGCCCTGTTAAAATTTCCTTTCGGAAAAGATACGCGCTACACACTTGAAAATTGGTGCGAAATTTCTGGTATAGAAAAGTTGCTTGCTTTGATAAAGGAAAAAAAAATAAATAAACCGCTTCGCTCGGAATCCGAAGAAAAAAAAAACAGCGAACGCGGCATTATATTATATTTGTTTAAAATAACGGGGCACCGTTCATTAAATCACGAACGAATATACGGATAATAATTACGTACGATCAACGGGCGTACCTACGCGAGTCGATAACAACATACGTGTACCTACGAATCAAACGGGTGATGTGTACGCGATAACCGCCGATAACGACGGTGCATTTGTTACAAATATTATAACATTTTAGCCTTACGGAAAAACGAAACACGTGTAAATAATAATAATATTATATGTGATAATAGTAAAACGATTCGTTATTATTAATATCATATGCGTTTTTTTTTTTTTTTCGGTTTTTTCGTCGATAGCGGCCTGTACACAGGAAACGAATATTATAATTTCCGAGTAGAATTTTTTAATATTTTTATTATATCGCGGCCACAGATATTACCAATAACGTTATAATCTATAGGAAACGCGTTCGTTATTCTTTCGTGTTACATAAATTATTATTATTGTATTTATAATATTATCTTTGTTATCAACGACACGTTTATAATATTAATATTATTATAATATATTTTACACGGTTATACACGCAGATAATTGATAACGAATAAGCCATCGTTTGAATTTATTAAAATAATATCGCTGCCGTTGCTGTTAAAATATTATAATATAGTAATTAGGCCGACAAAATTAATATGATATAAAAAATATTTGTTCAATTGACCGGATAACGAATTTCCATTTTTTTTTTTCCTAAAACAACTTAAATAAACTGTTATTTATAATACAACAGTGGTTTTTTCTCTCTTTTATTTTTTTATTGTCATCATAATTATATTTTTATACACGAGTTACAGGTATCATTTTATAGATGATTGTTCTAAAACGCGTGTCGGTTTATAATATTTAAATTCAACGATGGTCATTCGAAATATATATACTCCATCTTGAATGTTAAACTCATCTGACGGTTCAGAAAAAGTAAAAAAAATAAAAATATTAAACAGCCGTAACAGACCCATAGTGCTAATAACGAATATCCGATTTGTTTTTGATTCATTACCGTTATGAAGAAAAAAAACAAATATAATAAGACGGCGATGATGGAAAAAAAATACATTTTAAGTGCCTAGGTTAAATTTGATATTGTTACGAGTTTTATATAATAACTTTTATTTCATAATATCAATCGACCATAGTAGTGACCGTAGTATTACGATTTAGCGACGATAAAAACCACTGAAAAACAATCGGTTCCTTGATTTGTCGATAGTTTTTCCATAAAAGTATATTCAATCAAAGGCGGTGATTGAGGGGAGGGAGGGAAGAGGTTAGGAGGGCTTAGCTCTCAAAAATCATCCATAGCCCTCTTTGAAGTTATTAAA
The DNA here is from genome assembly GCA_902439185.1 of Cinara cedri. Classification (NCBI taxonomy): domain Eukaryota; kingdom Metazoa; phylum Arthropoda; class Insecta; order Hemiptera; family Aphididae; genus Cinara; species Cinara cedri. Next base: position 216,598 of record CABPRJ010001468.1, on the reverse strand, counting down.
ACAAAACAAATATTTCTCTAGTCCACGTAAAAATTATATTAACGCCGTTATTAGAATCATCTATCATAGCTTATTACGTTTTTACGTGTGACAACGAATGTTTGATAACAAACAAAATTGGCTTAAAATTCAATCGAATCTCCACCTATGTATTATATGGGTTTTATGCCTTTCCGTCTTTTTTTCCTTTGGGTACTAAAACGACCTTTCAGAATCATCCTTCCGTTATACACAAGTCCTGATTTACCAATCTAAATGCCCCGGTACAATTTAAAATTACGGGGTTCATAATTTTCTATCGCTATTTCATTTAATGCTAAAATAAAATGTATGTACACCATAATTTTTAAAACAAATGTTGTATGTTCTTTGTGGCTTATTGAATTGGTGAATCATAAAATGAAGTTGTATTATTAAAAAAAAAAAATTAGGGTACATATTGCGATTTTGAACTACGAAGTACGATTTTAAACGGATTTCGGTCGTACATGCTTTGAAATGCGAACACGATCAATTGTAATTTATTTTCTAATAAAATTATATTGACATTGACAGGAGAGGAGTTAACCTAATCGGGTCTGTTGTAATATCTGAGATATTGGGCCGGATCTCACTCAGTCCACCAAAAAGTAATAATAATAATTGTATTTAAATATTAAACATTTTAATAGGTAGGTACATTAGAGACGAAAAAAAATTACAAAAAAGATATACGCCTTTTTGTAATTATTTAACATAATGATGTACTATTTTTTGGATAATATCGTCTCAAATGAGTGAAATATTAAGATGGCGCATTGTCACTTCGCCGGTGCCTATTTGCACTTTTTTCTAGGTGGTGTACGTTTTTCATTGAAATATGCAATAAATATAGACAAATATGCAAAATAAAACTTAGTTAATGACTATACAAGCCCAGAATGAGTTGATTTCAGTCCACGGGCCACGAGATATGCTAAAGCACACTCGGCACACCCTGTGCGCATGCCTATGCCACAAACATCCGCATGTTTTCTTAACGATAAAATTATCAAACCATTTTAATAAATTGTAAATTCACATTTTTTTTTTCGATTATTTGCCATATTGTTCTGATATAAAGTAATAAAGGTCAACATATTTTTTATGAATCTAATTCAACTATGCCTTCACCTATACCAACAACTGGTATCGGCGATTAATATAATGTTACGCTTCCGTTGAATACTTAATTAAATAAATAATTCGAAGACGAAAACTATAAACCCTGATCTTAGACTTTTGTGCTAATTGATTAATTTAAATTTAAATTCAAAAAAATTTGCATTAATTTAAAACGATAATAGATTGCATAATATTGATAGGTACAAATCACAATAAAAATATATAATTTATATATATAATATATTATCTATACACACCCAGAAGAATGCCTAGACTACACATTTTTAACGATGTGATTAATACCGTAGTACCTATTCAATTTCAATAGTTCATGTATATATACATGATTATAAAACACAAAAAATAATTAAAAAATTGTATGCATAATATTATGTACATCCGAACACATAATATTTCGAGTTATAGCCTTGTAGGGTTCCTTTTTTAGCGATTTTGTTACCGTGAACCAGACATTATCTCTGAGGATTATAAATGAATTTGATTTATCTTATTTTTTAATTGTTGTGCAATCGGTGAGGCTGTATTTTAAAACCATTTTTTAATTTTTACCTCTACTCCATCTACATTAAATAATTATATACGTTTATTTTTTAAATAATAACCCCCTTTATTGAACACAGATTCGAATAAAGAATATTTTTCTAGACATTTTGATGTGCTTAACACTAATATCAGATTAACGTGTATGATTAAAAATAAAGCTTAACTCATCCTACAATGATTATCAAAAGAAAAGAAAAAACAAAAATCAAATTCAATTAATTTTATCCTCCGAGAAAATTGCTGGTTCATGATAAATACTGTATTATTAATGAAAATTGACAAGTATGTTTATTAAAATGTAACTAAGTCTAAAAAAATTTAATATAAGAAATCTGTGAGAGTTTCAGGTTTCTACGATTATTTTCTAGCAAACAAATACAAAAAAAAAAAAAAATAATAATAAAAATCGAATATGATGAAACCGCGCGTTATTGCCGTTTTTCCTTTGTTTTTTCTATGTATTAGGAAAACAAGAACGAAAATTGAAAAAAATTGGCTTGTCGTTTTTTACTTTCTTTTAAAAGAAAATATAAATAATATTATTTTATTATTCGACGTTAAATTAAGTGATTTTTCATGGATTTTTTATCATTTAAATGGTATACTGGTATTGGAAGATGTAATTGTAATGTTTGAAATTTATTTGATTCGTGTCTATTTTGAAACGACGTGAGTCATATACTATATTAAATATGAAACTTACGCGTTACATAAAAGCCCGAAAACGTGTTTTATAAAACACGAAACACGTTTAGTCGTACGCTAATACTGCTGGTGGAGTGTTACTGTATTTGAATGGAAATTGAAAAGGCGAGAATTTTTTAGAGTAATTTAATTTATATCTAAACGTAATAAATCATTGAAAAACGAAAAACGATGCTGAGTATTATTTGTCGTATGTTCTTCCTTGTTGCCAAGGTTATTCAAAAATCAACGAAAATTTCTGGTTTTTCCGATTTATTAAGAAAATTAACAACGAAAATTAAAAAAAAAAAGTATTTCTTCTGTACACCGATTATATGAAAAATTAAACAAGAAAACGCCTATAAAGTTTTTGATTAAAGCAAAATTTCTGGGAAAGATAAATTGTTTGTAGGCACATACAAAAAAATTATAGTGAAACTAATACATTCTTCACTTCTGTAAGAATTTAAAATAAATAAATAAAAATTGTTCCATATGTAAATTTCAAATTTAAACCGTATTAATTAAAAAACTGTATAAAACGTATCATAACGCGTAAAATGTCGCAAAACATCCGTACTCCAATCAAACGTTTTGCGACATCAATAATACGAAATATTCGACATTTATCTCGTTAGTTACATAATACAACATAATATACGAGTAGCTCAACTTAAAAAATAAGTCTGTGCATTTTTCCTATACGAGAAAGGAAACATTTTTAAACAAACGTAATTTCTTTTCACTCTATAATTTATTATATCAAAAAATTTAACAAAGGTTTAACAAAAAATGGCAAGTGATTAATGAAAAATAGTATAATATATTACGAGTATATTATACCCATATAATATAAAACAGGAATGTAATTTTAAGATTGATTTAGATTACTAAACCAAAAAAGTCGTCGAATTTTTTAGTTAAACTAATATGATACAGTGTGGAAATTAAATACAATAATTCGTTACCGTATAACAACATTTTTTAATTTCAATCGATGGATTAAAACTCTATACACTATAGTGATTTTAAAAATATTTTTGTACGAAAATAAAATATCTTTTTCGTACAATAAACCCACCCCCTCACTTCCCATATGTAATTGTTTGAATAATTATCGTAATATTGATCCGTAAGAAAAAATTGTAAATCAAAAAATAATATCCGTCAAAATCTATCGCAAGTGAAAAAAATACCAATACTTTTGCACTGCACACTTCCTGATGTAATAATATTATTTTCTTTCAAATTCACAACCAATGTACAAACGTACATTTTTATTTGTTGCGTAATACTGCATTACAATATATTTCGGTTTGACACAATTGCTTATCGAAAAACTCGTTCCGTTCATCGTATAGAATGTGGAGAAACGAAGAAAAAACTAGCAGTCTATAATAATATATAGTTTTAATCTAATTTTTATTAGTTACCCGTCAAACGTCACACAGAAGGCGAATTTTTTTATTCCTGCCCCTAAGAGGACCTGTGACTTTGGCAATCGTGTAAAGTCGATCCGACCTAATTGCTGTACCTTGGCGTTAATAGTATAGTGTATAGTTAGGGTACCCTTATATACAGTTTTTTTTTTTCGAAACCAATCAACCAATGGACGAAAAACCGCGGAGTCAATGTTGGGGTGAGAACGTCTCGGAAAAACCGCCGTTTGCGGTTTGAGAGTAGATGAAAAACGGTCACTTCATGCGTAGCCATTGAAAAACGACCAAATGCCGTAGAATGGGGAAGGGGAACAGAAGTCAAGTCACGTCCCGAAGGGATTAACGCATCCCCTCCTCGTCGTCCGACGGCCATTTTCCCGTGTCCGACAGGTGGTAACACTACAGGTACTATCGCGTGGGCAGGCGATTCACTTTGATTACCAACTCGAATTCCGAACGACACCCCCATGCAATTGTTTGTAAAACGCGGTTATGGGTAACGAGTCCCAGAATCCTTTGCTATCAAAAAACCATTATCAACAATTTAATAGTAATTGCATTTGTATTATTATTATTTTCGTTAAATCACGATTGAAGATATAAATATGGACGGAATTTTGTTCATCCTAAAATGACCATCGGACCTATAATAGCAACCTGAAACTAAAATAGGTCATTTTGAAAGCGTTTTATTCCAGTAATAGTACTTATATAATATTACGACATAATATTCTTTCATACGAAACGGCACGTCTGCAGTATTTGCGGATTAGCCGCCCGGTTAACGAAAACCTAACCAAACTGTTCGTCCAAATCCGACGCGGCGCCGATGGGGTAGACGACGGGAATCGGGTGATAATTCATTTCATTTTCGTCTTGTTTGACGGGTAAAACGACCACGTATTATGCAGGTGCCTAAAGCGTATCGCGCTCAAATGGGTCGTTGAAATCGCGCTAAAACGACCCGCGATTAAATGAAAATAGCGCTAAGACCCCCGGAAAATGCGTAGACAATACGCGGAACACGATGAGACGATAAAAAATTCAATTTTTCTTTAAGAGAATGGCGGTATTTTTTCAGACCGCTGTTCTTCCGGGGGGTTTTAATTCTCCCGGGACGTGACTTGTATTTTCGACGCCGCACAAGGGGAGGATGGCGGGGAGGGTCGCGGGGGCTAAGCGTTTATTTATTTTTTTCGCATTTAACATAATTAGGTATTAGTATAGGCCGATTCCGGCGCTACTTACCGCCTGTTGCGTTTCTCGCGCCAGCTGCAACAACAGACACGGCACGATGACCAGGACGACGAGCCGTCGTCGCGGCCAATTGCCGGCGAGCATCATTCTTGTCCGTGATGTCGGTGGTTCGCGCGCGGCACGATGATGGACACAACCGCCGCCGCCGTCGCACGCCGGTTTACAGCGTCACCGTTGGCGTGCGTGTGAACGCGCGCGCACGCGCGAGTGTGTACGCGTGTGCGTGTTACGGTGGCGTGTGCGTGTGTGTGTGTGCGGGTATGTACGCGTGCGTGCGGCAATCCGAGCTCTCTACGGTTTTTCGGGGCCCGCGAACGCCGGGAATCCGACTAGTTCAATAAACAGAATTATTTTGAAAAATTACCGATTTGTCGGAAACGAAAAGACAGAAAAAAAAAAAAATGAGACGAAAAACTAGCGGACGAGCGTATTATCGCGGTAAACCTAACCCCGTCCGAGCCGTCGGCCAGTAGCTTACGTATATCGTACGTACGTACGTATTCTCTCGGCCGTTATCGCGCCAGACGCCGTCGAACGGCCGATCGCGTGGTGGGAGTCGGAGGGGCTGTGCGGCGGCCGCCGCCGCCGAAGCCGCCGACGCGCGGCTCGTTCCCGAAACCCGCGATCAGCCCCTCCGAATGCACCCACCGCCAAGTGCCGTCTCAAGGGGTTTTTCGTACGTCGAGAGGTTACGGCTTCCCGCGGAAATGTCATGTTAACGGGCACTGTAGTACAAGGGTATAGGGCAAGGGCCGCGGAAAATCTATCGCCGGGAGAAGGATTTCCATTTGTTCCCGGAAACCCGGCCCGGTCGGGGCACGGAGAGGCTCGAAATGCGATCCCTGGCCGGCGCACCCTGTTCGCAATAACGAACCGAAACGCGAGCGACGGGCCGTTGGGGATGGGGCGGGCGAAGTTAAACCGCGGCCGCGGATCGTACCGGGGCCCCGCGAATAAGGGCGTCCGCCGCCGCCGCCGGCCGCTGGCCTTTCGTTCGGGAAACGGCCGCTTGAGGGCGGAACGGTCCGGGGGGCCGGTCCGAACGGCCGGGAGATAAGTTCCCGGCCCGCGGCGGCCGATAACGAACGGCACCGACGCCGCCGTCATCATCGTCGCCGACGCCGCCGCCGCGGGCCGTATAGTGTTGCCCACCGGAGAGACACCGCCGAAACTGCACGCGTACTGAGTACGACGTATGTATGTGCGCCACACGGATGTTGTATTGAAACAGTGAGCGCGGGTATCTCACACTGTGGCTGCCATGCCGCGGCTTGGACTGTTACGTTGGCGGTAAGTGTCTATGGGTAACCGAAACCGAAACCAAAAAAAAAAAAAAAAAATATATAAATTACAATTTCGCGCGGCCGAAGCGCGTACCCCTTTAATGATTTTTTCTTCTCCTCGATTTTCTCTCGTATTCCCGGTTTTATTTTTTTTATTTTTTTCCACCGGTGTTTCGCCAAAAGCGATATGTTTTTTTTTTTTTTTTGCGATTCATCAATATCCCCCCTCGTCGCGCGAAAATCCGAAAAAACAGTTTTTAATTTTTTTTTTTTTTTTTTTTTCAGGCAATTCGCATTATTCGCATACCTGTTCACGGCGGTATCGGCGGTAAGTACAACACCGAAACCATCGCACGGTACAATAATAATAATAATAATTATGACAAATTGTAAAATTATCGTACTATATGACAACGCGTCAAGTCGGTAAAGCCGCTATTTAATATATATATATATAAAAAAAAAAAAAAACAATAATAATAATTTCCAATCGTTATAGATTCGTGAATATGTAATATGTATCAATCTTTTAAACATTATACATAAGAATAAAATGTATCGCGTTAATTATGATGTCTATATATATATATATTAATTTAATCGTTTACGTATTATTTTGTGTGTAGAAGCGGATACAATTTTTTGTCGACTTTTAATATATTTTCGATTAAAAGAGAGAAAATAAAAGACTATCTATATACCTACTCGAAAATATTATTACTATATATTCCGTGTAGGTTTTGATGTTTCCCCCCCCCATCCCATCGTTTTTCAAAAATACACACTCCGACACGACGCGGTTTCGTTTAGTGTACTCCCGCGAGTATATTTTATTATTATTATTATTTTTTAAAATAACAGTTGAAAACTCGACGCTTCGCAATAATGCTGTTTAATTTGTTATTTTATGTACCAATTATATAATACTGTAACAATAACGATGCTGTCGGTGTAAAGTGCACGCGCGAGTTTCCCGAGCACCAGAAAACCGCACATCATCGTGATAGGTCGGTGTTTTTTCGTGTATTCTAAGACCGCCGGAGAGGTACCGGCGTGCTGCTATCGTAATAGCCGTACGGACGATAAACTTGACGAACTTTATGAATGAACACGCACGTAATTAATCCCTGATCAATATAATGCACGCATATCATATTATCCACGTCATAATATAATATACGGGAACGCCGTTTGTAATATTATATATGTATTTTTTTTTTTTTTTTTTTTTTTTTTATCGAGGCCGTTTCGAATATAAAACGTATTTTTACACACTGTTACGACGATGATAATATTTTTAATTGTACGTATTTTTTTTTTTTTTTTCTACAATCCGATATCGATAGATTCGATAAATTCGTATAGGCGGGTGCGTACCGGTTTACAAGATGACCTATTATGTTTTACATCCATCCGTCCGACAATAATCGAAATACCTTTGCATATCTATAACACGTATATAATTTGTAATGTACGTTCGTTAATTATTTTTTTTTTTCTGCGATTTACAATTATTATTATCTATCGACAATATTTTAAACTTGCCGGTTTTCGAGAATTTCGATTTAAACGATCACGGTATAATGTCGAGTTTTTACACTAGATATTTACCGACAAACTAACGCGATTTACAATTTATATGACATGTACCCATCTAAGTTTTGCGAACAATTTCTTTTTCCGGACAAATTAAGAATCCAACGTGCCTATGCGGTGATACACTCGTTAACGGGAGCTAAGAAAATTGGACTAAACACAGCCAATTAAAATTATTAATTATAATTAATAATATAATCGTAATAATATTATGCAATCGCATCATTATTGTTCTACTTTATTTGATACCAATATGAAGACTTTTCGTGAGATTATTTCCAAGCACTTACATTAGTCTGTTGTAATTGTACAAACGCCAATGGGTGAACGTAGAGTGCCCGTAAAGTTTCTTACCCTCCCCCCCCCCGGGGTACGGCACTGCGTATACGTTTACCAATATTCACGCAAAAAACGTTAACAAAAATCTGAATAGTCCCCGTTGATTTCAGTACATCGAATGGATTTGTAAATAATATATACCTAACCTACCTATTCATATGTTTCCAATATTATTATTTCCGCGTTTATCAGTAGTTATTGATTACCTATAAATGTATAATAATTGGTGTAGCACCTAACCTGTTTTCTATACACTCATATTTTATGTAATTATTAATTTATAACTAAACATAGATATATCTATACATATACATTCTATATACAGGGCGGTGGTTCACTAAGCGCGACCAGCTCGTTTTATTTATTTTTTTTTTTTTTTTTTTTTTTTTTTTTTTTTATTAAATTTTGCATAATATATTCAAATTCTCGTGTTTGGAATTCTAAAGTGTAATTAAAAATTATATTTTCGAACAGGTAATTCGATTTTTTACAACATTTAAGCCGCAATACCAACTTTGGTTTTTCAAATGAGAACCTATACTAAAATTTCCATAAATAGATGGAATATTCACTAGATATTCCACTTTTAAGTTTAATTAGGGGGAGAGAATTCAAGCACTAATAATTCGCCACGCGCCGTGCCACCACACATATGATAATTCACAACCCTCTCCTCCTATTTAAACTTAAAAGTGGAATATTTCGTCAACGGGGTTGACGGAAATCAAAAATTTTAACACCAAAACTAGACTTCATCTATTTATGAAATGTCTGTCTGTTTACCATACCGTGTCTAAAAACGAATGTATGTGTGTTTGTCCTTTATGCATTACGTACTACACCATTTATCCGATCGCGATGAAACTCTGAAATGTTGTTGGGTATACTATCGCGAAGGTTTATAGCTATTAAAATCTCCTCCTATTGAATATCATTCCCTAACATTTGGTTTTTAGCCATGTTTAGTACATAAATCTAATTTTTTTAAATTTAATTTTAGAAGTGTAATCCCTGTGCATTACCTATGGTAATAGTACATAATGATAATTTACCTATTAATTTTATTTAGAAACTATTTTATTGCTCGGGTGCGGGACAGCTTGTATATTATACAGGTACATACTTATTTATTGCGTGCCCTTGATGATTTTAAATTTGTTTTTCAATCGGATTTTTCATTTATGGAGGTATATGTATATTCAAAAAAAAATTAATTTGTGCTAATATTGCTTAACCAGTAGTAAAAAATAACTTTTGATTTGTTCACTTTTCGAAAATAGCCGATTTGTAAAAGATATTATTTTTTATAAAGTTTTAATCCATCATATATGCATATCTGATGAATAATTTCAAAATAATACCCGTTTTTAAGTTTAAGCTTATTGGTTTCAATTTCTAATGGGACGTAAAATAATATGTACTCAACAGTCTAATATACTGTGTGATAGGGAACCGCAATCGTAATAAAAATATCACCTCAAATCGACAAATATTATTAACAGAGGTATAAAAATCCAAAACACTTAGTGGCCCACCCTGTATATATATTTATATATTTACTCATCCGTGTATACCACATATATTAATTAGATAAAACATATAAAAATAAGGTATTTATATCGTATATTTTATGCTTTAACGAACGAATAATAATATATATATATATGGTTATAATTATGATGCTATATTGATGCGTCCTTATGCGATTAATGATTTTTTAATCAATCGATTCAAATATGCAAGTCTAATAATACCTAAATGATTTCTTTTTTATTTTATCGAAACATGATTGATAAACGTAATGGGTGTAGACAAGTTTCGATCAACGTGATTTCGGTAGGGATTAAAAATATAATTAATAAAATACAATTTATCGTAGGCAAACAGTTTTATTCACTTGGGCGTTTTAATTTTTTTTTTTTTTTTCGTAAGACACAATTGCGTAAATACATATTTACCCCGAATAGAAGATGATATATTGTCAACGGTTTTTTATTTTTTTATTCGGAGAATTTATTCGCAAATCTAAATTGTGGTGGGTGGCATTGTCATTATTTTAGATTCTGAGTGCAGCGATGAATCGGTTTTTAAATACAATTTCCCTACCAGAAATCTTACTCCGAATTCCAATTTTAGTTTTCCAATTACAATTTCATTTTTTGATTTTTGTTGGTTTTTTATTGTTTGTAATTCGGATAAAAATAGTCATAGAGACATAACATTTTTATGGAACACTAATATTAGTCTATTATAGACGATTTTAGCTTTTTCTAAGATAGAATGTTCAAAACATTGAAATGCCACATAAGCATGTGACATTTACCATTTGTTTTAAGTTTATATTTAATTTTATGTGAATACAACCATTTGACACGAGGATCATCATACGATGTACTAAATATTAAACAAAAATGTATACACTCAGAATTAATTTAGCTCTAAAAAAAGTTAAAACTGTTGCGATTACCAGTCATTGATTAGTTTAAAAATACGATTGTGAGATGGTTTGGTCCATTTGTAGAATGAGCCGATGATTTCCTGCTTCAATAACATATACGGGTGGTCATCCGGTCATGATTATTTATTATCTTAACAGTACACATTTTTTTGTCATCGTGATTGTTTTTATACGTTATGAAATCGTTGAAAATTCCCAAAATGTTCATGATATAATTTGTTTTAGATTCTTAGCTGAATAAAGAATGATTGAACTCAAAGAATTACCTGTAAAAAAAAAAATAGATATAATTTAAAATAATTACTATTTATATGAAAACTCATAATTTTCTTCTGTCCATATCACATGATATTAACACAAGATACCCTATAAATAATTGCTTACGAAAAAACGATTCTGAGTGAAGTTCAGTTGATAGTAATGCTTTATCAACAAAATATATGCCATATTAGAGAAAAATAATAAAGGTGGCTACATATATGTTCTTAAATAATAATTGTTTAATGTTAAACCGATTTCTTCGGTTTTCCTACATTTTTCTCGGTTTTCTTATGTTTTTTCCCAGTTATATGCATTTGCTGAGAAAACTTAAGAGAAAATTGATAAACTACCTTATTAAAGTACCTCCCCAGTGAAATTTTCTTTTAGAATAATTGCTATCATTATAAATTGGAGCAAAATTACTTGTAGAAATGTTGTCCATAGAAAAAAAAAAAATCGCGATACAAAATATATTTTTACATTTTTCCGATTTTTTTGGTTTTTCGCATTTGCTGTACAAACTCTTCAGAAAATCGAAAAATTACCTCCCTCTCCATAATGTTCCTCTCCACATCGATTTTCTTTCAGAAAAGGTGCTACACATAAAAATCGGAGCAAGTCCTCTGGTAGAAAAGTTGTCCACAGAAAAAAAAAAAAATCTTTTGTAAAATCATAAGCTTCTTTGCTCTACTCAGAATCTAAAACTCTATCTCAGTATCTTTGGGATCTCCAGACAAATTAATAACAGAATAGCTTTTTATGATTCAAATGTTAAATATTAGTTTTTTAAATACTGATTTCGAAATTGTCTACTGTTTGCGTATTCATTGCTCATTAATATTGTACTTTTACTATTAATCACTGTATATTTATGTACTTATAATGAATAAATTATAAATGCTATTTGCATTTGCTATTACACTTATGCCCTCACACTGGTTTTCTCATAGGGGGCCCAGTATTTCAAATAAATAAATAAATAAATACTTGATATTGCATGATGTGCAAATAGTTACGATTTAATTTTTTATCTCCTCTCCCACAAATAAAAAAATTCCCACAACCGGTAGATCTCTGGTTTTCCGCTCTGAGAAAATATAGTATCAAATAATCGAAAATTTTAGAATAGCACTTTTGTTTGCGGGTAGACACTTAGCTAGATGATTATAATGAATGTTTAAAATTTCGATTTTAGAATTTTAAAGCGGTACGCAGATTTTTAATCTGTCCATAACCACGAACAGTGAACAATTTTCGATTTTTCTATATTTTGACCACTTTTTACGAAAAAAATATTAATAAATTGAAAAACAATTCACATACCTTATTATACTCATATAGTTCAACCATCAGTGATCAGATGTTCAATTTTCTTATATTTCAATCGATTAGATATGTTAAATAGTAATCCACATGAAAATTGGTCAGAAAATGTGTTAGTCGATTACTAATCAAAGAGCAAGCGCGGATCTGCGGAGGGGGGGGGTGGCTATGAGAACGAATGCCTCCCTATTAATTTTTTTTAAATTATTAATAACTGTTATTATTTTATTACTAATGATTAACATTTATACAAATATATTTTAAATAAAATAGAAAAATTTACATTGTCTCATAATTTTTAAATAAATAATTAGTCATTTTTAGATTTCAGACTTGTTTTTAATTTTTATCTGATTCTTATTATTCTAATTATTTGATCGCGTTTCGCCGAAAATCGTTCAATCGCCAATGATAAATTATTAATATTCACAGATTATGTTGGGAAACAGCAGAACATACATTGTCTTATCTGTATTTTTTAAAACCGATGATTTTATATTTACGAATCTATGTCATATTAATATATTATATGACTCGTTCATTCATATAGTCGTATACTTGTATACAATAAATTTTATGAATTTATAAAAATAATACAAATAATCAGCCTCCAATACAGGTTGAATATAAAAAAAAGTAATTTGATTTTTTTAAATTTGCCATCCTCCCTTTGGGTGACATCTATATCCGCTATTGTCAACGAAGGCATACGAATTATAGTTAAATGGCACATTTTTTAACATTTCTACCATTTGTTCTTGCAGGGTCTGATAACCAGACCCGATATATAATATAGATGATACAAGAATAATATAATATTTTCTATCGATATTCTGTATTTTATTCCATACCTACTTGTAAAATTATGTGATAACATTTTTCTAGCAATGGCCAAATTTTTTTGAAACAAACCAAACTAACGGAAATGAACCGTATTACGGAGATCAAAATACGAAACGATACAATAGTGATAATAGATATGTCATTACTAATCAGCAGAAAAATTCTTCAAACTGTATACCGAAATGTTTTGCCGAAAAAGGAAGCCGAGTAAGTTTTAAAAAGTAGTTAAAAATGTATTTATTGATTTATTATTTTTTCTTTAGGGACCACCTGGTTCGACTGGATTTCCGGGTCCTCAAGGAATACAAGGATTTCAAGGACTCGAAGGACTACCAGGTAACTTTAAATAGGTTTTTAGTTACCACAAGTTAAATACTCGTATATAAAGAAATCAAGAAAATCAAGTAACCGATGTAATGAAGGAAAAGAGTTTTTTATCAGATCAGTTATACGTTATGATGATATGCTACAAATGTATTATGGTTTTAGCATAATTTGTTACTTGAATACAAATAAATAATTGAAGATTTTTATAAAATTAGAATGCATTTGAATGTAAATTCGTAGTGTTATGACCTGATTATAGCTTTGGAAAATTGTGCAAATTTTAAAATGTGGACGTATATAATAAAAGTTTTCAAAACAAATTAACAATGTCTTAAAACTCGACTAAAAGAATATAAGAAATAATGAGTGGTTATCAAGTTCCAAGATAGGTTTTATAAAGGCACTAAACTAACACAAACTTTTTGTTTGACAATGACTTAGAAAACAACAACGTATTTACTGGTCATTAAGAATCTTTTTCTCGTTAAATTATCTTATTTTTAATTTATCTCTATAATAAATAACAATACTGATTCAAATATGTTTTAATGTGTAGGTGAGAAGGGAGATAAAGGAGATATTGGCCCATTAGGACCACGTGGACCAAAAGGAGACAGGGTAAGTGCTTATTTTTAAAAAAGTATTTAGAAACTAAATATATAACAATGACTAGTTATTGGTTCAGCATTTGCTTAACCATCGTATAATAAATATTAATAAAGTCAGTGACGATATTATTGAGTTCTAGGATATTATTACCAGCAGGCGCTGGTGAAAAATCAATTTGTATTGATTTTAATAATACAAAATAGTAGACTGTTTAGTTATTACCTAAGTTGAAGAAAAAATGTTTATTTTCGAACTATATCAAATATTTGTACAATCATAGTTTTCTCTAAAATTATAGGCTAATCTAAAACAAAAAATGAATTTCTTAAAAACAAAATAATTTTTAGTTTGATGAATTTTTTTTCCTTATGTATAAATAATATAATAATATTTAATATAATTTTTATATACTCAGTAATAATTATTGTTAAATACGCTATACATTTTTAATAATTTAAATATTTGTACATTGATTTTTGAAGAAAATTAAGGAATAACGATTTATAATTTTTAATTGCTTTGCTTAAATAATAATATTTTTATTTTTTTATTTTTTTTTAGGGTAAAATGGGCATCCCTGGATTTCCCGGTAATATATTATTATAAATAATATTCACATAACACTATATAATTTTTAATTCATTGACATACAATGATAATATTATATAACTTTTTAAATTTAAATTTTTAATTTACATTTTTTATCGATTTTTTTGATAAATGTCAAAGAATAATTTTACCGAGTAAGTGACTGTGATTTTTTATATTTAAGGTGTAAATGGTATATCAGGACAAATTGGACCACAAGGTTTGCCAGGCATTCCAGGGTTAGACGGATGTAACGGAACGGACGTAAGAATATTTTATAGAATACACATTTATAATATAACTTATAATACCTTTTATATACCATATTGAATCCACTTACTTCTTATTAAATCGAAAATTATTTCTATTAATTTTTTAAATCACCATTTTGAAACTGTGAAACATTTTTATAATTATAATAAAATATTATAAACAGTGCATTGAACATATTATTTCAAAAAAAACAAATTATATCTATGAGTATAATTACTCCAAAGTTAATATTTTTTTGAAAAAGATAACTTTTTTTTTACAATCCATTTGTTATTTGAAAACATATTTTCTATCCATTTGTTTATTATTGAGATATTCAATAAATCAATTTATCAGAACCCATGTAGATTTCGCAATAATGTATAAAACTTATTGTAATCTATAAATTCTGTGTTTTACAATTTAAAACATTGACAAACGTAATAAATTAATGAAAATAAAAAAAACCTTATATCTAAATTATAGGGGAAACCCGGTCTTCCCGGAAATCCAGGAGCTATTGGACCTCGAGGTTACCCAGGATTACCCGGAGAAAAAGGTCAGTACTTTACTATTCTTGTATGGGTACTTTATAATTTTAATTTATTGTTTTACGTGTATACGATTTTTTTATAGTTATTGTAAAGTATAATATTAAAATATAAATATCATTTATTTCGTTTCAAAACACATAATAACATCATACTGAATGTTTATATTATTAAATCACTGAATTAAATATCTACAGTTATTCTGTGTTCTATTTACTTAAGTTAAAAATAATTGTAATAATGTTGATTTTAAAGGGTTAAAAGGAGAACCTGCTTACACATCAATTCATGACAAAGGACAAAAAGGAGAACCCGGTTTGGATGGAAATCAAGGTATAAATAAATTTAGTAAAAAAATATAAGCTCTGGAAATATTAAGTTCTTTTAAATATTTAAAAAGATAATTAATGGTTAATTAATTAAAATAATGAAATTGAGTTCTTAAATATTTAACTAAAATTGATCAATTTTAAAACAAGCAATTATAATTCACTGAGATAACACCATAATTATTTTATTTCAGGCTCAATTGGACTTCCTGGTGTTGAAGGACCAAAAGGTCCACCAGGACCTATAGGTGAAGTTGGACCAAAAGTAAATACCGAACAATTAAAAAAATTATTTTACACTCATATATTCATAAAACTTTGTTAGTTATTTAAAAATATTTTTAGAGAATAATACATAACATCATTTTTACAGGGTGATCGAGGTAAACCTGGTGATAAAGGAGAAAAGGGTAAGCATGATATGTATCATATTTAGCCTTTAAATTTAAGACGCAGGATTACGATAGCTTAGCTTTTGTATCTCATACATATGTAATTTTTTTCCCAAAAATACGCTTAACAAAGATCTCACACCGTGATTTTTTTAGGTTTTCTTTATTGTTTATGTAACATGTAAATAAATTCATTTTACGTACGACTTTTCGTTTTATTACTTTTTACTCTTAATCAATATTCG
This sequence comes from Cinara cedri, assembly GCA_902439185.1. Classification (NCBI taxonomy): domain Eukaryota; kingdom Metazoa; phylum Arthropoda; class Insecta; order Hemiptera; family Aphididae; genus Cinara; species Cinara cedri. The sequence goes on along the minus strand of CABPRJ010001468.1, from coordinate 200,115 downwards.
ATTATCGAGAATCATTATTATTTAAATCTGTACAAAAATCATATGAGTATAGGTATAGCACATGTTTATCCATTATAATCGATTAGGTGGATACTAATCATTTAATCACTATTTGATTAGCTGTTTTTGAAATAAAATGCTTTTTTTTAGATTCTTAGTGGCGCGATGAATGTATTAATTTTAACATGATGTGTATGTTTCTCTTAATTTTTAATTTTTTCTAATTGATTTTACTGTGAATAACTTTTCTACCAAAAATATTTTTCCAATCGAGAATGACGAAATAATTTTCTTTTTGAATTTTGTATTTTGTTTGTGCATTTTTAAGGTCTTTAATTTTCTAAGTAGTTTTTAAAATAATTAGGATGTACCGTTAAAAAATTGTATAGGAAAAACTGACAAATATTTATAGCATAATTTTATATTTTTATAATTTATTTTTGTTTGTTTTCTACAAGAAATCGTGCTCGCTCCGATTTTCAAAAGTAGCGACTTGGTTGAAAAACAAAAAAAAAAGTTTGTTGAAAAGTACCATTTTTTGATGGAATCGATTAGATTTTGACCGGATGCTACACGTGGTACATTAAAATAAGATTTTTCGTAGAAGAGTTGTGTATAAAAAAATATTTAAAAAAATCACTAACTGTAAAATCTATACATTTCTTGTTGACACTACAAATCTAAAAGAAAATACGAGTACATTTTTAAATATTTTAATCATTGTTTCAAATCATGTTCTATTGGTAAAAACAAATCTATATCTTAAAAGACATGAAATAAATTAAATCGGAACATTTTTACTAACCAAAAATATTTTTTAAAAGACATTTTCCAACATTTTTGTAAACCTAATTACCTCATCATTACATTCAAAATAAAAAAAAAAAGAGACGAAAAATTGTGGCACCTCGTGCCTTTTAGCGCGGTGTTATAAGATAGGATTCCGATACTGTATAAAATATTAATTCCCTTCTCTTCCTTCTCCTGTTAATTAAATTTATGGATGTTAATGTTTATGAAACATATCTTTAACATTTTTTCTCAACAAAGATTCGTCTTATCTGGTAGCCCTTTGAATTTTCCTGGCGTACTTTCTCCATCATGAATTAGTTGTATTATTTTTTCTTACTGTACTTAGGTCTGTTAAATTTTTTTGACGATTTTACTAGCTCGTTTTACTAGATGAAACCATAATCTGTTTAAAATAAAATAAAACCCAAAACTTTAAATTTGATTTATTTTTATTTTTTTACATTGTTATTAATATTATTTTTAATTTTTTGTTTGATATTAAATGGATAATTTAGGAAAACCTTCAATTGGGTTCGGCGGTGCTAAAGGAGAAAAAGGTCCTAAAGGAGAACAGGGTCCTGCTGGACCACCTGGTTTATATTTTGATTCATCACCAAATGCTACTGTTGGACCACGAGGCACACCTGGTGAAAAAGGAAGTGAGGTATTTTAATGATAATGTCAATCAATTTTTAAGATAGCATGTGCATTTCAAATAAAGTGATCGTAGAAAAATCAGTAAATTCAATAAATATAAAGGGGGGAAAAAATTATTATTATTAATAATGTTGTTTTCAATAAAATTATTTAAATAAATATTTTGTGTTAACCAGGGCGAACCTGGTCAACCAGGGCTTAAAGGAGAACCAGGATTGATCGGAGATCCAGGAATACCAGGTAACAAAAAATATGATTATAAATACTTCTTTGATTAAAATTGATTTTTTTTTTTTTTAATTTTACGTGCATACCTTGTAAACAGCTACCTGTATTTTGGTAAGCCAAAACATATATATAAATTCAGAATTACGTATTATTCAAAAATAATGGAGTTTTAAATAAAATACATTTAAAAATTTAGATATGTACGATTTCAAATCGTTGTGTACAATATATAATTATTACATCATTTATTATTTAAGGTGATGACGGTGTAAAAGGAGAAAAGGGATTACAAGGACCTCCGGGACTAAGAGTAACTGATTTATTTTATTTTAATAAATAATGAATATTTTACTTATTTTTTATTTTAAATAATTTTTTATATTAATATTATTATAAAAATATGATTTTGATTTTGATTAAAATTACTAACATAACAAATAAAATATCATGTTCGTATGTATTTTTTTGTTTACTTTAGGGGCGTGATGGCTATCCTGGACCACCTGGGCCTGTTGGTCAAAAAGGTTATTATAAATTGATTAACATTTATATATTATGAGTACAACTTTAACAAAAATCACGAAAAAAAATTTTACTTTAAATTAAAATGCACTTCTAATTTAAAAGATTACCAAAATGTATTATTTAAACCTAGCTATCTACATATTTTAAATTCATGTAGTATGGTTTGCAGCTTTTCTCCATTATTCTCAATCATCTAATTTCTTTAAATTGTGCATACGAGACATAATTTGTTGGATGTATATTTATATTTAATAAATTTATCATGATCAATAATTAAAATAGAAATACATTTTATGTTCTGAAATTATTGACTTTTTAGTCAACATCCTATCATATATTTGTATTTTTCAAACAGGTGATCGAGGAAATGATGGCTTGAATGGATTAGACGGTAGAAATGGACCAAAAGGAGAACCCGGTTGGTATTCTTATTTTATTTTTCAGTTACTTAATAATACGTAAATCATAATTTTTGCATTTACTTTTAACGGTTCTGTAATATCATTAACTGTTTATTATCACGTCTCAGGCCCTTTCTTAAAATGTTTGGTTAACGCTCACCGGTGGTTAATTTTGCTACAAACTAGCTACATTATTTCGGTTAACTTACAGCTAACCAAAACTTTTCGAGACATTGTAATAACCAGGCTAAAAGCTAAATTGCTATATTAAATATTTTTTCGATATTTTCAGGAAGAGATGGTGCTCCAGGGACAATAGGATTGCAAGGTCCACCGGGACAACCAGGGGTATATATTTAGTTTATCAAAAATATAATAACCATCATATTTTTAATTCAATAAATTATATATATAATCATCAAATCCTACAAATCAAATCATCCTACAAATCTTAATAAGTTTTGATGGCCTTTTTCAATTTCTATACTAATATGCAATAGATACTTCTATATTATGAGGGTTTTTAGTAATCTCCCTAGTGTGTCTAATGTCTATTACTTTTGGTCATTCTTTATTTATTTCTAGACAAACTGTTTTTTCTAATTATTATTATATAATACTAACTGAGTTAGAAATACATTTATATTATTAAAAAATTAAGGCACTATACTTTTTTTTACTGCTCAGATCAAAAATTTGATTAGTTAAAAATCTACATCTGACAGCACGCATCATTTTGCACAAAACCACGTGAAAATCGGTTTAGTAGCTTTTGAATTTATTATTTCAGATAATATCCGCTTATTTATATATTATACAGATTTTCTATTAGTTAGTAATGCAAAATTGAAAGATGAAGAATCTACAACATTAAGTCATAAAAAAATCTCTTTTACTATCTGCATTAGTTTATACAATTATGATAATATAGATATTAAAATAAAAATATTTAAACCTAGGGTGGAAAAGGCAGACCTGGTCCACCAGGACCTCAAGGACCACGGGGATACCCTGGACCTACTGGTAAATCTTCAAGATTTTATAACATTAAACACTAGTTTAAAACCCATGTAGTTCAATAAATAAATTGTTTAATATCGATTTATCAATTATAGGTCCAAAAGGTTTAGATGGAATAGATGGACTTCCTGGTTACACAGGTCCAAAAGGAAACACTGGAAGCCCAGGTAATATTATATTATTTTAGACACGTTTAAATAAATTCTGTATTCATATTTTAATACAAAATAATTTTAAAAATATTAAATGATTTAGGACAACCTGGATTAGTTGGTCCGGAAGGTTTACCTGGTGACAAGGGATCTAAAGGAGAACCTGGACTTACAGGTATGTATAATTTTTTAATAATTTAATTATAAATTTAAATAATTGAATGTATACAACTATGTCTACAAGATTTTCAAAAAAAATATATATATATATATGTATAAGTATATTAAACAATGATAACTTGAAAAAACTAAAAAATAAGGTATTTATCTCGATTGTCCGAGTAATAGTTAAATTAAAAATGGTTTTAAAATAAAGCTTAACCGATTGCATAATGATTAAAAAAAAAAAAACAGAAAAATAATTCACTTAAAAACCACCGAGAAAATTGCAGGTACAAGATAAAAAATCACCATGCATAAACTCGTCAAAATATCTAAATGTATTCTTTGTAATAAGCTATTAAAAAAAAACTAATAAAATATACTTTGAAATTTGAACCTTCTTAAAAATGTTACCGTATTAGTTTTTAATATTTAAATACTTATATATTATGAATTGTGTAGGGATAAGTCTAAGTCAACAAAATTAATTACCAACCTATTATTTTTGTTTTATTAACTGTTTTATTTGATTTGCAGGTTTTCCGGGAGAAACTGGTCCAAGAGGTATGAATTATATTTTTATATTTTGACTATTTATGAGATATCTGGTTCATCAAATCCATTTTTTCATAAAAACCAAAAATACAATTTTATGGAATTCATCCATGAAATAGAATTGTTTACATAATTAACAGCACGCAGAATTATACTGCTAAAATATCCAAATTTTAATATCAATTATATATCATATAATCTCAATATTAATTTGTTTTCTAGTAATTTTAATTTAGAAAATAGGTAACTATTAAATAATCATTTGTTAAACAAATTCCAAAAAAAAAAAAAAATAATTATAATAATAATAATAGTTTGATTAAATAAATGTATATTACATGAAACTACAAATTTGAATTATATTTTACTTATAGGTTTTGATGGATCGCCCGGTGAACCTGGAGCCATAGGATATCCAGGTGAAAAGGGTGCATCAATTATAGTAAGTCTCGAGTTTTAAGTTTATTTGATCATCAATTTTTTTTTTTTTAATATGTTTATACAAATTATAATAACATAACATTTATAATTCAAATCTTTTCCCTTCATTATATTAGTATATATAACTATTTTCTTTAATAATAATATGATATTTTAATAGGGGCCTAAAGGTTTGGATGGAGTAGATGGAAGAGACGGAGAAAAGGGAGATAAGGGTGAGCGTGGATATCCGGGTGAACGAGGAGCACCAGGTGAGAACAATAAAAATAACAACAAAATTATATATATTATACTGAAATATAATAATAAATAATACTAATAATCTTTTTTCTTTTTCATTATTTAGGTGATTCGCCTTTAGGTATTCCTGGACCACCAGGTTTAATGGGTCCTCCCGGAGAACAGGGAGATGAAGGTAGACCGGGAATACCCGGAATTCCAGGTAAGTTATCTTGTTTTATATAATTAACAAAATTGTAATATTCAAATAAAAAATAATATATTGTTTGAATTATTACGTAGTTATTAATTATTATTAATACATAATTCATAAATATTATAATGACAATTCAATATTTATAATTTACATATAGATTGTATTTATTAATTATATTATTGTGTATCTATTTTTTACTAATGTATTATATTATAATGCTGCATTCAGGTCGGGACGGTCAAAAAGGAGAAATAGGCGGACGTTGCCAAAACTGTCGTCCAGGAGAGAAAGGAGCTAAGGGTGAAGCGGGCTTAAGCGGAATTCCAGGTTTACAGGTAACACTTAAATGATTTACTATGTTTACATGCAACAGTGATTCATGTTAATTCGTTATTATCATTAAGAAGAACGGTACCTGCGCATTTATTTTGCTCAAATTTATGCTAAAAAACTCTCATGCCTTAAAGAACTCCATTTTTAAATGTTTTTATAATATTCTCTGTATGTTCTTTTTTTTAAAAAAGGTCATTTTTACCTTCTCTTAACTAACTTTGGTCTATTATTTTAAATCAAACGAAAAATCTAAATTCAATGCGAGCTAAATCATATAAACAATGAGTTATTTTTATTCACGCAGTTATTTCTGTCAGTAAAAACGGCCGCGCTTTTTTCTTAAATGAATATCGGGTAGATCAGTGAACAAATTTTATTTTCAAAGTGATAATTATAATATTAAAATGTATATTTAAATGTTTCAAATTGGAAAAAATTTTAAAACCAGAACCGGGTTCAAACTAATATAGTAAAATAACCGATTATTATGCAATATGTAATTTTTATAATTTTGTGAAGGGGCCAAGAGGACTACCGGGTGAAAGAGGCATAGCAGGTGAACCGGGTGCAGAAGGACCGATCGGATTAACGGGCCTGCAAGGTGAACCGGTAAGCATCCAATATGAATTATTATTTTATATATTTTTTTGTTTGTTTTGCAATGTTATTTCTAAAGTTGCTGCTAGAAGAGAATAGAAAATTTAATTTATTCGTTTATTGATAAAACGTAAACGTTATTTTATTATTTATTGCTTTACGTAACATTATCATATTTTTCAAATTATTTTCCAGGGTAAAGATGGTGAACCCGGTACACCCGGACAAATAGGTCAGAAAGGAGATCCGGCTATCATACCCGAAAATTATAGAGATTTCCTAAAAGGAGAACCTGGTCCCAAAGGTGATCCTGGAAGGTAATTTTACGAAAATAAATATAAAACCATAAATGATTTTTTAATACATCATGTGTGTGGTTCTTAATTATTTCAAAGAAATCCAAATAGATATTATATATAAATATATATAAAAAAAATGATGTAAAATAAGCATTTACATGCTTATGTACCGAAAAGAGACAGGACTATTTAATATTACGAGCAGAGCAAGGATTAAAATTGGTTTACTATGGTATTGTAACTAACTATGGTACCAGAAATCTTGATCCAATTAAAAAAATGACAAAAGATCTTTTTTGTTTGAATTTCGAATCTAACATTTGTGTTATAAAGGCTATTTTTTGATTTTATAAGCTTTTTTTTAAATGATCGAGAAAAAAAATAATATATTTTTGAGATAAGTTTGAGTGAATTACGTAAGGGATGGACATGGTTTTCCAAATTTTTCCAATTTCGTAAAATTTGAAAATTATTTTCTACCATTTAATGATCACTTTAATAATATATTTCCGATAATTGACTATCCAATACCCATTTAAAAGGAAGATGCACTGATTTTACGAATGAATATGGCATGTTAGACAAATGAGTTAGAGTAAAATTCCTCCACTACTATTCACTTAATTTAAATTATGAAATCATGTTTAATTTTGGGTTTTCTTCTATTCATCTTAAAGTTTTGTAGCAAACAACTTTTCGTTTTTATTAAGTTAAATTATTTGCAATAATTAACAAGTTTACACTTTTTTTAATAAACTCGTATTTGAGTAAAGAAAAAATATAAACACATTATATATTTTTGCTCCAAACACAAAAATAAAGTCAGATAATTTTTACAAAACAGAAATTCGACTACTAGAATCAGATTTAAAATGTTTGAGAAAAAAATCAAATTTGACCGCTTTAATTCATAAAGTGAATTGTATTTATATATTAAAAGATAAATGAGCATTGTAAATATTATAAATTTGAAAAAATAACCACTTCAAGCAATATTATAAAGTTGATACGGCGCGGGGAATAGACAAATTTAATACACACGTGTGTAGGTAATATATTTGTAGATAGATTTTAATATTATACTGTGTCAATTATTATATAAATATTCTAAGTATATTGTTTTAAATGTTTCCACAAAGAAAAACGACTCTGAGCAAAGTTAAAAAAAATTACTACATTACAGTCATTTTTTTTTTTGATCACAAAGTTTGACTTATAGATTATAATAAATCTTCTGTTATATTCGTATGCACTTCGTGCATCGCGTCTAACAATTTAAGCTACCTATCGTATACAAATAACGTAAAAAAAATCGCAAAATTAAAAAGTCAATAAAATCCTCAAAAATGTCATAGATTTTTTCTACTTTTTATCTCGTCTATAAAAAGCAAATATAATTTCTCTGTTCAAATTTCAAGTCTCTACGATTATATTAACAAAATAACACAGTTTAAAATAGTAAAATTCCTCGTAAATATGCATGTTTTTCCTACGTTTTTTCCCGTTTTTCACAATTATAATAAAAAACCACTTAGGAAATCAAAAAAATGATTCCTTCAATATATCAAGTGAAGACAATTTCCTTTCAGAAAAGGTGCTACACCTGATACCTTGGAGGAAGATTTCAAACAAAAACGTGACTCACAGTTAAATAGATTTAATAAAAAATAAACATCATTGCAAAACCTAATACATTTCTGCCTACGCTCCGAATCTAAAAAATTCCTCTATAACACTACCTTTTATTTTTTTTTACCACAAAATACAACTTAAAATGAACCTTCTATTAATCCTTCCAGCATTTTTGTAAGGTCAATTAATTATAACCACAAGTATACATAGTATCAACCTAGTAAATTTACGTACACTTGTAAATATAGAATTCCTTTAAATAGAACAAAAATATTTCCGGAAGATTTTAAAAATCTCTCATTTCTTGAAATGTAAAATATAACTTTTCTGTCAAAATGTTAGTTTCTATGAGTATTTTTAACTGAATTACAACAGAAAAACAATGATAAAGATTATTTTCGTATATTTTTGCCGTTTTTTCTTTTTATACATTTATTTTTAATACGGTTACTGAAACTCACTAAGAGGAACTTATGCTAAATTTTTAAGAAAACTACACAGAAATTAAAAAACCAACTTACTTACTCACTAACTAGATTAAAAATTGTAACTTCGTACATTGGTTAGTATTTATTTTACATCGTTTTATGGATTTTTCAATTGTTATGAAAACTGCTTTAAAAATCAAAAAAATAACTTACCACACCTCAAATAGATTTCAAAAGCAATAATAAAAAAGTGATTTTTTTATTTTTTGATTGAATCAAGATTTCTAGTAAAAAAGTAGCTCACAAAAAAAAATAAAAAAAGAATAGATCCCTCGATCCGCTCCGAATCTAAAATTGCACTTTAAAAACATTAGTGCCCATATCAACAATTTTGGAGAGAATTTATTAAAAGTTAGATAAGATGTTTGAACAAAATATACTAACTGTTTGTAAAAATTGAATGTTTATTCAAAATGGTTTTGAATAACCACTATAATACAATATATTTCACCGATTATAGGCAAACTTACGAGGTATTAACATTGCTTTTAGGCGATTTTTAAAATACAAGATAAAATCTTTACAAAAATGCATTTAGATAATTTGTTAAAAATCAACATTTTATTAGGGATGGTATACAAGGACCTCCCGGATACCCGGGATCTCAAGGAAAACCCGGTAACGAAGGATTTCCTGGAATTCCTGGAGAGAAGGTAAATACTATTCAAAGAAACATTTCATTATTTTTGACTTGTCTTATTTTTATGCAAAATATACGTATAACCTTATCAAAATATAATATTAGTAGCAGGGTTTAAATATTTATACTTTTTGTTATTTTGACTGATAGTTTACTAATTAAAAATTCGGTTCATAATGTCTGTGTTTGAAATTTCAAAACATCTGAATTTTATTTTGCATGTATTTCCGATTTTCCGTAAATTTGGCTTATTATGTTTTAAAAATATATTTAGCGAATGGCCTTTTGTATAACACAATTAAAATACCATAATAATCTAAATCCGAATTAGATTATTCGTATTTTATGCATTTAATATTTTTGAGTGCATTAACATCCAATCTCTTATTCCTTAATTATTAGTAGTTATAATTTATAACCTTAATGTTTCAATACTCGTAATATGGAAATGTACTATACCTTTACTGAATTTATTCAACAGGGTTATATATTTGATTAATGATTATATCCCCCTAGCTTTTAGTTTTTCGTTATCTGTTCTGTAGTAAATGGCTACGATTCTTGTATAGTGATATCGATTTAATTAAATGATATTATAATTAAATAATATATTTTATATATTTAGGGCGATAGAGGATTCCCTGGTGCTGAAGGAAGATCGGGTAAATATAAATATAATTTAGAACAATAATAAATATAAAAAAAAAAACAAATTTTAATGATAAAATACATCTGAAAACAAATTTATATCTATTCAACACGTCCGCTCTTGTTCGAAAAATAATTCAGTACCTAGCTTTTAGTATAAACATATTTTATTATTTATAATAGAAAATGTTATAAAGTAATAGCTAGTAAAAATCTTAAAATTATATTTCTTGCTTAAAATAAAATGGTTTCACAAAAACTAAAACTCACATCATTGTGAAATGTATTTTTCTTTACCCCGGTCCACTTAAAATATTAAATTATGACAAATATGTATTTATATTAATCTACAGGAACACCGGGACTGAATGGAGTCAAAGGCGACAAAGGATTAAGTATAATAGGAGAGCCAGGATTAAAAGGAGAACATGGGTACCTATTTATTTTAGACATAGTATTAGTGACATTTTATGATTTCAAAAAGAAACCATTATGATTCGTATAATTTGTTTACAGTTTAAAAGGAAATAAAGGAGAGCACGGGATAACTGGTCCTAAAGGATTTCCCGGTTAGTAAACATTATCAGATATTTCTAGTATTTAAATATTTACTACGATAGATATAAATAAACAATGATTTATTATATATACGGATTTTAATGAACAAAATCTCACAATAAATACGATGTAAATAAATATACAAAATAATAGTATTGGTGTACATACTGTACATGTAAAAATAGCTTATAGTTTAATTATTTATGATACTATACCGGTTTCAAAAAAAATGTATAAGTTTGTACACATAAATTTTCGTTGAAAAAAGAATAAAATAGTATGATATTTTATGAACAATAATAATTATTTACTAACATGTATTATATTCCTGTAGGTGTTTGTAATCATACCATTCCGGGCCAACCTGAACGAGGCCAACCAGGAAGTCAAGGAGAAAAAGGTGAACCTGGTGTACCAGGATATAATGGTGAGTAAACGATTCAATAATTTTAATTCCGTAATTTCCTCTTTTTTTTTTCCTAACCTATTATTTTTAATTAATAGGTGCACCTGGTGACAAGGGAGATACTGGACCAACTGTAAGTATTCTTTTTTTTATGTATAATTAGGTATCTATCCTAAATGATTTCAATATAATAATATAAGTCATTATTTATGATTTATTTAATTAGCTACAAAATAACTATTAATATTTAAAACTGTAAAACACGTTTTAGAAAATATATACCATCCTCGATATTAATAATAACTAAAAAAAAAAAAAAAAAATGGTTAGTATGTATCTTTTTTTATTTTTTTTACTCAGTAATCAATTTTTTACATGAAATTGTACTCTGATTTTCATGTATAGCACTTTTTCCGAAAGGAAATTTAACTGAAGTGATACTTGGAAGTTTGTTTTGATTTTCTCAAATGTCTTCATAAAAATTGAATATACGTAGGAAAACTGTGAAATTTACGAAATTAATAATTTTTTCAACTTTTTGTTTTGATTGGGTAAAAAATATTTTTAGAAATTTAAAGTTTGGGCAGAAAACTTACATTTGTCTTTTCTAGACGTAGTAAAATTAACAAACATTGGAGTGATTTTTGGGCTATACATAAACATTTAAATTTTACAGAATTGTTTTTATTTAATTTTTTTTTGATAGATACTCTGTAGATAAAATTGTTAGACCAAATAAAACGGTTAGAAAATGTAACAGAAGATTCAATATAAGTCGTACTTTATGGTAAAGAAAAATAGAAATAAAATTGTGTGCTTTGTAGAATTATGTTTTTATTAAAGTTATTTTGTTTTTAAAAAGTTATATAGATATTTTGTGATGTATTACCATTATCACTATTCACTATTATGTATTACATCCAAGTTCAAATGATTATTATATTTATATGTATTATATTATAATTATATTACTATAGTATGGAATTTATATTGATGACAAAACAATACTTTTAACAGAACTCCACTCAAAATCGTTTTTTTTTGTTTGCAACGGTTATTCGTTGCTTACAGATATACATTAAATTTTCCCTCTATCTTCCTAACTTCTCGCCTACAATAGTGGCTCACCCATCATGCAAAGTATATCAGTCCTTTTTCATAATTTTTTTTTTATATTTAACCTCAAAATCTGTTTTTCCTCATTTTCTTGAATATTTATGAGAATTTCAATAAATGACCTTTTTAAAGTACCAACAAAAGCCAAAATGCAACAAAATTGTCATATTTTGTTTGAAGAAAGATTTAAGAATAAAAGTTATTATTTACAGTAAAAAAAAAAATACGTACCACAGTAAAACCAATAGATTCTAACTTCACTCAGAATCTTAAAATAACTAGACATAAAAAGAATGGGAATTTAACAAATGTAATCTATACACTGTCATGATAAAACACTTTTACCTTTATAGAAAAACATAATTATTTAGTAAAATTACTTAATTAATCATTATTTTAAATTAGAGATTGAAATATAAAAAATACAACCAACTAATTTATTAATAAAAGTCCTTTTCTTTTTAACTATAAAATAAAATGCATGTTTAATTATTATTGTAAGTCTTACTAATATTATTACCTATTGTTTATACATATTATAATATTATTATTAATTATTTACTTTTTCTCACTCAGATATCTCATCATTAACTGAAATTAGGTTCCTTACTCCCATGATAAGTATCGCTTACAGGGAGTTGGTATTAACATATATATTTAATATTGTATATATGTTTATTTTATATTATTAAATGTTGATTTTAATGTTAATAGGGTCCCACAGGAACGCAAGGACCAAGAGGACCACCTGGTGAGTAATCAATATATATTTTAATCTTTTAACATAGGTAATTCTAATCTACTTTGTGAATTGTACATTTAAATATTTATAAAATAAACTCTAAAAATAATAACAGAATAACAAACTCATAATATCATTGTTCTCGAACATTTTTTTTTTAATTTTCTTTATACCTCATCACAATGAAATGATTTTCTCTAATCACAATTCAATTGCTTTAGGTCCTGTTGGCCCGAGAGGATTACCAGGTATCCGTGGCGATAAAGGATCTCCAGGAGCTATGGGTTAGTATTTGTGCGTTTAAAATAACAATAATATTATGCATTTTTTACTAAAGAAAAAATATTGTGAATTACCAAGTTCATATTGAAAATACATCCACACCGTTAAATGTTTAATTTTATTTAGTTTAATAGAAAACGATTTTTTACCTGGAAAAAAAAGGACGGACATATATCGCATGTTGAAGCAGCGACTATTAAAGGTAGAAAGTTGGGAAGGTAGGATACAGATGGGAATTTATTGTATATCTATAAACAACCGTTGTTAGCAAAAATCGATTCTGTTGCGGTGTTCTGTTGATAGTGTTGCTTTGTCAACAATATATTATAAGTCATCTTATAGTAAAATGATTACGATGTGCGTTTTCATTACAAGAATGATTGTTTAAAAAATATTAAAATACCAAAAAATTCAATAATAGCAATAATTAATAAAAACGGTTGCCAATGATAACGCTATTTTAAATTTTTCAATCTTTTCTAACCTAAAGAACCGAGTTTTCCTCATTATCTCTAATATTATTGCACATTTCAAAAATAACCTTTCTAAATTAACCCTCAGAGAACAGCATCTTTGAGAAAAGATGATAAACTTGATAATTTAAGCAAGTTTTCTGGTAGAAAAAATGTTCACATAAAAAAAAAATACACATCATTGTAAAACTAATACATTTTTCTCTAAACTGAGAATCTAAAATACAAGTATATATTATACGTACAAATACAGATTGTTTTTAAAATGCACACAGTTTTTTTTTTGTTTGATTGACACATATTTACTACCAAATATCTCCGTAGTCAAAGCCAGTATTTTCATTGACTAAACGAATCAAACGGTAAAATAAGAACTTAAAGCTGTAATTAGTAGTAGTGGGAGGTTCACCAAAGGGTGTTCAATTTCTTAGGTAAATTTTAGACACTGTTCAGTAAATATGTACCAGCAGAGTAGGGGAATCAATATTACTAAACCTGATTTATATACATATTTAGTTATTTGTCAGACTTCGATCTAAAAACGTTTGTTCATTTTCCCTGGGAAAACTATTATTCGACTACGCGAGTTAATTAGGCCCATAGTCTATACGTGTTATTATTGTTGTAAGTTTCTATCTATAAATTAATATTACTTTTACACGTCGATCGGAACCGGTTTTTATAGTTCATAAATAGCTTTATCATGTTGTACATTTGATTTATTGAATACACCATGTCTATAAGCAGCAGTTGATCTACCAATATTACAAAAGTGTTCTCTTAATAAATATATGAATATCACATGAATGTGACGCTGTTAATACGTGAGATTTATGAATTTACTTTAATTCATATTGCACTATTGTTATTTGTTAAATCTTGTTTTTGTCTATAATTTGTTTACGTCATATTAATTTTCCGCTCTTATTGTTAACATTTATGTAAGAAATATTTAACATGTTCAAATAAATGTATAACCCAGGGCCTCCACGTGAGTTATCTCAGTGTGGTCCAGTAATCTGTTAAACGATTTTTAGTTAAAATAAAATAAGTTTACTTAGGAATGGCATTATTATAGAATCATTATTCAATGCCAGCGCTCTGATAGACTGTTCAGACAAAAAAATTGACTACTTTACGCGTGTAATCCTACAAAGATTATCTATGGCGACATTAAAATATATAATTTAAGAGAGAGCAGTATTTACTTGATGATACTATCACTATTATGATTGTGTTATTGTATGTATTACATACACACATTATTTGGTAAATACATTGTAAAGTTTTAGTTACTTTATCGACTATTTTCAGGTTTCCCCGGTGATGATGGGCAAATTGGAGAAAGAGGATATCCGGGAGCACCCGCAGCGAAAGGTAATGGTTTTCTAATTTATTAGAAATACGAAATAAAAACACGCCTCTTAATTTATTAATACAACAAATATCCAATAATGAAAATTAAATTAATTAAATGTAAATAATTAAACAATAAATGCTTTTATAACTGTAATTTTTATATTCAAATATATTTATGTAAAAATATAATACATTTCAGGCGCAAAGGGCGAGCCAGGTATCTCTGCTGTCGGACCAAAAGGTTCGGAAGGGTATCCCGGCCAACGTGGTGAAAAAGGTAATATTATACTCATTTTTTAATAATTTCAATACATGCATATTTGTTTTGTATTTAACTAACTACTACCTATTCGTTAAAATTATAAATAAATAAGTACTAAAAGTATAATTAATAATGATTATAAATACATATTTTTTTTATACTGAACATTATTGTCCGTTATCCCTTAATTTATTAATATTTTATTTAATATATATTTTTATTTTGAACAGGAATTCAAGGACCGTATGGAAAACCTGGACTTTCGGGTGAACCAGGTAATTAAAATAATATATATAAATATAGTATTTATAAATAACACTGTTTTGTTTTATAAATACAAAATTCTGGCTACATTTCTTTGTGTTTAATTTTTGAAAAAAAAAAATATATTATTTGTACACAGTACAAAAGGCGTATGTATATTATATGTATGACATCGAAAAAATTTTATTCGGCATATGGGAAAATGTTCGTAAATAGAAAAATTTATATACACATTTTTTTTAAGTTGGAATCTACTACAATTTTTTGCTATCGTAAATTTATTGAATTGAGTATAGTTAAATATTTATTTTTAAATCTGAAATACTAAATTTTTTTAACAGAATAATTTAGTTAACACAACAAAAGGTTTTTATTTTTTACTAACCTTTTTTTTATAATACTACAATCACCATTTAGATGTTATCTAGCTGTTAAAATAAAACAAATTAAAGTTAGACCAGTATAAAACGTGTAATAATAATAAATTTATATTGATGTATATAGACAATTATATGACAATACATTTTTTGGTTTTAGGAACACCTGGACAACCAGGAGAAAAGGGAGATCAAGGTAATTTTATATTATATAAGGATAATAAATGTTTTTAAACTACCATATTATTACGAGTATATCTATACTATTCCTAATAATTTTACCTGATTGTTAAATAATATGGTTGCATTTAAGGTGAACCCGGTTTACAAGGATTATCTGGACAACCCGGAAGTAAAGGAGAACCTGGTATGTACTGCAATTTAGACAATTTTTTCAAAACGTTTTGATTATTTTATTGTTTATAGGCCCTGTTGGACCTAGTGGACTACCCGGATTTGATGGTAAACCTGGACCTGATGGACCTAAAGGTTAGATGATAAGAAAATAAGAAAAAAGTTTTTGAAAAATAAGTATTTTTTTCTAATATTAATTTGTCTTTATTAGGTGAGCCTGGATTAATTGGCGAACCGGGAAGAGAAGGACTTCAAGGGTTCCCCGGACCAAAAGGTAAAACAGTTCAATATGTACGTAATATAAGTACATTTATACATAAAAAGAACAGTGGAAATTAAAGAAACCAGTTTAAATCGGTTAAAAGTTAATCATATATAGTGATTTGTATAAATAGATACTACTAAATTCTAAAATTATATAATACATTAATATATTTGTATTTTATTGGCATTTGATCATCGACTAATAATCAAACTCGTATTATTCTAGGTGATGATGGTTCCCCTGGTCTGGACGGTCCCAAAGGATTCCCAGGTTACAGAGGTTCCCCAGGTAAATATAATAAATATACTACGTATTTAAAATATATTGTTTATTGACTTATTTATTTTTAATCATTACATATATATTGGATTTCAAATTTTCAAATGTTATAATATCTTATTCTAATTATTTCTTATGATTCAATCCATTTTCAATACCTATACAATTTGCATAATTAAAATAAATACTTAATTGATTTAGGTGCACCTGGAAGTCCTGGAATCGATGGATTACCAGGTAAAAATAATTAATTAATTAATTTCTGCAGTTTATAATATTGTATAATTAATTATAATTTGATTTTATTTATTTATTTATTTCAATGTAACTTTAACAAATTCTATTTAAATATCCGTAGGAGAAAAAGGTGACAAGGGAGATATTGGTTTACCCGGACAAGCTGGATTACCGGGAATAGACGGTTTAACAGGGGCTCGAGGATTGAAAGGTATTTTTTTTTTTTTTTTTGAAATAGGAAATTACATTAAACATATTTTTATATTTCTTTACCATTTATTAATACGCTGAACCAATTACTGGTATACCTATGTTATTATTTTAAATGGAATTTATTTTATTTTTGCTACTCCGTATATTAGAATTAAAAATCTAAAATATTAAAATGTTCTTATAACTTCTAAAAAAAATATATTTTGCACGATGAGTGGGCCACTCTTGTAGATAAGAAATTGTAAAGGTAGGATATAGAGAGAAATTTGATACATATATATGTACGCAACGATCAATCATTATTAACGAAAATAAATTCTGAACGGGGTTCAATTAAACATGTTTTAAATGACCATACAATTTACGATTCTAATTAAAATTTGGTATTCAAATTCTCATAAAAAAAAAAATTATACTCGATCTTTATTATTTTATTTTACCACAATGTACAACTTATAAAGAACTTACTGTTCAATTTTCATGCGGTTCTCTTTGGTCTAACAAACTCATTAAACTTATTTTATTCCGGTTTTGCACATTTCTTATAAAAAAACCATTAGAAAATTAAAAACTGACTTGCTCGAGTCACCGCCCAGGTGAAGTTTAATTTCAGAAAAGGTGCTACACTTACAAATCAAATCAAGATTCCTGGTAGAAAAGTTGTTTAAGTTGTTTAAAAAAAAAAAAACAATATACACCATTTTAATATCAATACATTCTTTGCTTCGCTTAGAATCTAAATAACGTAACCATAGAGATTAAATTACAGTAATTCAAACTTCAAACTTAATACAAGAAAATGTAAACTTATTATCTTTTTTTTTCCATAAAGTTTCCACAGTTTTTCGGGGCATTTTAAATAATATACTTACTATTTTAATATTAATAGTCTCCAATTTTGTTCAACATTTAGTAATAATCAATCATTGTAGCAACAACGAATAATTTATTGGAGCTTAATACATTCCATTGGTTTAATAAAAGGAAAATCTGTAACACTGTTTATAACACTTATATTTTTATAACAATGTTTATCGTACATTTTAGGTGACAAAGGTGAAATAGGTTTCCCCGGGCCTCCTGGTTCAAATGGTCCACGTGGCTTACCAGGACCTAAAGGAGATCGAGGTCTTTCAGGATTACCGGTATGCTTGTATTATTATTTTTTTTTATGCCAACATATTTTTTTAATCTATTGTGTTATTTATTAATAGAATAATATAGTATTATCGTAGAGACAAAGTATATTGCCAAACTTGTCATGATATATGTATAAATTGAATACGTATACACATTTTTCATGCTATCTTAATAAATTATAGGGATTAAAAGGAGACGCCGGCCCAGTTTCAGAAAAGGGACAAAAGGGAGAGCCTGGTGAATCAGGTCTTAGAGGACCTCAAGGACCACCAGGAATTGATGGTATGCATATAAAATTAATATAATTATTTAAAAAAAGGATACATTTTAAAATATTTCGCATAATTTTACCAAATATAATATTGATAAGATTTTTTAAGTAAACTGTGTATGTATACATTCCATATTATACTATATTAATTTAATTTGTATATAATTATACAAATAAAACATAAGTTGGTCAAATGATTACCTACATTTTTTCGGTAAAAATAAATTGAAAAAGCTAAAAATAAATAATACAAATTACATAAGTCACTAGTAGAATTTCATTATATACATTATTGTAGATACTATCAAATCATTGACTATTTAAAAAAATCATATTATATACTCGTGCAGATGTATTTTTATTTTTTATTGAATTTTCTCTGAAAATAAAGACTATTGCACTGAATTGTGTTTGTTAAATATGTATACTCCCCCCCCCCATGTAAATTTTGGTTAATTTTATTGACTCCTTCTGGACCAAATAAATTCAAACTTAGGAATTTGAATTGTTTTACTGATGGATTAATGTGATTTTAAAGAAACGTGTTTTTTTTAGCTTATTAAACACCTACAAACTCCCAAATGAAGTCAGGGGGATGAAATCTTGTGTATGCCTGATTTAAGTATCAAGGGTATTCCCTTTAGGAGTTTACTGCATCGGAGACGATTTTCTTCATTAAAACTGGACTATAGAATAGGATATACATAATATTATCACTCGTATTTTATATTTATAAATCAAATATTACTAATTATTATACTATAAAATCTTATTTCAGGTTTGAACGGGGAAAAAGGAGATGCTGGATTCCCAGGTATTGGATTAATAGGTCGAAAAGGAGATAAGGTAAGTTCAAATATTTTATTTTATTTAATTAAATCTATTAGAATTATTATTGATTATATTTTTCACTATACTATTTCGGTACCTAAATAATGAAATTTTAATGAATAATTTATAAAATAAAGATACAAAGAAATTAAAAAAAAAAAATAATCTCAACTTTATCTTGAATTTCGTCTTGGTTCAATATGCCAATTTTTATAAAAAGAATCACTATTAAATAAATAGCGTATTCGTCCAATTATAAATCGATTACCTTGTATTATTAATATACCCGATTGTTTTAGATTCGGAGCGTAGCAAGAGATTTATTGGTTTTATTATGTATGGTTATTTTTTTTCCTGTCCTGTCCAATATATGGAATTGAGTACCTAATTTTTTAAAAGAAATTTTATCTGGTTACTTCATTGAACAGGTCATTTGTTGTTTTTCGAAATAATGGGGAAAAACTAAAATTATAGGTAAATCAACAAATATTTTTGGCACGTCTCGGCGTTATCGATTTTATTGTATTTATCTTATAAACTTATGTTTTTTATTAGAAATATTGCTTAAACGAAAAATGACCGAGATCAATTTTGTACTATTATTTCATATACACAGACAAAGGAAGTCGTTTTTATTTGTATAATAATAAATACGTAATAAAAATAGACGAAAAATACGATTTTTTCAAATTACGGAACAAGGATTTCATTATTTTAAATTTGTACGGATTAAGTCTTCTACCGTAAATATTTTAAATAGAAAAGCAACTAGATACTATTTTGTTAGAATTTTATTCTTGTTGATGTATAAGAAAGTAATTTTCTGAATTTCTCTGTAGTTTTATTAATAATAAGGGAAAATCGGAAAAGACTTAAAATGAAAACTGACTAATTTACGTTACGATTTCATTATTTAAAATGTGTATGCTTTCCGTGTTCTACCAGAAATATTGCACCATTAGAAAAACAATAAGAGATCTTTTTTATTCAATTTATAATCATTTTAGTAATCAAGAAAGAAGTTTTTTGTTTTATAAGTTTTAAAATCAATTTTAGACAGATATCGTAAATATTACGGCCTTTCAAAACTTGTGTAACCAAACATTGCTCTGAATCTTTTTCCGTTCTCTTTTTGGTCAATAGTTGATTACAGGTATAAATTAAATAACTTTTTGTATCCCAGCTTCCCAATAACAGATCTAAAACAGTGATCACATCAGTATTCAATATCAGATTTTTTTTCCTTGATTACACAAATATCTTATACATAAAGTCTCGTTTTTTTAAACGAATAATATTTTCCCGATTAATTTTTTAGGGTGAATCTGGTTCACCTGGATTTGATGGACAACCCGGAATCGATGGTGAAAAAGGTTTCCCTGGAGTTGCTGGAGTTCAAGGAATGAAAGGTGACACGGTAAGTGAATTATAATATTACATTTATATTTTATAGTTAAAATTTCTGTTCAATAATAATTATCTGGAATTGTTTTCCTTTTAAAATCATTCTTTAGATTATAAATTCATAAACAAACCCTTTAATAATAATAATAATTATTATTATTATTTTATTTACGGAAATTAATTTCCAATTTCAAAATAAAGAATTTATAGTTTAAAGTAACAGTTTTTTCTGAACATGGTGAATGAAATAATCTATTAATACTAAATAATAAAATTAAGTTGAACATTTAAATTATCATGCAAAATAAACTATTTGCTATAAATTAATACAAGGATTAATATACTGAGTTATAAACCATGAAAGTAATGGATCGTTAAAACCAAATGATTTAAGTTTGGTTAATAAAAGAGAATGATTAACTCTATCAAACGATTTTTCAAAGTCCATATAGATTACATCAGTTTGAGTTTGTATAAAATGAATTGTTTACAAATTTTTTGGTTGGTTAATGAAGATCGCCCTGGACGAAAACTATGTTTTTCGTTTGAAACTATACGTTTACATAATGAAAATAATTGATTGTTCACCAATTTAAAGAATATCCTTAGAAATATTTAAATTTGCAAAATTGGCCAGTAGTTTATAACAAATGACTTATTTCCTTTTTTATAGGTCGGTGATAAAATTAAAAATTTCTATATTTTAGGAAAAATAACCGTTTTTAAAGATTTGTTAAATAAAAATTCCATAATAAGTGACGATAATAATAAATGAATATTCTTTTAGAAATTTTGGGGGTATGCCATTAGTCCTGTTGATTGTTTTAAATTAATAGACCAAATTTCGTTGAAAAAATCCATTATAGATATATGTATGGAGTCAAAGCAAAATAAAGAGTTATAAAATTCGTATATATTATTAGTGTTTTTGATTATTAATGGGTTCGATTTAAAGTAAATTAACAATTCCTAATCCAGAGGTAGATTTTTAACAAATTAGGACACAGATGCAGGTAATTAATTATTTGATTTGTATGAATTATAGAAATTGCAAAATTTTTAAGATTAATTTTGACTGGGTTTTGTGTGCAATTAAAATATTTTTTATAATCACCGCATCAAATTATTTTATAATGACTTCGAAGATCAGAAAAACTTACGTATGGTTTAGGCATTTTTAAAATTTAAGATATATTATGAGAATTTTGTTTTTTCAAGTATATCTACCTTCTTTCACAGTAGTTTATTATCCTATGATTATGTAGAAATAGTTTTAGCTATGTTATCAAATTTCTTATTTAGTTTATTAAGATTATTATTCGTGTTATTAACAGTAGATATTATTTTACCTAGGGACTTATTTAATTCCTTCAGCGAAGCTTTTATAGCATCCTTAACTATTAGTGTTTATAATGACGTAAAAAATGTTAATTTAGTGTATAAAGATAAGAAAACTAGCACACACAACTATCAGAATACAACTGACTTATACTTGTATACGTAAATGTAAAGATATTAAATTGAATTTCACGATGTTTTTTCCATGACAGGGACTTCGTGGCGTACCTGGAACTCCAGGAATGCCAGGAATGGATGGACAAACTGGACCGGAAGGAAGTTTGGGGTATATTAAAAATTATATTATAATATATGAAAATTAAATACACAGTATTTGTTGCTTTGAATGTAATTGAAAAATATAAAGATCAACTAAAAAACATAATAGTTTTTTAATGTATTTATTGTAAACTATAATGGGGTTATAATTGATTTTAGTTATCCTGGAACTCCTGGATCTAAAGGAGAAAAAGGTGATTCTGGATACCCAGGAATTCCGGGATTAGACGGAATTAAAGGAGAACGAGGGTTACCTGGTGAGATATATTGTGTTAATATTATATGATTTATTATTATCTCATTAAGCTGTAAAATAACAGCATGAAATTGAAATAATTCTATTTAAATTTTAGGAGTGTCTGGGCCTGTTGGATTCCCCGGAATATCCGGAGATAAAGGTATATATTGTGCTATAAAATTAACAATGTATTTTGTTTTTTAAATTATAGAATAATCAAACTTGCAAAAACCTATATAATATATTTAATTTTATAATCAAGGTGAACGAGGATTGCCAGGACCTGTAGTGGACATTAAAGGTGATAAGGGAGAGCCCGGACCTCCTGGTTATGATGGATTACCTGGTCCGGCCGGACCCACTGGTAAGAAATTACTAATTCTTTTTAAATTATTGGGTACCATATATTAACTATTATTTGAATTAAAATATTATATTTTGAACAAATTGTTTAACATTTATATTAAATTCTGTAAACTATTTAGGTCTTGATGGAATACCTGGCCAACCCGGTGAAAAGGGTGACCAAGGAGAGCCCGGCCTAATAGGTTTTCCTGGACCCATAGGTCCTAGAGGCGAAAAAGGTAATGTCATTCGAAAATATAATATTCTACAAAAACACAAAATTTATGACTGGGTAATTATTTGTTTTTTTTCGAATATTATTTTAGGTGATTTTGGACCACAAGGATTACCTGGTGTCCCCGGATTAACGATCAAGGGAGAAAAAGGATTACAAGGTAAACATATACGATCGGTACTAAAAAATAAAAACAATGTATTTTATATAATTTTATTAATTTGGATTTTTTTTTTTTTAATATAGGATTGCCAGGTAAACATGGTAGAGACGGAAGAGATGGTTTTCCGGGAGATAAAGGTAAATACAAATGGACCTTATAATATAATTATAAAACTTACCTGTAACAAATGATTTTAAGGACATATTATTCAATACAAATGTACCCAAATGAAGTCATAACATATATTGCAATTTTGACTGGTCTTAATTACTAAAAACGTATCTATAGCATAGACAATTTTGAAGTTTATTTTTATATCAGATCATCACTTTATATTTTATTAAATAACCTATTTGACAAAATATTAAATGCAAAATAAACATAACTTTCATAAACGTCCTTCTTATTTGATTTGCAAAATACTTATATTATAAATAATTATATTTTAGGTGATAAAGGAGAAGCAGGTTTACCAGGACTTCCGGGCCCAACTGGACCAGTTGGGGTACGTATATAAATTATACCATATTATTTTTAACTATTATAACATGTTTTATATTAAACGTAAGGATTATGTTTAAGACATCAATTATTTTTGTCCAGGTGTTGGACTGAAAAAAACAAATATTAATTTAGTTATATGAGTTAATCAAAGTTGTAATGATTTATTAATATTTTCAGTTACAAGGTCTTCCTGGTGATATTGGAGAAATTGGACCTCCAGGTATTTAACGCTATTTTATAGAAGTATACATTTAATTATTTTAAAATAATTATATTCCTTCACATCATAAATTACATTTAATTATTATGCTTAACATATATTCAAATTTTTACTACATATTTTAATTTAAAATTAAAATTATATATATATATATATATATATATATACACTTATAAGTCACTTCATTTTTTTATCATTTTTCGTAGACTGCTTTTTTGATTATGAATTACTACAACATAATTTTTTTTTAGTATAGCGTTATTGTATTTTAAAAATAAATATTCACTAAGAAGTACCTATGATAAACGTTTAGTTATTTAAATTATATGCATATATATTGTATACATAAGAAACTTAAAGAAAATATGTTTTTCGAAAATTATTGGTTGTCTTCCCAAATATTGTAAAGTTGATACAAATTAATTTAAAAAAATTCAATACATAACTTATATACGTGGAGTAATTATTTTAAAATAATTCCTTATCAATTGTCAGGAATCAAAAATATATTAGTATATACCTAATAAAATAAAAATGTATTTTATTTTATCTGAAAAACTAATTCATAAATCAAATTTTCAGGTTTCCCAGGTCAACCGGGAATTAATGGTCTTCCTGGAACTCCTGGGTTAGATGGGCCACCGGGATTGACGGGTAAATAGTATAAACTAAATAATTTTCATATCCGTGAAAAAATAATACTTGAATATATTTGTTTAAATATTATCCGTATTCGTCAAAATATGAACAACAATTATAATCAACAAACTCAATAACTAATTTTAGGACCTAAAGGAGAACCAGGCAGCCCTGCACCATATAGCGAAAAAGGAGACAAGGGTGATATTGGTTTCCCAGGTAACTCATTAATATTATTAATTTATTTAACATAAAATACATTATTGGAAATATTTCATAAAATTAAAATTAACTTTGAAAGCATTAAAATGATTGTTATTGACTACACATTAACTAATGTTTTTTTTTCTCATTTTAGGAAAACCCGGTATTCCTGGATCCAAAGGTGACAAAGGAGATAGAGGTTTCCCAGGTAAACAAAAATATTATTACAATATTAACATAAAGATTAGACCCTAGACAAATTTAATATATGTAGTAGGCTCGTTATTTTAAACTTCGAGTTTTTTTTTTTTTCAAATAAAATAGTATTGTTGAAAAAAAAATCTGTGTACAAATTATTTAAATTGATACGCTGTTATACAATTTAAATGCTTATACTTATATTTTTCTTTTAAAGGTCTTCCTGGATCAGCTGGTTTAGATGGCTCGCCCGGTGAAAAGGGAATCAGTGGATTAGAAGGAGAACCCGGTTTGTATTTTAACAAATTTAAATTAGATATTTTGTTAATAATTTTAGTATAAAATATTTACAACATTTTTAAATCGTTATTTTTTAATTTTAGTATTTACGACATAAAATAATACTTTTTTATGTTTAGGTGTACCTGGATTTAGTGGAGCTAAGGGTGATAAAGGTGAACCCGGTTTAACACCGGCACAAGGACCCAAAGGAGATCGAGGATTGCCGGGTACTTTATATACATTTAATATTACACACTAATTCAATTTTTTTTCTATCAGTAGTTTTTTACTGTATTTCATATAAATAAATAGACATCCACCGTATTATAGTATTTAGCAATAGTTAAAACTGATTATTTAGTTGTATACCATATTATATATATTTTTAATATTTTATTGTTTTTGTTTTGTTCTTTAGGACAACCTGGCAGGCCTGGTGAAGTGGGTTCCCCTGGCTTAGATGGTCAACCTGGTTTTAATGGAATAAAAGGAGAAATGGGTAAAACACACCTTAATACCTCAATACTAAATTAATATAATATACAATTTCCTTTTCGCTCTCCTTATTAGGTTTCCCCGGTTTGAATGGTCCAGTTGGTCCTCCCGGTCCTGTTGGTGACAAAGGTGAACCAGGATTAGAAGGTGTTCCTGGTATAGATGTAAGTGATCCAGTTTTTGCATTGTAATGATACGTGTAAACTATGTTATTTTTTTAATAGAATACAAATATTTATTTTGAAAATTCTAGATACCAACCTGATTACCTACTTAATTTTATGTAATATTATAATATTTATATATAGGGACTACCAGGTCAGCCTGGACTTGATGGTCTCCCTGGTAAGGAATGTGTACCACAACTAGATTATTCAACCGGTATATTGTTAGTGAGACACAGTCAAAGTTCGTCTATACCCGAATGTGAACCTAACCACGTCAAACTCTGGGATGGATTCAGTTTGTTGTACATAGAAGGAAATGAAAAAGCACATAACCAAGATTTAGGTACATACATTTTTTTTTTCAAATTAATTCCTATTTTTATTTGGAATATTTAGTATTAAATTGACATTAATACGTTTTTTCACGCACGTAAATATCAAATAACTGGAAAACATTACTCATTAATATCTAATATCAAGCCAAACGTATACATTTATTAAATTGCTTTCAGGTTTTGCTGGCTCTTGTATAAGAAAATTCTCTACCATGCCATTCTTGTTCTGCGATTTCAATAACGTGTGTAACTACGCTAGCAGAAACGATAAGTCTTATTGGCTCAGTACCAATGCACCGTTACCGATGATGCCAGTCCAAGAGTTCGAAATTCAAAAATACATTTCTCGGTAATAATAAAAATCAAAAGTTTAATTAGAGTTTAATTTACTAACGGAATTGCAAAATTCAAAAATCGAATACAAAAATTATGCGTATTCTAATATATTTTTTTTTTCTCTGCTATAAATGCATTTATTAATAGATGTGTCGTATGTGAAGCCCCTGCGAATGTCATAGCTGTACATAGTCAAGCGTTGAAAGTTCCCGATTGTCCTAATGGATGGGACGGATTATGGATTGGATACAGTTTTGTTATGGTAAGTTAACGTGTGCTCACTATTATTCACCGATAGGTAAAGAAGACATTTTTAGATACTGAGTGGAGCGAAAAAGCTTATAGTTATACAAAAATGTTTATTTTTTTTTTTATTTTTTATGGATAACTTTTCTACCAAAGATCTTTCACCGACTTTTAAGTGTGGCACCTTCTCCGAAATAAAATCTGTGTGGAAAAGCACTTTAAGGAGGTAATTTTTCGATTTTCTCCCAAAACTGGGGAAAATGTAGGAAACGGGAAAGTCGGTACATTATTAAAGAAATATTATTAAAGAAAACATTTAAGACCTATTTAATTATTTTACTATAATATGACATATATGTTACTGACAAAGTATCACTATTAATTGAACTCCGCTCAGAATCGTTTTTTCGTTAGCAATGGTTTATCGTCGCTTACAATTATACATAAAATTACCTAAAAAACCTACACCCGTTCCTATTATTCTAGGACATCTTTTTATTTATAATTCATTTACCTCACATCAACTGATTAAGGTTTAATAAGATATCTGACCGTAGTTTCTATATAGAATAGAAATAGAAATTAAATAAGCCTTAATGATGTATTTAAAATTTTAAAGGGCTATATGTAATAGATTATAAATAGAACTTAAAAGGGGTATAATACACTTATCATTTATACTCCGGGCGACGCATTGATTCATTTATTTATTTTATTTCTACACATACGTTTTTTATTTATATATTTATTTATTTTATTTATTTAAGAGTATTAACCATTTTAATAATTTTACTTTTATTTTAATATTTTATTATGTATACATTAAGTTTTCCATCTACCTTCTTAACTTCTCCCCTCGAACAGTGGCTCACCCGTCGTGCGGAATATTAACATTTATTTCTAAAATATTTATTGTATTTTTATATTATATATTTCTTAAAATATTTTAAATGTACGTAGTATTATTGTAAATTATTCGAATAAATATTTTGAATATAATTTTTTTTATGGACTCAAATATTTTTTCTGAATAGTTTTAAAAATTACTTTACTCTAGTTTGTGTACAGTATACAACATGTTTTATATAATACGTTTTTGCTTATACAGCACACGTCTGCGGGCGCGGAAGGCGGTGGCCAATCGTTGGCCAACCCAGGATCGTGCCTGGAGGACTTCAGAGCCACGCCGTTCATCGAGTGTAACGGGGCCCGAGGAACATGTCATTACTTCGCCAATACGTTGAGTTTCTGGTTGGCCACCATCGATCCCGATGAACAGTTCACTAGCGTTCAAAGGCAAACGCTAAAGAAAGACATGACTCGCACCCGCATCAGTAGATGCCAAGTATGCATACGAAAAACATGATAGGACGTCGTCGACGGCGGCTCGCGATACACGCGGAATATTGACCATAGTCATATTATTATATCATATATTTATTATAATATATATTTTTTTAATTATCCATAGTTATTTTGACGTGTAAATGTTTATTAATTTTATTATTATTTAATTAACCGGTAGGATAGGCGTCTAAATCAGTTTAGTATTAATTCAATACACTCGTTGTGTTCATATTAAAAATACATTTCAAGTATTTTATACATAGCTGTGCATAATATTATATAATACTTCAATTGTCATTTAAATCCGATAGATTTTTTAACTATATATATTCACAACAAACAAATTATTGATATATCTGATTAAAATATTTAAGAAAATAGTAAAAATAAAATTGAAATGTACGATATATAAGAATAATATTAAGTTTAACTAACCAATATCTATAAACATATTAAAAAAAAGTTTTTTTTATTAAATACTACTTATACCAACACATTAAAAATGTACCTCTGTAGTATGTAAAACCCTTTTGTTCGTGTCTATCCGTTTTCTTTATTCTTTTATTACATTAAATAAAAATTATTAATTATTTTAAAAAATACATAAAAATGTAAGCAAACGTATACATTTTAATTCTGGGTCATTGAAAAATAAATGTAACTTATAAATAAATACTAATAAAATAACTTGTAAATATTATTAATATTATTATTATTATTAATATTGTATACTGACACAAATATTACAAAATTTCAAAATTTTTTTACTCGTACTGAACATCGGATAAACATTGTTTAAATCAAATTATCATTTAAATGTTATACTAATTCAAAAACTTCAATTATTTTTACGAGTCAAATAATTTGTAAAATCTGAACTAAGTTAAAATTTTAAATGATTACAAAAAATAAACGCCATTACGTTTGACTTTTTTTATTACTAATTGACCAACATAACTAAGTTATGGTGAACCGTGTATTACTTTTTTGAATATTTTTACATAAAAATAATACATTTATCGTTTTTTCATTTGTTTTTTCCAATTATTATGAAAACCGCTTGACAAATCATAAAATTACCATCTTTAAGTAGGTACCACCCAGATAAAATTTTCTTTCACAAAAGCACTGCACTTGAAAATCGGAGCAAGATTTCTGAGAGAAAAGTTGTTTATTGAAAAAAAAAATAATTATAATAAATGTCATAAAACCAACACATTTACCCAACCTAACCTAACCAATACATTTCATGCTTCGCTCAAAATCTAAAATATCATACAAAACGATGATGATTTTTACGATTTTTGTGATAATCTGAACATCAAAATATGCTTGTAAAAAAAAAAAAAGTCTATAAATTTATATTTGCAATATTATTCATTTTTTTTTTTTTCAAGAACAACTTTAATGATGAATATTTTCATCGAATTTTTAAAAATTTTGAGAAGCTACAACAATAAAAACGCCACAACAATATTTTATAAAAATTGTACTACGTCTATAAAGCAATGATATTGACATTTATGGAAAATATCATATTTCTACTAGTTTTTATTGAATTACTATAAAAAAAAAATTGACTTTAATAGAAACCACTGTATACAAATATTTCTGTTTTTACCAATTATAGTACGCCTTATCTCCATTATTAATAGAAGCACAAAAAAATGACCTGCCTAAAAAGCCTCAGCTAGATGAAATATGCTACCAGAAACCACCACTGATGTTGATATATCTCAATAAAATTAATAAGTTCTTTACGTTTTGTTCATAGTCCAAAATATAAGTGTATATTTTAAAAACATGATCCGTGTATCAACTACATATTATACCAATCCGCCTCATTTAAACGAGCTTCATATCGATCACTAACACTAAGAATTTCAGTATGATTATTGAATTGGTAAAAACACATTTCCTATACATACTAACAAAATTATAATTGAAATTATCAAATAGTAGTTGTTTGATTGCCCTATTTGAAAATACGTTGTACTACCTGTAGTTAAAATTATAATAATTTTCTGGCTTCCGAATTCAATCAACAATTTTACAAATAGGTACCTTTATCCCGGACAACACTGTATGCTTATCAAATAGTCAGAATAAATACTAAAATTAAATTCTATAATTATTTACAAACACTTTTTTTTGTTTAACTAATATACCTAAAACATTTTAAAACTAAAATATAAATTTTTAAACCAAATATAACTGCAATGAATTCGAATGAAAACGTAAGTTCACAGTGGGGAGAGAATAAATAATACATTTGAATTCACTTCAATATTTTAATTAACATTATTTGTGTACGCCTAGAACTGCTCTAAAGAAACGATGCAAGAATTAAAAAATATTGTATCATTTCAAAATGATTTAATTGGCAAGTTAAACAAAAAATTAAAAGTATTCGATGAAATTGTTATTGAAAAGAATAACTTACAAAAATCGGTCAATGAATTTGAAATATGGAGAGAGAAAAATGACGTTTTCCGTAAAAAAGTGTTCGACGAACTAATGTCTTCCTTTGAAGATCAATCTGAAATGCTTGAAAAAGCTAACTGTGCGAAATCCGATTGGCAATCCAAACACAACAAGTTAGAAGATATTCATGACTGTATCACTGATCAGTTTAAATCTTTGAAATCTCAAAAAAATGACCTTAATTTTAAGTTAGAAGATTCGGAACAAAATGTAAAACGTCTCCAAAAAGAACTACGTTATACTAAAGTAATTATAACATATTTTATTTGTTTGCAATAGGCACACAAGTAAACTGTATTGATCCGGTACATCTATTTACAGAAATCAAAAATTAAAAAAACCTATTAAATGTTTTAACTGATAGATATGTATTTATTTATTTTATATACACATAAATACGGACTCAAGGTCCTATAAAAAATTATAAATAAG
The DNA here is from genome assembly GCA_902439185.1 of Cinara cedri. Lineage (NCBI taxonomy): Eukaryota > Metazoa > Arthropoda > Insecta > Hemiptera > Aphididae > Cinara > Cinara cedri. The sequence goes on along the minus strand of CABPRJ010001468.1, from coordinate 168,789 downwards.
GTCCATTTCAAAAACTAGCCTCCAATTTATTATTCAACATTTACTAGTCAATATAGTTTGTTCGGTAAACTGACAGCATACAAAATAATAATATTTGATAAGCTTTTGAAGGATGAACAAATCATAGAATATTTCCTTATAAATTAAAAACAAAAATCCTATGTATAATTTTAATTAATAATTCACAATATTTAATGTTACAGCAGATAATATTTTAAATAATAACATAATAAAGATTAAAAAAATTATTAAAATGGTTAATACTCGTAAACAAATATATAAATAAAAAATGTATACATACAAATAAAATAAATAAATGAATGCGTCGCCTGGAGTACTATAAGTATGATAAGTGTATCATAATGTATGTGTAATGTATCATATTTTAACTCACCGATGTAACTATATTTACTATACATAAATCATGTTTAATTTAGAAAATAAATTGTGTAGGTACTTGAAATTCCTTTATGAAAATTTCAATTAAAATTCTCAAGTTTTCACATAAAATTATATTTATTACATTTCGTGAAAAAAATAATATATTCTAGATATATTTTATTTTAAATAGTCTAAAAAGAATTTAATATTACCCGTTTAAATAAATATTATTCATAGACGTTTTTAGTAGTTTTAGATTTAACATTAAAGATCACGTTCTTAAGTTCAAAGTAAAAATAATACATTTATTATATACATAAACTATATTATATACAATAATAATAATAAAAATTTTAAAAAAGTATTAAAATAAAACGAAAATTAAAAATTTTAAAAATAGTTTAATAAAATGTTTTTAGTCGGAATTGGAAGAAACAAATTATATTGTTGGAAAATTGCGGGCGAACTTGAATTTTTATGAAATCGAATGTTGCCAAAAACGCAAACAACTCGACGAATATTCACAAGTCAATAATCAACTGAAGGAAGCAAATTGCACGTTTGAAACGGACATAAAGTGTACAAGAGAAAAACTACAAAATGCAAAGTTATGTGCATCACGCATGGAAGAAAAGTGGAATCTTGAGCGAGAAATATTGTCTAATGAATTAAAAACTAAATGCAAAACCCTACACAATTTGGAATTACAGTATGCTGAAACAAATACAACAATAAATGAACAGGCTTGTAAAATTAAAGCATTATTAACTACATTAAAAGATGTAAAAGAAGCGGGTTTAACAAAATACGAAGAAATGAAACATTTAGTGCAAAAATTACAAGAAGAATTTACTCGAAAAGAAACTAATTTATGTAAATTACAAAATATGAATAGTCAAATAAAACAAGATAATGAACTCCTAGTGAGAGAATTGAATTCACAGAAAAATAAACATAAGGAAATAAGGGAACGTTAATTAAATGAGCTTCAATTATGATCCAAAAAGTTGGAGAATTTAAAAAAAAAATTTTGCAATGCTCCTTGTGTAGAAACACCGTCGATAAATACTTATAGAGGATACATCGATGAAATCTATTGCTACAAATATTGCACTTCAACGAAATTCATGCAAACAATAACCCGAAAGAATATTCCAAAACCCAATACAGGGAATCTTATTCAAAAGAATCTAATAAATATATAATCTGAAATAGAAAACTTCAAAAGTTATATTGATCAAAATTATAAAATATATTACGACTCTTAATGATGCAAAAGGCGTACAACATAATTAAATGTTTAATGTCAAATTTTGGTATCGCCATTGAAATAACTGTAAATATGTAATAGGCTGACAGTTTAACCGGTCGACAGCCAATGAGTCGAAAGTATGGGTAAACGATAACCATCAATTGGCAATGGTAATATCTTTTATATAATATAATCTGTATAAACTGTGTCTTACTTACATAGTTTATATATTCGCTTTAATGCAGTAATAATTGACAAACAAAACACCTAGGTTAATAGATCGAATTTTAAAAGGTATAGCTTATACTACAAGCCTTATAAGTTATAGCATACATTTATAAATGTATCTATACATAAACTGTTTATTATACATATTTTATGACAGAATGTCGATCTTATAGTTATCGGTCCATTGATCCGTCCTCAAATTTAATAAGTATATGGCACCTATAAATAATAGCACAGTTATTATATAGTCTTGATAATAATTGATGACCACACAGACGAAACGCGAAAATTGAAATAACAAACGTAAAAAGATTTGCGGTAAAAATAACTAATAGATTAAGCACAATCAGTGTCAAATTTAAAAAAAGAACTGATGAATGTGTCACTGTTTAAAGAAGGAAGTTTGGTAGTGAAGATTCATAAAGTGATAATTTAATTTATGTCTGTTCACAACGATTCACGATAAATCATTGCTAACGAAAAACGATTCTATGCAAAGTATTAATAATCATCTTTTTCTTGTTGTCAAGGTAATCAAGAAATTGACAAACATATTACAAAAAATTACCTCAATGCATCATTTAGGTTAAAAATGCCATAAAGAACCTCTTAAACAATTGTTGATTAGAACACACATTTTTGGTAAAAACGTGTTATCAGACACTCATGAAAAAAAATTATACTAAAACCAATAAATTTAAGTAAATTTAAGAATAATAATTGGATTTTTTATTATTATGTTAACATTGATAGCATAATACGATAAAATGTTATAATGGTTATTAGGTACGACAAATTTAAAGTTATTTTCTAAGACTATAATTTGAGTCACGGTGTATTATGTACAAGAGATTATCATAATATAAAAACAATATTCCATTTTATAATTATTAAAATTGTTTATTAGTTTAAGTAACTATTAAAATAATACAATCTCTAGAAAAAACATACATTTATATATATAATTAACATCATAATTTATGACTCTGTTAATATGCTGCTAATTTATTATTATATATTTAAATTATACTAAGCTTTATTTTTTTTTTCTCTCTAAATTTTGAACACTATACTTATTCATGTTAGTTTCTGCTTTTAAATTATAAAAGTCTTCACACAAGCTATCTCAGTGAAGACCAGTAATTAGTATATAGATTTTTAATAGAAAAAAAAAATAAAATACGTTTCTATTACAACGTAACTATTCAATTAAACATGCAAATTATTTATAAATCCTATTATATTAATATTTTTATAATTATCTAATTATATCATAAATAAAATATTTTTAAAACACTATAAACACATAAATTATAAACACATTATAAACACATATCAATGATGAAAACAATTATACAAGATAATTTAATTTTTTTAATCTATAAATTAGGTCATTAGTTAATCAATAAACAATTATACAAGATAATTTAATTTTTTTAATCTATAAATTAGGTCATTAGTCAATCAACACCTAAAAAATAAAATCGTATTAAACTTCTAAAAATAATTTATCAGGTTGTGATCCAGCAATGAAAATTCTAAACCTTGGCGTACCATTTTTAATAATACACCTGAAAACAATAAAATTGAAATTATATACATTTTAAATCAAAAATTTAGGAACATTATAATTTTGCACATAAAACTAGGTAATAATAATATGGTTAATATGCTATAATTCCAGACAACTTTTATATTTTACATGTATTTTTAAATTTAAAAATTATTAAAAAATTACATATTAACCATACAGATATAGTAGATAATTAAGTAAATAAGTAAAAGCCAACTAAAAAAATAAACCTAAAAAAACCCAAATTGGATAGCAATCCACAATTATTGTATGTTTATACAATTCAAATTATAATTAATTTTAAATAAAACTAAACACTAGATTGAGCCTTGGATATTATATTGCAATAACAATTGCAGGCATTTATGAATTAGAATAAACAATGAAAATATTTTGGTAATTAAAATAATAAAATAACAAATAACACAAATAGATGTGAATTAGCAATCCTGAGAAAGTAATCTTGAACTTTTAAGAGTGTTTATGTAAATTATAATTTTGTTAAGACAATAAACCATTAAAGGAAAGGGTAACAAAATTATTGAGATAATATAAAAAATAACTTGTTTACCTCATTCTTGTGAATACATCTTATAACGTGGTTTCAGGGGGGTTTTATTTTTGAAATTCTGCTAAAAGTATCACCTAAATATTCAGCATAAATATTAACTGTGTTTGGGGTGTATTTACCTAAAACATCTCATGGTCGTCTTGTAGAGAAAAAATCTGCTAAATATATATAAAACCTTTTAATTTTCAAAAAAAAAAAAAATTTAATTTTTTTTCATCAATAAAAATTAGGAGAATCATATTATAAAACTAAACAATGTATAATATTTAAAAATTACTAAATTTAAAAATACTTTACATAGCAGGCATTTTTTATGTTAAGTGCACCACTAAGGACAGTATAAATCTTGTTAAATTTCAAGGGTATACCAATGAGGGTAACATATTCTATCTTTTCATTTGATTTGGTTGGTTTTATATTGTTTACAAAGTTGATAAAAAACAAAGATGTTCCTAAAATCTGTAGTTCTTGTAGTTAATCAAATTTAAATAAACTTTTAAAGATTTTATGTAGTAGATTTAGTTAATAAATAATAAATAAAATTAATATCATTAATATAAAAAAAAGAACATGTTAGCTAAGATATGCGAAAAAAGATTTAGAGATTTGTTGGTCAGTTTTATTATTATTTCTTTTAAATATACATATTATACAACCATAGGTAACACTATCTACAGATTTTATTTTCAAACCTTATCATCTCATCATAACTTGGAATGTCAGTATTCTCAGTTCCTCAGAGGTCAGGAGACTGTGAGTATAAGAAAATATTTACATAGTAAATTAATGATAAACATATTTATTTTGTTTAAATTACCGGTTTGAACTTTTATTGCAGTGAGAAATTTTCAAAATTAAGGAGCATTACAAATATGAAAGAAACTTAATCAAGTAGTATACCCATAAACTTATTAGGTAATTTATCTGATCCTTCTAATACAATTTATATTATATTTGAACATTTATTTAACTGATTAACTTTATTGGCTGCCTAGAAAGAAATTACTATTACACTAGATGAAGTTATAGATAAAATATCAAAAAAAAAAAAACCAATGAGACTTGTATGACTAAAATTTGTGTATTTTTAATAAAATATAAATAATATTTTTGGATAAATATTAATGTTGTCAGTCACATTATAAGTTATTTGTTGATATCTATTTTTATCGTAAAACTAGTAACATTCTTAGGTCTGATTAAAATATTAATTAATTATTTCTTATTGATTTTATTGAACATGCAACTATATGAGCTATAAACTATTCATTATAAACCTTAATGCTTACCAAAAGTTATTTGGCTCTTTGTTTCTAGCATGTTCAAAAGAAAATAAATATACACTTACAAAGAAACTTCATGAAATCTTTTTACATAATAAGATTTTTTATGCTCTGGGAACGATAAAAGAAATGATCATACGAGTCGATTTTCTATTAAATGTACTCGTGGAATTGCTTCAGGTATTTTGGTATCAAATATTATTAAATCTTCAAATTTATCACCATCTAAATTATAAACCGACACATTTTTTACAGTAAACTAAATAATAATTAGTTAATAGTATAAAATTACCTTTTTGGCCGATAACAAACAAATTTCTTTTATTGATCTCCTGTAATAATCATTGCTCCTCATTTTCTTTATTTTTTTTTCATTTTTATTAAACTTGTTTCCATCTCCATTTTCTAATTATGCAAAAATAAAGTTCATAATATATAATTAATGATAAACAATTTATTATACCTCAGACGCAGTTCGACACAAATTTTTCTCAATATTCTAACGCTGTAACAAAGTATTGAAATTGAATGCAACATTTTATTAATAAAATAATAAAGTAAAAACAAACTGATTAAATCGTAAATACTTGTAAATAAATATATTAATTAATTAATTAATTAATACGTCACCTGAAGTATTATGAAATGTGTATTGTGCGACCAGTTTTGAATTAAATATTTATCGCAAAGTCACAAGTCGCAAAGTAAAATCGCAAAGTCAAAATATTAATCCTGACTTATGATATTGATTCCGTTTTTTTTTCTGGTTATTTTATATTTCAGTTGTAAATGTGAAGTATTGAAATGTCAACTACGCTGCAAAATAATATGCTGTAAAAATCGATTACACGGGCAGAAATACACTCATAAGAAATGCATTGCAGCTGATCAAGCGTCCGACAGTATGATCCGCATAAATAACGAGTCTGGTCTCTGACAGCTGAAGACAAAACAGTAATAAAACGAAATAAGGTAAGCATTTTAGGTTTTGTTTAAAGATTTAAATATAGAGCAAATAATTTTTTTTTTCACTTTTTAAACGCTCTAGGTGTACGCTCTTAGTTACATATATTGCACTTTTTACAGGTCGGGCCTTTGAAGTCCCGTCAAGCATCACATTAATAAAGATTAATAATAAATAATAAAGATCTTAATTTTTTTTTAACAAGATTTGTTCAAACCATGACTTCAAAAATCGAATATGGTATCGCTAGATTTTCATAGGAAATTCTGGATGATGGTGATGTTGTATCAGATTAAGGTGATATAAATTAACAAGAAAATGAAGATCTCATCAGTCCATTAGATTTTGCTGAGAATTTGGTCAATTTTTAAGTAAACGTTGAATTAATAGAGATTCTTATGGTTCAAGTGGTTCATCGACAATTATTTTGCCTTTATATAATTTAGTCGAAATATTATTGAAACGAAAAATATTTGGAACTTAAACTAACGAGAAAATAGATTTTTGAAATCCCCACCCATAAATAATATAGTGCTTGCTTCCATGGGAAAAAGGAAACACATGGCATTCGATATTATGAAAACACTATTACATTGTTAAAATGATATGACAGAAAATCCGTTCACAAGGCTTCAAATTTTATTGCGTCTGGATTTGTAGATTTTGTTGAAAGATGGGGTAAAACAGTATGATATAGTTGTACGGTCTAAAGTTATATAACTTTATAATAAGAACATAGGTGGAGTGGACAAAATTATCACAGAATTTTCTTAAAATCTAAAACGTAGGACACTTGCCAACTTCAGGTGAAAAACAGAGATTTAAAATGGCACTGTAATGTCAAAACGTATCTTATGTGTGAAAAATGTAATATTCATGTTTGTTTTGTTATCGATTCCGAATATTTTTTTGCTGAATTTCATAAAAAATAAGTTAGTTTTGTTTTTTTACACATAATATAATTCCTAATTTGAATGTCTTTGTATTAAAAGTATATTTAATTAATTTATATTGTACTGACTACTAGTTCACCTTACAGGGCACAACCTTGTAAATTTTATCAAATTATACTATCCGCTCGAAACTTGCTAGTTACTATCCGAGAAGTGTGTTTATAATTGTAACGCCTCACCGTGACCCAGCCTTGAGTTTTGGGCTGTAACGATCATTATGTGATAACCACCGTATCCTTATCGATACACGAGTACCTATACTATGGTTGAACAAGGTACCAACCTGGAACCGAAGCCCGTTGACTGGAGCTTCAGGATTTTATAAAAACCATCCGGCATGGTAACTAGGGAAAATGGGTGAGAAGAATTTCGAGAAATGAACACATGTTTTTTTGGGGGGGATGGGGGACGAACAAACATTTTAGGTATTTAAATAAGAACTAAAATAAATTTATGTAGTAGAAAAGCCGTTAGGCATAAAAACTACACACCAATAGAAAAAAAAAAGAGAGATATTTTTCATATAAGTTTGTGGGCGAACACAAATAGTTATAGAAATAGGTATTGAAGGTTTCAATTTGAAACATCCTACAGTGGATTACAATATAATATATGATAGTCGGTGAATATTATGCATTAAATGTTAATTATCATATAACTATTGTTAAAAAATCAACGTTTTCAAGTGAACAAATCAAAGATTGCGGGTGTTCAGTTATGTTATCAAAATAAAAATAAAAATAAAAACAAATAACATAAAAAAAATAATAATAAAACGGTATACTTCGCACGTGGGTGGGCCACTATTATAGGTTGAGAGGAAATTAAATGTATATCTGTACGCGACGATTAACCATTACCACCGAAAAACGATTCTGAGCGGAGTTCGGTTAATAGTGTTGCTGTCCGAGCAAACGATTGTGTGGTCTCTAAGTACACCTTAAATGCCTTTGTTTTTTTTCCTGTCTGGGTAAAAACGGGAAAAAAAAAACGAAAAAGTTTTTGTCTGAACCCTCGTTTGAACTTGCAACGTCTGGGAACAATATATAGGTAACACTATTAGATTACGGCAGACACAATGTAATGAACAATGTAGAGTTGTTTAACATAACATATAATATCCACATAATATCAGATTTTCAAAAAGCTATAATTTCGAAACTCAGTCAGTCTGATCAATTCTGACTACACTATCGTTCTTCAACCGGCATTATAAATATGTTTAAAACAAACAACTGAAAAATTATATTTGTTCCGTATTATTTTTAACTTAAAATTATATTTATATATATATAAATATGTATACACTTATAAGTCACTTCATTTTTTATCATTTTTCGTAGACTGCTTTTTTGATTATGAATGATAACAACATCATTTTTTTTTAGTATAGCGTTATTGTATTTTAATAATAAATATTCACTAATAGGTATAATACCTATGATAAACATTTAGTTATAAATTATAGACATATATATTGTATACATGGGAAACTTAAAGAAAATATGTTTTTTGAAAATTATTAGTTTTTTTCCCAAATATTGTAAAGTTGATACAAATTAATTTTAAAAGATTCAGTACATAACTTACATACGTGGAGTAATTATTTTCGATTTTCGTGAAATTATTATATTAAAATTTTTATATAAAAAAAAATACTACATTAAACTTTATTTTTTTATTTTTTTACCACAAAGTAAGAATTTTAATGAACTTCCCGATTTCAAAATTTTTTTGTTAAGTCTAAACATTTTACCATACAGTACCTACAAAACAAAAATTATGTACAAAACAGCTAAAAAATGGCTTAAATATTTTGAAAATTTTACAACACCTAAATGGGCAAATATAAGTTTTCATATATAGCATATTTTTAACTGAATTACAATAAATAATAAAATTTAAAAAATAAAAAAACGAGAATAATCGTAAATGTCCAGTTTTTTTTTTTTTTTTACGTTTTATCTTGGTTTTTCCCAGATATTATAAAAACCGCTTGGAAATTCGATAAATGACCTTAACATCTAGAAAATATTTTCTTTCAGAAATGGTGCCGTGCATATATATTGAAGCAAGATGTCCGGTAGAATTTTTGTACGCTGTATAAAACAATAAATAAAAAAAAATAAACATATTTGTAAAACCAATACATTCTTCGCTATACTCAGAATCAAAAATGAAATGATATCTCGTCCGCGTGGAAATTTAGTGATCGAAACATTGGTAAAGACTTTTCGGACATCACGTGGAACTCCATGATAGATATTTGGTTTTTTAGAGAGACTCGTACAGAGATGTGGGGTGCCATTCAATAGGCGAGGGTCCAACGAGGCCCTAACGAGTTGACCTACGAAGTTGACCCGCGGACGTATATCGATTCCGCCAGTCACCGTTCGTAATATTTACATATCGACTCCGCCGGCTACTATTAATAGTATACACGTCATCGAAAGAGCAAAATTCAATCCACACATTTAGGCATCAAGAGAAATAACATTAGAACGTACACTAATAGTTGTGAGACTTTCCACTCAAAATTAAATACTCAATTTATGAAAGCTCTTCACAAACATTTTAGAATCTGAGTTAAGCGAATAATCTTATAGTTTTACAAAGATGTTTATTTTTTTTATCTGTGCGCAATATTTCTACTAGAAGACTTGCTCTTATTTCTACATGTAGCGTTTTTTCTGAGGTTAATTAATACCTGCAATTGGAGCGCTGATTTACACTTTACGTGGTTAACATTCAACCAATTCGAAATTGATTAGATCAGTTGTCCATACGCCTGGAAAAGTGGCCAATCCGAACCACGTTTTCGAACCCATGTTTTCGGGTAATTTGCATAAGTGTACACATTACGACGATTTATCGAGCCCCCCCATGTATCCATCTTCCATCCAACATACCTGTATCTCCTGTTGTGATTACAATTAAAGGTTTTAAAAAAAATAATAATAAATAAAAATTTAAAAAAACATCTCCACTTATCGAGGTAATACTTGCCATTTTTTAAAACCTCAATAATGCTCTTTTTCATTGATATATTAATAAAAAGTGCTGTAATGCATCTACCAATTAACACTTTTTTTAAAAAAATAACATTATTTTCGAAATTCCAGTAATATGCACATAATATTTAATATGAAAAAATAATTGAACAAAAAAATTATTATTTATTAATGTTACCGTTTTATAAACATCTGATAATCCATCTTATAATATTTTATACTAATATATTATTACTAGCTGTCCCACGCCTAGTATTACCCGTGCAAATTTGTATTATTATAATTTTACCCGTATTCAATTTTGGTTTTGACCGTGTTAGAATTGAATGAAAACAAATGGGTAGAAATTGCGTAGTCCATCTTCGGCGGACTAAATGTGTTCTACCGTGAAATTTTAATAGCGTAAACAATATTAATAATAATAACTATAATAGTGATAATAATAATTATAATAGTTTTCTTTTCCGTAACACCAAGGTAATCCTCGAATAAACAAAAATAAATAAATAAGCAATTAAAAGATATTCGTAGCGGATATATCTAAAAATCCCTACTTACCCTCTTAGAAATTTAATTTTGAAAAATCCTTTCTCGGCGGATGCCTACGACTTAATAGCTATGTGTGCCAAATTTCAGCCGGGTCCGTCCAGTGGTTCGGGCTGGGCGATGATGAATCAATCAGTCAGTCAGAACGTGTTATTTTATATGCATAAACGTCGGTTTTATTAGAAACGTTTTGCTTAAGCTATTATTACTATTGGCTACGGAAATGACTAAAAAAACGTTTCGCAGAGACTATTGTTTATTTTACTAACGACACAACGCAAATCGATTTTATAATAACACATTTTATAATAAAGGTTTTATTAGGTTTGATTACCTAATAACAAAATTTTAAACGTACACAAACGTACACGTTTCAATACGAATTCACAATTTAAACAAACGAATGAAAGACACTTACAACCATTGCGAGAGGTCTAAAGAAATCACAAGTACATTCGACAGTTCACAGGATACAAACCTACTACCGTCAACAGAAGACTCGCGTGAGCAAAGCGACCTGGAAGACGAGTGTCAGTTGTTCCGGTCGTTGATCAAAAGAAACATATTAAAACTGGGGAGCGTCGAGGGTAAGCATTCCGGGATATCGACGATGTTTAATAATCCAATAATTTAGATTTTTATCAATACGACAATGTATTGACGTATGCCGTAATTCTAACTTGTCCATAGAAAAATGTGCGATTTTCACATGGTTGCGCAATTTCGACTTGGAAAATGACGAGGCGAAAAAATGTAGGATTATTAAACTGATCCTGATTTCACTCCGAAATACGGAAGCAATCCGAAATGGCGGCTCAAAGACGAAAACCGATCGAACCGCCGTTCCAGAAACCGAAACGGATATTAGCGAAACACGCGAACAAAGTGCGTCTTAAAATAGTGGCCAATACCAGAGTGCGCGTATAATAATAATTACTATAAGACAGTTCTTGACATTTTTACAGACCCTGAGCCTTGTGGCGTGTCTACGAGTACGGATTCATCAATAGCGAACGCCAAACGCTTACCGCAAGATGAAGAAGACTCTATAGAAGACCACTGCTGTGTCGATACAATTCCGATAGAATCTGATCGGAACATCAGCCACGAGGTCGTCGTACCGTACACCGACAAGTGTCGGGGACAAAGTACGTATACCATAAGTGTCTGAAATTAAAGCACGGGTAAAATCATAATTATTATTATAGTCTCAGAACCTTGCAACGAGCCGGCGAATAGTGATTCGTCAGGGAATCCGGAAGAACGGCTGAACGACGTTAAGGACCATTTTGACCTTTGGTCCGATGTCGTGCCCGGGATTTCGCCGTGGTCGGTCGCCGACTTCTGTCAGTTGACCGGTTCGCAGCCGCAGCGTTTATGGACCGCGCGACGGTCAGCGAACGGTTTGATCAACGACGGCCTGCCACTGGCGTACTATACGCGTCATCGACCTAGTGGTCGCCTGGCCAATAACCGATGCTATTACGCGCGGTTGAGTGCCGGTAACGACGATCACAATAGGATTTGTCGTGTACCAACACGCGTCGCCGGCCGTCAGCCCGGCGTGGTGGACGGTCGCCGGGGGCCGGCCATTTGGGATAACCAACAAAGATTGCCACCGCTCCGCGCGGCTTTCCGAAATCAAAACCCAGCCGCCGATGAGCGTCAGCAACATCAGCGGAGACCTTCGAGAATACCGATAGCTACTCACCGACAGGCCTCGGAGCCCAGAAGAGTGGACAATCCTGTTCAATTATACGAGGGCTCCAGAATACCGGTAATGAACCGAGCGGGTGCGGCTCCAGCACGCGTAAGCAGGCCTCGCCCGCCGACAGTGCATGGGCGCGTACATGCGAGACAGGAACAGCCGAACGTGCGTGCGAGCCAGGAGCAGCCGAACGTGCAGGCGATACAGGAACAGCCGCACGTGCAGGAAAGACAGGAACAACCCCGTGCGTTGTCGCCCTCTAACGATCCGCCGCGGGACCGGCACGGCTCGTACAACGACATGCCCAGTGCGAATGTAGGCCAGCAGTGTCCCCGGCGCAACACTATAAACGTAAACGCCGCCGGCCCGTGCCAGCGACACAATATTTATAACGCGCCCGACCAGAACGCTGCACATCCACGTGATGCCGCTCGCCGTGCATCTTTCGACGCGCCAGCAAATCAAATGAACCCCCGCGGTCCGTACGGCGCCGCTCGCCGTGCCACTTACGACACACCTGGAGGTCAAATGAATCCGCGTGGCCCATACGATGCCGCTCGCCGTGCACCTTTTGACGAACCAGTAGCTCAACTCGATCCCGACAACGTTCGTCGTGCACTTTTCGACGCGCAAGCAAATCAAATGAATGCCGGCCGTCGCGCTACGCCTGACGCCGTACCGAATCAACCGAATCCCGGTAGTTTGCGCCGTGACACTTACGACGTGCCCGATCCGATGACAAGACAGAGAAATATGACCTATGCTGCGGGAACTAGCCACGTAGGGGTCAACAGAGGTGGGAGCACGTTCACGGTGTCCGGAACCATCAGCGTAAACACCAGCGGCAACGGCGTGATGCCCATGTTCTTTGCGGAAGACGAGTCCGCGCACATGCACTCGCCGCAACAATCGCCGCAACGCATGGCGGATCCGGACACGAGCGACGACGTGGTGGCCGAAGATTTTCTGGATAACTTCGAAAGATTCAATAACGTGCTGGCGCCGCGGGCGATCGCCCTGCCCGGTAGTCCGTACGTCCACGTCGACGCGAACGCGCCTCGCGGGAACACGCCCGAAGGTTGGATCAATAATGATATGAGCTCGATAGGCTCGGAACCGCGGTCAATGGACATCACCCCCGCGCGCTACGGCTTTTACCAGGATGGTAATGGCATGGACGACGATAGCTGGTCGATGGACCAAGACCGAGAAAATGTCCCGTTCGGGCTGGATGATTCGTATGAAATGCCGCAGGCGAATCACGCGCAACCCGCGATCCGCCGATCGAGAGGCGTTTCGCTGGACCGTGACCGCGGTCCATGCGGACGACGACGCGACACGTTCGATCGACGCACTCATTAAACTAGCAATTTCCAATTCGTGTCCACGCAATAAAAAACAAACGCTTTACGACATAATATTATCATTGTTGCGCTATCGATTTGAACCATACTCATTAACGTCGATAATGTATTGGTGACAGACGACCGAAATCGATAAATTTATACTAATAATTAACACTGTGCGCGTTCATCACCATAATAAATCGACGAAACAACAATCGACATGACCGAAATGCCGGACCCACCGTTGCAACAAGCAAACAAAATTATAGCTGTTTAATACACTTACGTGTGCAGACACTATATAACGGCAAAAGAGTCACGGCGGGAGTATTGTTTTTTTTTTTTTTTTTATTATTATTATTTCATATGATTGGCGTACACAGAAAGAGAATAAATAAATAAATACAAATATAAGTAGAAATAAATAAATGATATAAAGCTAACAGCATACTAAGAACACTAATCAAAACTCATTTGGAAGACCGTGTGTGAAGATAACTTGCAATTTAAGTCGCCTAGTTGCTCCGTCTCCTAGTATCCTGCAGATGATTTCAGTTGCTTTTATTTAGTATTTTCGTATGCGCAGGGCTTTAAACCGTATTAAAGGAGAGCTACCTAATCTATACATTTTATCACGAAGTAGATCAATCTCAGATTCCAGAGGTCATTTCTCTGATTTTAACCTACAAAAGTAGGTAAGCTACAATACTATCACTCCTTTAATTAACCGGCACGATAAAAACCGAGCGAATACTGATAGTATATTAACATTAATAATTATTTATTGGCATTAAACCAAATAAATGCTCAAAACTTGTTCAAAAAGATTTGAAGCTATTGTTTGCAAGACATTATAATCGCTTGATATTAAAGTAGTTCCCAATAGTATTGTCCTCAAAATCCAATTAATACAATATATGTACTATATAGCAACATGCAATAACTTAACCGACTTAAATAACAATATTATGTTTCGTAACAGAATGCTCCTCTTCGTGGGACAGCCTGTATAATATAACTGGGTTAGTTTTTGGTAATACAAAGAATGAATTGTTTTTTAAATATGTCTTAAGTTCAGCTTACTAATTATATTACTATATTCCCTCTGATGTTTAGGGGAATTCGGAGTCGTGAATCCGAGAATGGTGACGAGATTGATAAATTAAAACTATAATATTGTCTGACCTGGCCACGATGTTAGAATGCTATGGTGTACCTGTATATTATATTCCTGGAGTCATTGGAGTCAAGTTAATTAACACTTCAAAACTGCTTGTACTCAGATAACCAATATTTAATATTTAATTTAGAAAAATGAAAGGTTGAATTATAAAAATAAATTGCGTACGAGTGATTAGCAGCTAAAAGTCAGACCTAGCTATTCGAAAGAGATTTTCAAAAAAAGTTGACGAAGTGTTATCATAGTGTGCAAGATTATCGACAGAGTGGTCGTCTAGAGGTTTATTCGAGCGATCAAGACGTTCGATTTTCAATTGAAAAAAAACACTAGATTTTATTCGTTTAAATAAGCAATAAAAAAACGGTCATTCATAAAAAATAGTATTGCATGTTGATTTGAATTTCGTATAGTAATAATTATAAAGGTATCTAATATAAATATTTTAATATAAATATATTACAATTTATATGAATAGTGTTGAAATTTGTGATTTCCGTCAAACCGTTGACGAGATATTCCACTTTTAAGTTTGGGTTGGAGGAGAGTAATAGAACATCATTTGTGTGGCAGTACGGCACGTGGCATGTTAAAAATGCACCCGTCCCCATTATCCTAGGACAGCAATTTTTTTTTGAATTTCCTGTATGACAATGTTTATAAACTTTGGTCAGTCCTCCACGAAATAAAATGCTGAATCCGCGCTTGTATACGGGTATCAACGCGCATTATGCAGAGGCCCATAATAGAGTATACAAATTTTACAAATACGTATTAATACTGTACAGCCGCCAGTTGATACACTAGCATTATAAAAATTACAATTTTTTTACAAAATTGTTCGGGATTGAACCATTGGGGCTTCCGAGTGTGATATTGATGGAGGCTGAGTGAAATAACCACTCAAAACGTACAAAAGGAATGTTCTGTGTCTTGTTTCTCATATCTCAATAAAATATTATACCCTAATATCTAAACTTGTGCGTATAGGTAAGAATAATCAATTTGAATTTTGGTGCGAATTACAATTCCTATTTATTTCTACTTGCGATGGTGCAAATTACATATCTTTATCTCGGCGCAAATTACACATGTTACAAATATATAGTGTCAATTTCGGCGAAAATTGATTACACCCTAAGTATAATCTCTTTCTATATACGATAACGACGCATTTGTTAATCGCTCTTGCGCCATTGATGAACGTAGCCAATTTCGCATACGCCGTATGGCAGAGAACGCTGTTCGCACAAGTCGCACTACAAATAGAGATGGCGCACGCTACATTTGTCAGGTATACGTTTGTCATTTTGGAAAACTTGTGTGAACGACGTTCCCGACGCGGCGAGAGGCGCACGGACCGCCAGTCTCCAGTCGTGGCCAGTGTTCGGATAGCGTCCATCGCGGGTGTCTCGCTGTCGCACGTGGAACGACTTTCGGCGCGGGGCAGTTTGCCGGGCGTTTGACGGCGTTTGACACCAGGTGATAGTCGAACGGCGGTAGCCGCGATTGTAGCGGCCGTGCCTGTTCGTACCGGCGAGCCGTCGACGTGCGGGTCGGGCGCATCGCGTCCGAACTGGACCCGTGCGCGCGACTACCGGTACCCTAGACGTCGGGTACCGGTCGGTCTAGTCTTCTGGGCCGACAGCGCAGGACCGGTGTACGGGAAGCCCGTCTCGGTTGACGACGGCCATTGGCCGGAATCCGATTGCCGTGAGCTGATAGGCGCATGCATAATAATAGAAAAATAAATGTTATTTTACCTACACTGGGTATATTGGTGTGTAGGTAGGTAGATACTGGCTACAGAGGGATTAAAGAAACAAACGACACAACAGACATTTTCTTTAAATTTTTATTAAACGCTATTGTTTCGTCATAATTCAATTTTAAAAAAAAAAAAATAATAAAAAATAAATTTATTTAAGGAGATATTGGGATATCTATAATAACCGCGTGACGTCATTGGACCGAGATCGGCTTAATCGTCTATCTTACACGTGCGAAAATTGCTCGCTTTAAACAATAATTTATCAAACTAAACATTTTATTTATGGTGTTATAATTTATGTATAAATATGTGATTCTTTTTTTTTTTTTTAATATTAAAAATACTAAAAGAGATAATATTTTCGTTGCGTACATATAATGACAACAGCGCAACACGTCAATTTATTTTGATACACAGTATTACCACGTTAACACGCTTAAACACTAACTGAAATACTGTGCAATTATTGATTATCGTGGTTTATATTATGAAAATTGTAAATACCAACTGGAAATAAATATTATGCAATTGGATACTTGCTGAACGTGAACCGGTAGCGCTGTGCCGTACTGCTGCGGTTACAGAGGCAGGCGTACGTAACAAAAATCACTCTTATACAATTTTGATTTTTTTTAAAAAACTAAAAACTTTAGAAAAATCCTGGTTCCGCATAAGTTTTCAGTACATAAAAACGCACCATATACGTATAAAAAAAATCAGAAAATATACTTCGAAGATTTATTTATTTATTTATTTATTTTATCATATATTTTGCAAAAAAAACAACAGGTGATACATTTAACAGACATTACAAATAAATTAAATTGCAACACCCCTATAAGCCAAGCTTTAGTTGGAGGGGGGGGGCGATACATAAATTATTGTGTGTAGCGAGCGAAATTTACATGTATAAGATAGATAATTTCCGCGAATCCGGCTAAATGACGTCACTCGTCTGTTTTTAATATTCCTCGACAACTCATTATTATATATAAAAACGTTAAACCTATACTATTATCTTTATAATTGAAAATTTCTTTAAATTAAAAAAAAACTTATTTTTTTTTTGTTTTGGGCTCCTTTAAGACAAAATGATGAAATGATGACGGCCATTTGTCCATGCCATTAGACCGTGTCAGCACTAGGTCATTCACGATCACGATCGTGACCTGTAGATAACTAATACGTCGTCTTAATGAACCCCAAAACCCGTTGATACATTTGTTAAAAGAAACTAAATAAAAATGTCTCCTATCTTGAAAAACTGGTCATCCAACTGGACGCCATGTGATTACGTTCCGTTTTGACCGGCGTCAATCGTTTCCGCCAAAACGAAACAAATATTCGATTTTCGTTTTTGCCAAATCTATTTCTACCTACCTATCTAAATTATAGTTTGAGATCCATTTAGAGTTGCCCGGGGAATATTTGTTTGGACCGATTTGTACAAAAGATTTAATTAGAACCCATCAATCAGAATCATGTTTATAACCATGTTTACCCGTTAAAAATTAGATTTTTTGTAAAAAAATCTAAAAATTTCAATAAATTCAACAAATAGGTATATTATTCACTGGTCACTATCGAATTACTCAGGCTTAATGAATTCACACGACTTCGTTATCGTAATACTCGAAATTTCATCGTTCTTGTCACAATACTTACAGTCAACTCTGAGCCCGATCACACACACACTATTTATGATATAGATTAGATCTATTTATATTTATTTATAATAGGTAGGAATTACGCTACATGTAAAATGATTTATCTTGACAAATATCGACGATCGATAACACTGTTTATAGACTAGTGTTGGGAACCCATAGCTTAGTATTAAGAATACTCGTACAATATACTTTATTGTTTTTAGTCATGTAAGCGAAATGTCTTTGTATTTTTATGATTATGAATATGAATACATCGCTGGTGCGAGAATGCATAGTCAGTCGAGTAAAAACAGCTATTCAGCTCAGTATAGTGTAAACCTTTTTAATTTCTGATAACGTATGTCCAATTTATAATAAATAAATAAGTAATTAATTAAAACAGTTTGGATTATTATTTGCGTACTCCCTAAGGAAGTAAATAAAACGAACTTAAATGAATTAATATCAACCGTCAATTCGGAATAAACCAGGACTGGCGGTAAACCGGGCATCAATCGGGCCAAGGGTATAACACTAAGTGTTCTCAAACTCCATCTCAATTATATGGGTAGAAATAGATTTGGTGGAAACGAAAACCAGGTTTTTTGGTGAAAACGATGACCGCCCGTTTCGACAAGGCCTGGTTAAGGGTACCGATGGAAAAAATTGCCTTTCGTATCATAGTTATATGTTATAATCTAACCTTGGATATACCGTACCAATTAATATTTATTCGTATGTGCATATTGATAATTATTTATGAATTTATAACCTTATAAGGCACTTATCGACAATAATTGTAATTATAATAAATTTTTTATCCTATGACGCAGCTCGTTTACCCGACTTTGAGACGCAGTTGACTGTCTCCAATCTAACTATCCACAATAAGGTATTGTGTCTGGTAACAAAATTACGTTCCCCACTCCCGCTACTCCCAAAGAAAAAAATCACAATCTTCTTAGTGATTCATAATAAATGTAATCATTATAATATTAGGTATATACTTTTGTTGACCGTCGTTTGGCTTTCAATGTATTTTCGTGACCCCACTGTTGACGAGGTTAGATGATATCTTCGTTAGTTGGGTTTATTTGTGTAACTGTTCATGGTTCATACGGTCAGTAAGTACCGATAGGGTTTTATCTTTTGTTGACAAATAATAATTTTCACAACAATCATTTTTCAATGCATGTTCAAAAAGTGACTTTACTGTATTAAAAAGTTTATACATTTGTTTTAACATAAAAATTTGTTAGATTTATCTTTTATATTAATGTATTATAAGTACTTTGTAATTTCAATACTGAAGTTTTGAGATTGTTAAAAATGTGATACACCAAACAATGTTGACTTGTGTTTAATTACCTAATTGTTTTTATTTACTTATTTTATTTTAATTTAATCGTTTATATTTATTTATGCCATTATAAGCATTGAATTGTATTTTTGTTCGCATTCGTTTGCATTAGTCTTATTGTGGTTGTATGACACGAAATAATAATAACTAAACAGTTTCTAGTGTTTCTACGAGATACAAACTCGATAAAACGTAATAAAATTATGTGTTTAGCCAACTATAATACCATACAATATTTTTAACGATTTTTTTAATATTTCTTATAAAACAGCAATTTACCCCGATGAAATTTCTTCAATATTATTAAATAAATGTGTATTACTATATTTTTACTTACTTTATTCATTACTTATTTATTTAACAAATATTTATCTTCAGATATTTTCAAAAGGGCAATAAATGTTTAATAAATAATTATCGGCCTATATCTAAATTATCAATTATTCCTAAAATATTCCTAACATGACTAGATAAAATCGATCAACAGTGACAAATGTATGTATATACACACACGATATTTTATTTCGTTTAATAACTATTCACAAACAGATGTGATTAGTACAGATATGGAGAAAGCTTTTAGTAGGATAAACATTAATTTATTAATCATAAATAAAAAAACGTATGGTTTCACTAAACCACTAACTTCTTGGTTTTACTTTTAGATTCGGATCTTAACGAAGGATCTATTGGTTTTATTTTTGTTTTTTTTTTTGTCTGAACAAATTTTCTACCAGAAAAATTACTCTGAAAGTCCGAAGTATAAACTGTAGCACCTTTTCTGAAAGGTAATTTTTTCTAGTTGGTGCAGTAAGTAAGTAATTTTTCTCTTTTCCAAGGAGTTATTTCAAAATAATTGGGAAAAACCCGAAAAAAAAGTATAGGTAAAACGGTAAATATTGACGGCGCACCACGGCGCTACTGTTTTCATTGTGTTTAAATGATCTTTTCCACCAGAAATATTGCTCCAATCCAAAAATGAAAAATGATCGATTTCGTTACTATGAATATTTCACCACTGACCGAGTAAATTAAAAAATTGAAATACAATTTAGAAAAGTTCTTCACAGCCAATCGAGGGGTATTTTACGATTAAAATAGTCCGAGCGAGCAATGGCTTGAGTTTCTAGGCACACTCAAAATGCATTTGTTTTTTCTTTATTTAGGTAAAGGTGGACAATATGCAAACAATTAGTTTCGAAACTCGGGTTCGGACTCGCGATCCCTATAATGTCTATGGACATGTATTATCATTAGACTACGATAAACTTACATTAAATTTGACAATATATAGCTATTTAACATGACATATAATATCAGACCTTCAAAAAGCTATAATGTTGAAACTATGCCAGTCCACTCAATTTTTACTTCACCATTGTTATTGTATCGGCAATATAGATATGTTCAAAGTAAAAAAAAACTGAAATATTAGATTTTTCCTCGTAATTTTTTACTCGAAAGCTTTTCGTCAAAATTTGATATTAAAATTCCTTTATTAAATAAATACTACATTAAACTCAATTTTTTTATTTTTAACCACAAAGAAAGACTTTTAATGGCCCTTCTGTTAAATTTTCTCGTATTTCTGTTTAGTCTAACAATTTTATCACACAGTATTTACCGAATAAATATTGCATAAAAAACTCGCAAAATTAAAATGTCTATAAATAACTCAAAAATGGTTTGTGCCACTATGTTATTATTTATAAAAACTTATGTAGTATTAATCGTACGATGGAAGATTCGATTTATTAAAATAAAAAAGTAACTAGTAGTAATTTTCAACCAAAAATTATTTTTTATTTCATATTATTTTAAATTTTCACCCCTCAATGATTAGCGGCATTAGATCCGGATTTCCCATTTGCCCTTCCCCTAAATCTAGCACTGATTTACAGATATAAATTCAATATTGTAAAATTAAAAATAGGTACTGATAACTAAACAAATTTAAAAAGAGCGGCAATTATATTAAATCTTCAATTCAGATGGGTTTTTAATTATAATTTATACGTTTTAAAAGTTGTCTTTTATGCATTAATTGGATAAAATCTTTCTAAAATTAAATGACAATAATAATAGTTTTAATAAAATAAACAAAAATAAAAATATTGTATAATATTATGATTATTTCCCAATACGCAGTATACCCCAAAAATATCTTATGAAAAGATGTACCAAATGTAGTATTTAATTGGATTCGAAATTGGATGAAAGCATGATCAAATTCAAAAGCAGATCAAATTAGAATCTATGCGGACTACAATGAAATTGACTAAACGAGAATATAAAATTTGGAGCATGGCTAACCAGAACAGCTACATGTTTGAATTTAAAGATTATTAGGGCAAGGAGATACTATAAACATTGACATTGAAAACTATGGGTTTGATGAACAAATTGTTTTAGAACTAACTAAATCAGTCTAAAACGAATACCATGAGTTAAATTTTGACAAATATTTGTCTTCGCCTAGATTATTACCAAAAACTAAAAGTTGAAAATACTTGCTTGTGGAACTTTTCACACAAATATAAAAGGATTACCTTTGACAATGATGCCAGAAAACCAAATTATTAGAGGTGCATACGACATTAAAATTTAAAGGATGAAATTTCGTTGATGATTAGGAAGGAACTTTTTAAAGATCATTTTTTGATATTCCCAGAATTTTTGTCAACAAATGGGAAAAACCGAGAACAAACGTAAGAAAAATGAGAAAATCGGATCAATATTAAACAAATATTTTAAAGAAAATATACATTTAATGCCTGTTTAATTATTTTACCATAACATGACATAGATATTGTGTAAAAAGCCTATAATCTGCTGTTCTGCACTCTGTACCCATGGGTGATGTTAATACAGTCACTATGATGTACAATATTATACGCACGATTAGTGTGACTTCATCTGACTATCTGATCAAAGTCCTTATCAAGTACAATTGGATCCAAACAAATAAAAATGTACATACAAATGCGATGCAAAGTAACTTTAAAATTATTATGTTCTACATTTTAAATACGTTTATACTTATTTTATTCCAAAAAATCTCATTTGAGTATCTCTTATTTAATAACAGTCAAATCTTACTATGTAAATACTCCTATTTTAATATAATATGAGTGTTTAAATATAATATATCACGAAAGTTTTTGATTGTACAATTAAATTGTTTGGATCCAAACAATCACATTATTACTGATAACATTCTGATAAGAAGTTTATGACGTTTAACTAATCGTGCGTATTAAACCTATATTTATGTTGAAATAAAACATTGTTTTGTGAAACAAAGGACATTGGGTTTGGGTCTATTGGTAATATTCTATCAACATCACATCTCTAACATTTTAGTAATATTATTGAGCGACATATAAAATATTATTTATCTGTAACAATCCAGGAATATCGTACATTACCATTAAGTTGTAATATTTTTTTATGAAAACCCAAAAAAAAACGTTACAGCCATGTAAATGTGTAACTCGTGCAAAGCAGTAAAAATAATAACAATACAAATTATAATTTGGTAGTTAAAATCAAGTATTATTATTGCGTAGATATAAATGTAGAATTAATTTCGTCTAACGAGTGTTTCGGAAAAATGAATCAGGCTGACGACGTCCGGACGGGCCATGGCCCGCAGAACCGGTTCTCAGGCGATGGACTGGTGCTTCGCGAAGGCCCTGCTGCATGGCGAACGGATCGTCAGCGTCCTGGAAATATTCGTTGTCATCGTTGAGCACGGGGCTCACATCAATGGACATCGACTCCGAGCCTAATGAGCCTAACGATTCTACCGAGCCTTGGTAGACCCAGCTATCAGCCGCGTTGCCGCTGCCGCTGCCGTTGCCGTTGCCGTTCTCGTCGTTTGAGACAAATGGATTGCGCCAATGTTCAGGCGTGTTTCTGTCCCGCGCGTTCTCATCTATCCGTACAAATGGGCATTCGGGTACAGCAATATTCCGCGGTATTGCCATGTCGGCGTTCAAGTAGTTTTCCAGCGGCTCAACCGGGTTTTGTCTGTGCGGCTGCTGTTGCTGTTGCGATTGTTGCTGTTGCTGCTGCTGCTGCTGCTGTTGTGTCGCTACGATGTTTATGGATCCGCTCACGGTATACGTAGTGTATCGGCCGGCCTCTGTGGCTGCTGAGTCGTGACGAGTGGAATTTGAATTACTGCCAATTGAATGTTCGGGTAGTATATCATAAGTGTATCGGCTGGCCCCTGTAGCTACTGAGTCGTGACGAGTGGCATTTGGATTACCGTCAATTGACTGTTCGGGTAGTATATCATAAGTGTATCGCCGCGTACACGGACGGGCATTATTCATTGTTGGTAAGTCCGTGCAGGTGGCACGCCGATCGCGTCGTAGATTGTTGCGTGGTGGAAATACCGGCAGTTGATTGTTGCCCGGTTGCCGGAACGGCGGCGGGTTGTTGTACGGTTGCGGCATCTGACCAAAGCCATGGTCCGTTATTCGTCTACTTGGCTGCTGTGATCGACGCGGGCTGGTGTTTGGGGTACTCGTATTTCGGTACGGCCGGAACGGCGGCAAGAGTGGTTGTTGATTATTGCCTTCCCAAATGGCTGGTCGTTGTGCAACGCAGTTGCCGTTGTTGCACATTTGCGCGAAGCGATCGTTTCCGGCTGACAACCACCTCCTACCGGGGTTATCACTACCAGCCCTGAACCTCAAGTAATAGCGCCGTCTGAATTGTAAGGTAGCTCTTGGACGAGATGTGTTGAACACTGAAGACGGCCAATCATTGTGCATACAATTAGACGAACGGCGCACTTCCACTGTCGCCGGTGACAAATGGAGTGACGCGCGTGACGAGCCGGCTGATCCGGTGCAGTAATATACCTGCCACGGTGGTGATTCTGACACGACTATGGTCTGACGCTTGTTATTTTGCTTATAGAATTCACGGATATCAGATCCGACGTGACTAATTCCCCGATCGGTTTCCATCGTTATTGAATCAACGCATTGGGCTTTTCCGATGTCCGGTCCTTCATCTTTGGGGTTCACTAACGAATCACAAATCTCTGAGACTTTAATAATAATATAATAGTTATACGCTATTATTGTGACTGTTTTTATTACTATTGTTATTCATCTTATGCGTTTTGTATCAGTACGCACCTTTTAAACACAATTCGCTTATGTCCGATGAGACATTTTGAATAATGTCCCGATCGACTTCCACCTTTATTATGTCGGCACATTGGTCTTGTCTGTCGTTTGGCCACTCTTCTGCAGCATTTGCTAATAAATCACTTGCTACTACAGAGTCATCACACAACAGCTCCCAACAATTATCTGAAACTATGATCATATTATTATTATTAGAGCCCGGAGTTATATTATAATTATATGTTTTTTTGGACGGTCTGAAAAGTAGCTAGTTAAGCTACAAGTTTAAATTATAGTCAATAGAACTGAAATATAAAGTTTTATTTGGCATATTTTACTAATTTTTGACATGTACTGCATATTTCTGTATTTTACGATCTTGTATTGCACATAAATGGGTTTTAAATGCATAATTTAAAATATGTTGGTTATAATTATATTAGTATAAAAATATTTTATGTATTGCTTGAAAAATATCGAAAATACCATTACAAATCAATTTGTTGTACCTACTTTAAAAATTAAGAAAAAAAAAAATTATTATTAGTTTTTTTTTTTTTTTGAAAATCGATTTTTTTGTGCATATGTTTTATTTTAAAAGGCATATTTCTACAAAACAACAGCATAAATGCATATATGTTATAAAATATGCATTTATGCTTTATAGAATATTTCAAATGTTTTTAAAGCACATAAATCCGGGCCCTTATTATTATTATAATACAAATGTAACGGTATTAAAAGTAGATAGGTACTATCAGCACAATAGCAGCACTCGTGTGCAAACTTTTTTCGCAGGGGATGCCAATAGGTTTATTTCAAAATAGATGCATTTTTTAACCACTTTCATAAAGACATAAATCATAATTTTTTTATATAACTTTTAAGTTCACAAGTCAATATGTACTCGTAGAAACTATGATAATATCAATCATTTTCGCGCGAATGATGTTATCAAACTGCTATATAGTTATTGGTTATCTGCAACTCTACAAGGTAACGTCAATGGGTATGTAACTAGGGCTTCGTTGATATGTCAATTCCCGATTTCCAGTACATATCACTATAATGTACTTGATGAAAATCACTATTAAAAATATCATTTATAGCCGTGATGAAAATTTAAAAAAAATCTTAGCTCAACTGTCAACATTTCTTAACTTATTACTGTTTATAACAGAGTTTATGAAATACCACACTAAATAATAAAGAACAAAAAACTGCCCCTGCGCATACCGCAGCGCACGCCTATTACTATAAGTACATACCTTGTCTACAAATATTGATTATTTCCGGTTGAACTTCTGGAATAATGTTCGAATGGTCAGTTTCTATCGTCATTGTGTCAGCACATTGATCGCTTTCGTTTTTCGGCTGTTCTTCGGGGTTCCCCAACGAATCACAATTCGATGGTTCACTACAAGGCTCTGAAACTATAATACTAATTATTTTACGTGCGTCAGTTTCAGACACTTATGGTATACGTACTTTGTTCGCAAAACTCGGTGACGATGTCCGGTGTGATAACTTCATGACTCATGTCCCCATCAACTTCTATCAGTATTGTGTCAATCTTAACTTGGTCTTCACGAGAGTCTTCTCCGTCTTGCGGTCGGTCTTCGGCGTTTACTACCGAATCTGTACTTTTCGATACACTACAAGACTCTGATTCTACAGTATTATTATGGACAGTAAACAGAAATTAATATTATTTTAATACGCGAACTTCCGTTTTAGACGTTATTTTAAGATACGCACTCTGTTTACACATTTCTTCGACATTTTCTTTGGTTTCTGAAGTTGTGTTTCGATCGGTGTCCTTCATTTTAGCAGAATTTTGATCTACTCTGTCGTTCGGCGATTCGTTGGATATTTCTTGTATACTAATAAAATCTTGCTCACTACGAGGGTCTGAGAATGTAAAGTGAAATTTTATTGTACGCGTGTTTTAAGATTTCAGATACTGTACCAGGACGTACCACTTTGCCCGCAAAATTCGCCAATGTTCAGTCTGCTTTCTGGAACTGTGGTTTCATCGACTGTAAGTTCAGCGTCAAAATTCCTATCTTCTCCGGCATTCGGTCGATGTTGATTACTCAATGTGATTTCACCGGAAGTTTCTAAAAATTAGAATCTATATTATTTACGTATTCTTATTCATTGTACTAAGTACATATTAACTTATCCAACATTCCGTTCAACATATACCTTCTAATAGCTCGGTCAGTGATAATATTATCAACAATTATGAGACAATTTTAATTCATATATCAGCTCTATTAGATTTTACTTGAGCATTATTTGTTTCTTATTTTAGCGATCTTCTCAAAAAAAAAAACTGTTTCTCCCTTAATACGGTTTAAAAGAACCCCTTCCCCTATAAAAAAATCCTAACGACAATTACATTAATACTTCATTACTTATACAGTCCATCGCTTCGATATCTAGTGTGGTTTCGTGGGTGGTCAAATCTTTTGCCGGCTGGTTTAAATGTATGCCGGTGACTTCTGCGATAAGCACTGGATCGAGGATCATTCGCAAGTGACCAGGATACACCCTGCTCACCACGCTAATTGCACGTTCGTCCATGTTCAATTGGTTTTTCTCGTGCAAGCAAGTATCCCTAATTAATTATTATTTAGTATAAAAATAAATGTTTTAAAATTGTATGGGCATAAAGTACAAATGTTTTAAATAGTGGTCATATTGTCATACTAGGTTGTTTTAATGTACAGCTATAGTTTTCTAGATTCTTAGCAGAACGAGGAATGTTTTAGTTTTACTACGTTTTTTTTTTCAGATTCTGAATGGAACAAAGGAGCTTATACAAAGATATTTTTTATTTTTTTTTTTTTTAACTTTTCTACCAGAGAACTTGCTCCGAATTTTACGTATAGCAACTTTTCTGAAAGGAAATCGATTTGGGGAATATCTCAAAGAAGTCATTTTTAGATTTTATTAAGAGTTTTCTCATCAAATGCAAAAAACTGAAAAAAAAAAACAGTAAAATTTACGAAGTATAATATTACGATTATTTTTTTCTGTGGACAACTTTTTTACCAGCAATTTCGTTTCAACTTTTGATAATAGTAATGTTCCTGAAAGGAAATCTCACTGGAAAGGTACTTTAAAGAGGTCATTTATCGATTTTTCTCGGAGTTTTCTCAGAAAATATGAAAAACTGGGAAAATCGATACAATATTAAATAAATAGTATTAAAGAAAATATATAGAGCTTATTTAATTATTTTACTATAATATGATATATACATATATTGTTTAAAAAGTATTATTATCAACTGAACTCTGCTCAAAATCGTTTTTTCGTAGGCAATAGTTTATATCATTGCTTACAGGTATACACTAAATTACCTATAATAACAGTGGCTGTACCCGTCTCCATTATCCAAAGACATCTTTTTGTTTTTCTCTCTTTAAACAATTTTTATTTTAGAATTTTTGATCCAATCGAAAAATGACAAGACACCTCTTTTAGTGTATTTATTTTTTTTGTGTATCGGTGATATCATTCTTTTGATTTTCCAAAACCTTTTTTTAATAGTTGGGTAAAAAATTTCGAATATTTAATACGTTAACATTACATTACTTTACTTTTTTTAATTATTATTTTCTACCAGAAATCTTACTTACTAGTGTAGCATAATCTAATTAATTGAAGGGACTAAACAATTCTCAATTTTTTTTTTTATTTTATAAAGAATATTTACAATCTATATTACAGATCATAATAAGCAAATTAGAAAATAAAGTTAACGTGTGCAAATTGTTACACATGACAAACTTATCGTTCTTATCGATGGTGTTTTGTTATAAGGGCATATACCACTAAAGGTAGGTATAGCTTTTGTGCGTTTACCAAAATGAAAAAATAAAAAAAAAATACTATGTATGGTATACATAATATTGTATACGAAAACAAGTATGGCTTGCAAGTTTATGTGACAAGGAACAAATTATATTATAGATAATTTATTTATAAAATGTATTTATTATCTACGGTTTTCACTTTCAGTATACAAAATATGTAGATAGGTAGGTTGCTACCAGGGGCGAGATTGGAAAAAGATTTCGGCCCGAGAAAATACAAAAGTACCGGCCCGCTTATTAATTTACTAAATACTAAATTTTAGTCAACATATATTATCAGTATTTTAACATAACTAAAAACATATTAACATAAAAAGATATTATGCAACGTTAAGTTCTGTCATTTGTCAATCGTATCTGTATCCTGTATGAAATATTTTATATTTGATAAAAAAAAAAAAACTGTTATCTTTTGGATTATTGAACACTATACTATATTACAAGCTCAGGCTTAAAGGAATAAATATATTCTTTATATATTCATGTACCTATATTTTATTATGTGTACATTTCAAATTTAAAAAATTAAAATTAAAAGGTTATTATTGTACTTCAAATGTCAGCATAATTTTTTGACATAATTACTTTTAAAAAAAAGTTATTTGCATATAAATGTATGGAATTGACCGTAAAACAATGATTATGGTATTTTATGTATTACGTTTATTTAAAAGTGATACCGTTAAATTAGTTTGTGATGATAATAAGACAATATGTTCACTAACTAAAAATAACATTATCAGTGTTTATTTAATCAATAACTTAAGAAAAAATAAATAGAGGACTAAAACTAGTCTCCCTTAATTTTGAATTTTTTTGTAATTTGGTTCAACATGATCGTATAGAGAAATTTTCACTAAATACTTATATTAGTCTTTCATAAACGTGGTAAACTGTTCAAAAAATTCCACTGATTTTTTAACAATTTGTAGGCATTTGAAATAATCGAATTTCGTTCAGAATCGTTTTTCTTTAGCAATGGTCTATCGTTGTGTACAGATATAATTTGTTTTTACATACTTGTCAATAGAAATTTCGTTCATTGGTTTTAAGCTGCCGTCTAATCTGCTATGTTCGTACCATATAAACTTTCCCTGAACACCCTCTAGTTCTTCTTGGTCGGTCATATAATCTGCACATTTTCTTTTTGTTTCACTCCTAATATAAACATATCGATATGATAAGTAATAATAATTGACATTATAAATAAGATTTATCCAATTATTTTTCGATTCTGTTTAAAAATGTTAAGTATGCGATTTCATTAACTTATGTTTAATGTAATTAAAGAAGGATCCTGAAGACTGTCTGATTAAATGCATACAAAATTGTCAACTATAAAACCTTTATAGCATTAAACTTATAGAACATTAAATTGATCACAGTTTACGATATTTTTCATTGGTAATAATTTCTGCGATTCTGAAATACATATTTTACGTAGAGGGATTCTAAGTGAATTATTTTGTTGCTGTACTTGCAGGTTTGCAGAGGTACTTTTGGCATAAAATTATAGACCTAGGTTGCCCAAGTGCATCCCGAAACGCTCCTTTTTCATATAGTTACCCAAGGTGCATCACTGGGAGGTAAACCGACTTAAACCCCAAAAATATTCAGTTATTTTATTATCTATTATTGATAATAAAATAATAAAGTAAAAATAATATTATTAAAATGGTTAATAGTCGTAATAAATATAATATATAAATACATAAATAAAAAATTGATCAATAAAAAATAAAAAATAAATGAATGAATGCGTCGTCTAGAGTATTATGATAAGTGTATTATACGACCAGTTTCGAATTAAAAATTCATTATCAGTTATATCACAGTCAAAATGTAAAACTCGACTTAGTCGACAAAGTTGAACACATTTGTTTTTTTTTATTAGTTATTGATTAAGTAAATCTCAAATTGATAATGTTATTTTTAGTTAGTGAACATATTGTGTTATTGTAAAACAAAGTCGACAAGGTCGCGTTTTACATTTTAACTGTGATACAGGTACCTGTTGATAAATTTGTTCGTAATAGGTACTCCAAGCGATGCATTCATTCATTTATTTATTTTTATTTATATATATATATACATTTTTTATTTGTATATTTATTTACTATATATATTATTGATTAGATAAACTTATTTACCTAGGCATTGGTTGTACATATTTAGATTTAGGTACTTAAATATTTTTGTACATTAAAACATAACAATTTTTACGTTTTTTTGAAAATTTTGGGAATTACGGTTATGTACTCGTTCAATAGATTAGTTACTACACGATTACTAGCTGTACTCCATAATCGTATTGAGTTTTATTATCAAAGTTGAAACAAAATTTTGTTTACTAGCTTTTAAATAGGTCTAAATAGGTACCTACCTCAGGTTGCATTGATACGACTGCGGACGCACTCAGGCTATGAAAAGGTAAAACAACTCCCTTTAATATACGGGGGTCGGGACGGGTTTGAAAAGATAGTATTAGGTATACCCCACAAAATTCTGGTGTTAAATCCATTTTACTCCCGCACATGTATAATAAAACTATATAATACTAATACAATGCCTATTGCTATAATATTGTGCAATGATTTGTACGAACTTAGCAATTGATAATTCACTGCTGACATGATTTTGGACCATATGACTCGCGGGTCGGATTCGCGTAATCGGCCTTGTGGACATCGCACTCTCCCAACGTGACGACGAATAGCTGTCCAAGGGAAATTGCACTTGTTCCGGTAAACACCACGTGTTTATGACGTGATCGGACCTAGCGTAAAACACTTGCACAGTTCTGTGGTCCACGTACGTGGAAGCAAAGCTAGTCAGGTCCGCGGACACTGCGGCGACAATGTTTTGAAATGTGTTCGCGCTCTCGTCGTCAACATTTTTAGGATCGTTTTCTGCGTTCAACGTCGTGTTGAGAAATTTGTTCAGCTATAAAAGCGACGTTTTATATATCATATAAACAATTTTTTTTATATCGTAATTTATTTTTAAAATATTTAAACGCGTTAAAATCGTATGCCACGCATCTCATGAGTGCTTTTTTAGGTTCAAAATCCACTGACCGATTCTAAAGTGTTAATCACGTCTGACGGTAACTCAGTCTGGTCGGTCTGTTTGAAATAATTTAGGGGCCCTTCCGGATGCTGAAGTGATAACAACATTATTTTGATGGTTCCGCATTTTATCGACTTGTCTTTTATCACATTGTCGCAATTATGCAACCAAGTACACATCACACGTTGTTCTGTAAATAATGAACACACGATATACGAAATGACGATTTGCATTATTAGTATACAGGGTGTCCTACGAAAGTATGATCATTGTGATACCTTGAAAATTATTAAATTTTTTCGTATTTTTTTTTTTTTTTTGACAATTTAATAAACAAGTATCTCTAAAATGTTACATTACTATTATTTTTTATCACCCTTATTTTTAGGAACTAACCGACTACCTACCTACTATTTTTTTCAAATGGTAACCTTTATTAAAAGTTCCACAAATAGACGAAGTATTAGTTTAAATACATTCCGGTGTTGAAATGTTTGATTTACGCCAATCCGTTGACGAGATATTCCACTTTTAAAATTGGTAAGGGGTGAAGGGTAGAGTAGCGTAACAATATTTAAACGTCACGCTCTGTGGCGTCACATACATAATCTACCACTACTTATTTCTTAAAAAAAAAAAAAAAACAAGTTGCGAAAAAAGTTAATACTTTCAAAGATATCGCCATAATCATATATCCTCGTAGGACACTCTGTATAGAGTTTATAAATTGTATTATCGTTGAGATTCTGGTATGCCTACCCTTGCCGCTGGTAAGTTTAAATATGTTACTTTTGACCAACGACCGGAAGAACTGATACTCGTCTTCTAGGTCTTCCTGCTCTTGTAAGTTTTCCATTGCATTCAGTGTATCAACGTTTTCTGAGTCAACCATCAGTAATTTGATTTATTTCAATTGTCCTCGGCAAAGATGTTGATATTATGTGAATTTCCTAAGTATATTCTGGCTAAATTTCGTTAACTGTTTAATTTTAAAAGTGTTAGCTATTTATAATTTGTGTAAGTATAATAAGTTTAATGTATACCGATTTCAATTTTAAAAGACATGTTAACTATTCAATTTATTAACCTGATACCTATTCCAATCAAAAGTGTCTACAAGATACGTACTCTAGAAACCGTATTCAAATTATATTTGTAGCCAATATATAAAACGTTTTCGATAAAACTGAAATACCTAACTAATGTATATACTTATTAATCATTTTAATATCATATTATAATTCTACATTCGTTTATATTATTATTAATATTAAATCGTAATTAACCAAATTTATTCGGATTTGTAATAATAGATATATTATAGACTATAATATATCGTTATTTTAATACTATAATTTATAGTATTAAAATAACGGATCATTCAAATCAAATTACAATTAATAATATTAGGTAGGTATTATAGGCATCTATAATGATTATGATTTATTATTTATTACGTACCCATGGAATAATAGTATCATGATACAATTTATTGTTTCAGTTTCAGCACCAGGAAAAATAAACTGATAAAAATATATTTTAAAAAACATTAAAGATTACAAATAAGCAATGCAATTACTATTATAAACAATGCAAAATAAACATAACAAAAATAGGCTACATAGAGTTGAATAATTTAAATTTGCACACAACGATAAATCATTGCTAACAATAGTTCGGTTTAAAATGTTTTGAAATGCCATGATTTTTACGATGTTTGTTATAGTTTTAAATTTTGACGTTCGAACATCATAAAATGCACGATAACTCTACATTAAAATTGTTAATATTAACACAAAAACTGTATAAAAAAAACTACTACATTACGATAAACTTTTATTTTTACCACTAAGTGGACAACTCGATGTAAGTATGATACACCTCTGGTAAAATTTTGCAAACATTTCTGTTCTGCTAAAATAATTTTATTCACATTAAATCAAATAAGAATTGAAAATGTCAAATCCCTATGAATAGCTTAAAAATCAGCAGAATATTTGGGAAATTTTACCAGGTCTAGAAAAGACCAATGAAAAAGTATTTTGTGAAAATTACAAATCTTTACAATTATTTTTAACCAAATTACAACAAAAAATCTAAATCGAAAATATTAAAAACATTTTCTGTCAAATTTCCTGTTTTTCGTACTCTTTTTTTCAGTCTTAAAGAAATTTAAAAGAAAAAAGAGCTGATACTGAAGATGTGTGTGGTCACTGTTATAGATAGGTAGTTGAAAAGATGGAATAAATAAAGATAATAATTTACACTTGTAACTTACAATAAACTATTAGTAACGGAAACGATTCGGAGAGAAATTCACTTATACATATATTGAAAGTCCGTAATATATACAATTTTCGTCAACATTTGATTCTAAAACTCGTTTGAAAAAATAAATACTATATAACACTAAATTTTTCAAGTTACACAGAGTACATACCAAATAGAAATTTGTATTTGGTATAAAAAAAAACTCGCTAAGTTAAAATTTCTATAAATAGCTTAAAATTGGCTCAAATGTTTTGTAAATTCCACCAAATTTAGAAAAGCAAAAAGCAAATATAAATTATCTATTAGTGCTCCACTATACTCTCGGCAGTATAATTACGGCATTTCAAAAGATGTTTGACCGAACTTCGTACAAATTCATGTTTCATAGATAATACTTTATTGTTTCATACAGTTATAAATTAAATAAATGTATGTATCCTATCTTCTTAACATCCCACATGTTGCTGTGCAGTAACATATTTATCAACAGTGTTAACTCTTTTTTTTTTTTTTTGAAATATATTTTGTTTCTTTTTTAAATTTTAGATTCTGAACGGAACTATGTATTGGTTTTACAATGAAGTTAATTTTTTCAATTATTTTTTTGCTATGGACAACATATTTGCCAGAAATTTTGATCTGAATTTCTATTGTAGCACTTTTTCTGAAAAGAAATTTTGCTGGGGTGGTACTTTAGGGAGGTCATTTTTTAAAAGTTAAATTACATAAAAAAAAATCGTAATATTTAATTCAAGTTAAATTTAAAAAAAATATATAAGTTAAACTTATAATGAATTTCTTAGTTTTCTTAATTGTTAAAAAAAAAGGTAGGAAAAATCATAAAACGAATTACGTCATTTTTCTTTTGGTACATAATGCCTGGTAGTAGATAAATATCGTGCGTAAATATTAAAAACAATAATAAAATCGGTAGCGACCTGGTCGTAAATATTTCATTTTAAATTTGAAGTGAAGTGAAGCTTATGGTTTTACAATGACGTTTATTTATTTATTTTTTTTTTTTGTTCTGTGGATAACTTTTCTACCTGAGATCTTACTCTGATGATTTTTATGTATAGCACATTTTCTGAAAGAAAATTGGTATGGGGAGATACTTTAAAAAGGTTATTTTTCGAATTTTTAAGAGTTTTCTCATCAAATGTGGAAAACCGAAAAAAAAAATGGAGGAATAACGGAAAAAATGTACGAAATATATTACTAAAATATAACGTTTTTTTTTTCTGTGCACAACTTTTCTACCAGCAATTTGCTCCAATTTATAATGATAGCAATGTTTCTAAAAAGAAATCCGAGTTTGGAGGTACTTTAGAGAGTTCGATTTTCCCAAGAGTTTTTCCAGAAAATGTGAAAAACAGGAAAAACATGGGAAAACCGATACAACATTAAACAAATATTATTAAAGAAAATATATAAAGCCTATTTAATTATTTTACTATAATATGACGTATATATATTTTTGAAAAAGCATCTCTATCAACTGAACTCTACTCATAATCGTTTTTCGTTAGCAATGATTTATCGTTGCTTACAAGTATTAAATTATCTATAACAGTGGCTGCACCCGTTCTCATCATCCTAGGACTTCTTTTACGTTATGATGTTCATAGTTGTACAATTTTATAATGCTTGAAATGTTTTCATTGTACAACCCATATATACTGTTCAATACTTATTTTAATATCCGTCAAATAATTGATGAAAACACATAAAATGTTATTATTGTGTTCTCATACTTTACTTTATTTATTTTATTGAAGTTATCGCCTAAGAGAAAACATTTTGTGAAATAAATAAAAGTTTAAGCAAAATTACTTGTAGAAAAGTTGTTCATAGGAAAAGAGAAGGCCGTAATATATTTAAACTAATATCTTCATTTCTTATATTTTCCAGTTTTTCCTCAATTATTTTTCGGTTTTTCAAATTTGATTAGAAAACTCCTGAGAAAATCAAAAAATGACCTCCCTAAAGTACCTCCCCTCACCGATTTCCTTTCAGAAAAGGTACTAGGTACACTTAAAAATCGGAGCAAGATTTCTAGTAGAAAATTTGCGCACAGAAAAAAAAATAAACATCTTTATTAAACTATAAGCTTCTTTGCTCCACTCAGAATCTATAATACTAGTCATAAAAATAATTGAATTCAAAAAAAAAATACGCTCCGAATCTAAAAAAAAGAAAGAATTACCCGTATAAATGAGAAAAAAAAATTTAAATACCTATATTAATTTGTTCTTTTTTTAATTTACAAAAAAATTCCTCTTGAAACGAAAACGAATTTTCAATTATTATAAAATGTTTATATTTAAGCGTACCTTTTTGCTACTTCAATTCTCAACTAATGGACACTTAGTTACATAGTAGGTAAATTGTAGATAGGTAGTTTTTAGCATCAGCTGTTTTTATTGTATACCTATTGACTATTAACTAGGTACATTCAGGTACTTATCTGCCCACCTACTTAATTATAGGTACATTTTAATTATCTTATTTTGAAAATGAATCAATAGGCATAATGTATTTTAATTTATTTTCAATACCACCTACCTATCAACTATTGTAAATTGTATTTTAAAATTACAAGCAACAGGTACATAGTACTAGTCCAGTTATAAGGAATAATGTTAACAATATTTGTAGTCGCAGTGGTAATGGGTAATATTGTAATAATAACCCACTCTAGATTGCCGTGATTGAAGTACCTACCTAGTAGTAGTGGTAGACAGTAGTAGTAGTATAAGTGTACTACGAGTACTAGTAGTACTCGTTACTGGATGGCCGTGTCGGTATAATGGCATTTATAGTAGCAGTAACTGTGGTACTATTGTAGACGTTATGCACCGCGTATACAACGTACAATGGTGAAAGTGTATCGACCACCCGCGTCACTCTGCTCTCCGTGCCCTTGCGTATCTTGGTTACTCGTGAGGCGGCGGACGGTGGTAAACAAACACGCCGAGTTATCAATGTCAAGGACTAGCGTTATCACGCACACACAGACCCGCAGACACGCGCTAACAAACATACACACACACACATACACACACACACACACATACACACACAGAATACACAAACGACGCTGGACCAGAATGTGTTATTGATTATTTTCCTCTTGTTAGAATAATAATAATACATCTTTCATCCCCATTTTGGTTTTTTTTTTGCGTTTCCCCTCCCCACCCCTCTCCCCAAAAAACTTTTCCCTTTGAAAGGTACTTTGGCCCGGCATCGTTTCGAATCGACAGTCGCCGTGTTTTTATGCGTTTATCGTTCACGGTACCCCTCCGCAAACGGTGGAATGACGATCACGACTACGGCGGCGTTATTCGCGTAGGCCGTCGTTGAGATCTCGGCCAACGTTTACAACTGTTGTAGCACCAGAAGCAGCATCAGCAACAATATTCATTCGCCACCCGCCAAAAACGCTCGTCCTCAAATCGGCAGTCAGACGTCGTGACGGAAAACGTCCAGATCAGCCAAAAGAAGAGATGTGTACAAGGTGAGTGGTACCTATACCTAATTGCTAATTTATTGCCTACTGAAATTGTAGTCCCGTTGCAAGTTTTGCGTTAAATTAATTACATATCTAAGTTATAAGTAATCCATGTAATTGTGCTGTCAGTGTCTGAACTCTAAAGAACAGCATGAGATGTTGGCTCTAGCACTGAAAATATCAATTGACAAGCCTGTAAAGGCCGACATATCTGTAACTTTAAGTGTATGGTACATCTGTATGGTATTGTTGTCCGATTCAATGTTTTACTGTATAATATGCTCTCCTCTCTAACACTATATAATATCATTTAAGTCTGTTCAATTTTTTTTTTTTTATATATATATATAGAATGGAGATAACTTTTACATTCTGGCATGACATTTTCAATAGTTCGTCTGTTCTTTGGTGTTGGATTGCCGACAAGATTCATAACTAATGCAAATGTAAGTGTAATTCTTTTCTAATTTTTTTTTATTTATTTAATTTTTAAGTACAACAAACCCATTCTTTATTTTAGAGTAGCCAGACATTCACAATAATTATACGTTTTATTTTAATTTTGGAACCACTAGACATTACTCATACTAATGCAATTAAAAATTATAAATGAAATACCTACATAATATTAATACTATTATAAATTATTATTTTTGATAGTAAATTTGCTATTCAGTGTTATGTATTGATGATATAATATAGATAGGTGTATAAACATTAAAATAAAAAACCTCATTATAAATCATAATTATTATAATTAGTTATTTATATTATCTACTGGTTGATGTAATGGGTTTTAACTATTAATCTCACTAATAATTCAATCACTTATCTAATAAATTAGATTTATGTATATTTCTGTTCATTATAGTCTATTAATTTTTTGTATATAAGACATGGACATATTTTGGTGATGTCACTAAATTTGTATTTGGTTTATTCTTCAAAGTATAAGTTATTTTAGATCTTGAATTAAGTCTACAATATATTTTTTCATTATGATGTATTTTTTTTTCTATTTATTAACAACTTTTCGACCAGATCTTCAATCAATTTGGTAATCGGAAAAAAGCTATTACACACAAAGATAAATTAGATTTTTTTTTTTTAATTTTAAATACACTTTATGGGTAGGTATAATGTATAAATATGTACAATTTTAGATTAAAGTAAAATATGTTTATTGATAATAGGGAATATTTTTATTTATGACTAATAATCACCTACATAAATTATAGTGTTGGACATTTATCGAGTAAATTTATTTTGAATACAAAAACTAATTCATAGTTACTAAATTATAATCCATTATGATTATTCCCTGAATTTTTCATAGAATTCCAGGTTGGATTATTAAAGTAAATAAATAATATTTATAAAGTTTCTGTTATTTCATTCATGTTGAATTCAATATCCCTTTAAGAAAAAAATATAGTAACATGAAAAAAGAAATTTAATCTTTATTCATAAAAACAAACATAAATACAAATTTAAACAGAAATATAATACTTATGTTACTTATAAAGCTTTTGCTATAATCAGTCTTCTTTATTTTTATTGAAAAATTATGTCTAAACTAGATTAAAGTAAAAAAATTCATCCAAATGTTGGGTAGATAAATAAACCCATTCGTAAATACCCAAAAAATGTATGTATCCATAGAGAACCATGGCACGTCGCTTATGTTTACCTATGTTTTTAATTTAATAATTTATAAACAGTTTATCAAATGTGTATTATACATAATTAATATTGTTTACCACTTATTCTAGCAGATTCAACTAACTAAGTCTTAAAACTATATTAATTTCATGTCTTACAGTTAGATTACGTGTATGTACAGGGTGATATTTTTTTAAAACATAAAATAGAAATATAAACTATTAATTTTCTTGAAAATTCCGATACTTTTACCTATTGATATCAATTTTAGTATAAATGGTTTATTATTATTATTAGCTACAATGATTAAAATCTTAAAAATAAAAATATCAAATAATATACAATCAATACTTATGATAGTTAAACTTCTTAGGTTACACCTTGTATTTAAAAGGTGTTTTATACAATTGTATGAATTTTAATATTTGTATGATACTTCAATGTTAAAAGTTTAATCTATGGTCAATTAGTTATAAAAAATTAAAGAAAATTTTAAAATACAATAAATATGTAATACATGTATGGGCAATAGTAAAAAATTGAAAATTATTTATTTTAAAAGTATTTTATCATTTTAGATATGTATAATACAGTGCACATGGTTTCCATTTGTATAATATTAGAGTATAAAGTAATAAAGGTAAATACCCAAAAAGTAATTAGCCCCCATTATTTTCTGTAGTATTATCATATTTTATTTATAAGTATTGTAGTTTTTAAAAAATAATTTATAAATAACTTACTAACTATTTAATATTAAAAAATTATTCACCTAACATTATTCTAAAAATGTTCAATAAATGTATTTCACAAATAGCTATAAGTATAAGTCAGTGATTCTCAATCTGTGGCATGTGTATCACTGGTGGTATGCAGAAAGCCCATGATGCTAGTATGGAAAATTATTAAATACATGTTTTGAAGGTTTAAACAATTACATTTTTAATCATATGTGATACTCAGTAGATACATAATACACATGAATGGTACACAAAATAAAAATTTTAAGAACCTCTGGTATTATATTCAAAACTGCCGTAAAATATATCCTCATAACAATACAAAATAAAAAAGAAACTAATGACAGATTAATATTTTCATGGGTTAATTTTTATAGTATATATTATGGTAAAAGTTGTTATATGTATACTTTTTGTGTATGAAAACCAATTGTGTACTCTTAGATTTAACATTGGGGTGTATTTGTCTATTATTAAATCTAAAGAACATTGTCTATGTTTGTATGTTGTTTTTTTTATATTTTTATTTTTAAATTAGTTACAGATATGTACAATATTACAGTTTTTAAATCATCCTACCTAGCTTAAAAATTAAAATAAATTGTTGTAATTACTAATATAAATTGTAAAATACGTTAAATTTAAAATAAATTTTAAACAATTACAATAAATGATTGCCAGATACTTATCTGTATTAGTAATGAGAAATAGTATTATGGTGTATTGTAACTATTATTTATTGTTATTATTATAGTAAGTTAAAATTTAATTTCATCCTTATACAGTTTTTACTTTTAAAAACTTATCTATAACTATCTTACATTTAGTGCTGTTGAAAATATAATATGTATTCCTTTTTTCTAACGAGTTACTTCATTTATCTATTAATTGCCTATGTACAAAATAGCCAGTTAATGTATGAAACTGTGTATTTAAATTTTGAGAGTTTACTTTGTTCAATTAGTATGAATAATGTGCACTTTAGCCATTTTTCAGAATTTAGTTGTAACATAAATATAAATATATTTTTTTAAAGAAATACACAATCTGTAAATTTAATCATTTTTAATTTATATAAACTGTATTTCTGTATAGTAATAATCAAGATTATATGTTTGTATACTTTTCAATTTACAAATAAGATAATAATTATTATAAACAATAGTGTGAGTCAAACCTATAAATATAACTATTCACCTACATAAATTTTAATTTAGTTATTTAGCACACTATGTGCTATATTGAAGGCATGTGGGCATGTAGCCATTATGAAAATAAATGGTTTCTATTTAATAGTCATTGAGTGATGTTTTAAATTTTTTTTAATAGGAAAAATGTGTTTTTCAGTTAAAAAATACATTTGTATTGTTTCTATTTAGACTTTGGTCTATGTCTTAATACATGGTTTATCATACAAATTTAATATAATATTTAAATATAATCTCATTGTAAAATTGACTAATATTAATGATTAATTTTATATAACCATTATTATATATTCCACTTTTAAACTAAAAAGGATGTGAAAAAATAATGGTATGTAGCATTTATACATAGGTCAGTAACAGTCAGTAGCTGAGAGGATTCCATGAGGACTTGGTGTGGAACTCCATCAGCACCTTTTTTTCATGAGTTAGACTCTAGAGATGCGTATTTCTTGAATAATTTGAGAACAGTTTGACAATAAGTCAAACAAATTCAATACTTTTAGAAATAATGAGTATTCAATGATAAAATAATCACTTTGTAATACTAAAAATAATATACATTGTTAGAGTAGGTATAATGTATTATATTTCTTTAAACTAAATTGCATAAATTCATCATTATCATATTAAAAAAAAAATTAGTTGTTAATTTCAAATTGTTATTATACTATTATACTATAATTTGGTTTTTTTTTTTGTCCTAGGATATCAAATTTTAAATAGGTAACTGAGCAATAATTGAACATTTATTCACTCAAGTATTATTACAATTAACTATGCTGCCCAATACAATTTCTGTATCATCAACTTTGGTAATTTGTATTTTATTTTATTTATGTTATTTATTTACCTGTTTTTAATTTTTTTTTAGCCTAGAGTTAAAAATAAGACATATGACCAAAACACTAAAAATGTTTCAAATTCTAAGTCGGCTGATTTTCAAAATGATCGTAAAAGTTGGCCTTTGGCACAGGTGGTTGAATGTGTTACTATTGAAACAGTACCAGATATAATACCACCATTAGTCAAAGAAAATGGATCTAATGTTATTAATCCAATTCCATCACAAAATGGAAGTGTAACGGGTCTTCCAAAGGACAATTTAACACTTGATTGTATTAAAGAATCACATAT
Source organism: Cinara cedri (assembly GCA_902439185.1). NCBI lineage: Eukaryota > Metazoa > Arthropoda > Insecta > Hemiptera > Aphididae > Cinara > Cinara cedri. Next base: position 126,384 of record CABPRJ010001468.1, on the reverse strand, counting down.
TGATAATCAAAAAAATGTCTTGAAAATCATTTTACCTCTAGTCAATGAAAATGTGCCATTGAATTGTACAAAAACAATTGAACATGATCAATTATTATACGAAAAAGACTGTATTCTTTCAAGCAATAATTATGAACATTATTCCCCAAAACACTGTGTGGACATGTCAGTATATATTAATAAAAACATAAATAAACGAAATTATTCCTTACCCGAAGACAGTGAATTGAATCGATTTAGTTCAACATTTGAAAACATAAAAAGTTTACTTAAAGAAGGTCTAGTAGATGGTTTAGATGAAATGCCTCCTGACTTTCTACCTCCAAACCCACCTTTACTGTATAGAGTTTCTTCATTACCAAATCTTCTAAGTCATAATAGTACAAACAGCCATAATTCATGTTTATACTTAACTATGTGTGCAACCAAACACGAATTAATTATGAGTAAACTTTGTAAAAAAATTGTGGCTAAACATGACATGTCTGTGCAAGTATCAACCGAATTACTTAAAAATCAAAATCAAAAAATCCTTGTTGACACAAGTTGCCAGACAGAAGATATTTTTATTAATAATTGTCTAGTTAATGATAAATTGTTGTACAAGGAAACAAATCATAATATTTGTCATACTAATATTAATGTTCTTACCAATGATTGTGAAATAAAACTGAATAATGACAATGAAATGAAAAATAACATAAACGAAGATTGCATCAGTATTGGTTATACAAATATTAAAATGTTTAATATAGAACATGAAATTAAAACTAACGAAGAAGAAAACTTATCCAGTTTTGATTACTCTGATGTCAACATATTTAACAAGGACCATGAAGTTAGTACTAATGAAGAAGACTGTACAAGTGTTGGCTATATAAATATAAATGATTTTAATAAAGAAAAAGTTAGAACTAATAAGGATGACTGTTTTTCTAATGGTAGTTCTGAAAAAATTGCATTATTTGAAAAAGTTTACAAAATGAAATCCAGTGAAGACTGTCCCCAAATTGATTATACAAACATTAATTCAATTGCCAGTGGAAATGAAGTTTGTGTTCATGAAGAAGGTTGTTCCAAAATTGGTTATACAAATATAAACATATTTGACAAGGAAGTTGAAGCCAAAATGAATGAAGAGGACTGTGTTGATGTTGGTTACACAAATTTCAGTTTATATGACAAAGATCTTGAAGTTGATTCTAATGATGAATGTGAAAATTATGTAAACGCAAACATTTTAAAGGAGTTTGTCAATGAACAATTAAGCATTAACAATGTTGATGGAGATTTTGATTCATTTTTGTTTGGCCCATTGCCCCCTTCACCTATTGAAGAAATTGGTAAAATATTTAACAAATATTATTTTTTAATTAAATTTCTTTTCTTTTGTATTCATCCCAACTATTTGTAGTCAGTCACTATTGTCCTAAACTTTCCTCATGTCCTCACATATACTCAACATTCATATCATTCTCAATTGCATTCAATCACCTTTTTTGTCTACCTCTCCCTCTCTCCTCTTTTTATATTTTCATCAAAATTCTTACAGCTTTTGATTTATCTCTCCTCACAACATGCCCAAACCATCTTTATCTATTTTTCCCATTTTGTTGACTAGCGAAACTACACCTAGTACCTCTTATGTACTCATTATTTATCCTATCTTCTCTCAATACTCTACTTATCCATCTAAGTATTCTCATGTTTGGTACACTCATTCTCTGTTCTATTTTCCTGCCCCCCCCAACATTTCAAACTATACAAAAATTAGCCTATCTCACCACAATCTTGTAGATCTTACCTTGAAGTCTCATTAGAATCCTCTTATCACATAAAACACCTGATACTTTTATCTATTTTATATAATTAAATTTATTTTGAAACAATTATTTATAGTTTCAGAGTTATCTGTATTAAATAGTGTTGAAACAAAAAGAGAAAACTCAGCACCTGTACCTTTTATGTTTGATATTCACAAAAATGAGCCAAGTACTTCTATTATCAAATCACGATCAATAGATGCTGAATTTTCTCACAACTTTCAACAACATCAAAAAATTGGAACACGATCTGTAAGTAATTTGTTTTGGATATTTATTATTTTAGAATGTAATATTCTGTGGTTTGAAAGTTTTCCTAATTTATTGTACTTTAAACTTTGAATCAGTTAGGTACCCAATTTAAAAAAAAAAAAATGTATAAAATCATTTTCAATGAAATTTTCAATTTTTTAATACAAGATAATAAATAATAAATGTTGTAACTACTAACCACAAATAATTAATTAATGGTGAGACAATATTCTTTTTTTAAATACCTGATATTCTGATATTTTCAGCCTTTAAAAACCTAATATCTTATCTAATATTTCAAATTGAAAACTATGACCTTATGCTAAAATTAACTGATTTATCAAATGAAAACTAGTTTTTTAATGTTTTTTTTTTTCAGTTTTGAAAAAAAATTGATTCTGATATTACATATATTCTTCTTATATACTATATAGGCTTATGTTGATACTCACCATTACATTACTTCAAATAATGATAACATACAATTATTAATATTTATGTTATAATTAATAAATTCTTGTTTACATTTACACTTAATTTTACTAAAAATGATTTGAATGTAATCTATTTATGCTAAAATTGTTTTAACATTATTTTTATAATTTTAAATAAGTTGATGGACTATTGATGGGAAAAAAAAAATGAAATGAAGCAATTTTTTTATTTATAAACTTATAAATAAGTCAATATTAAATTGTTTTACCAAGTCAAATTAATATGCTCTATCTATAATTTATAATAACATTATTCTCATTATTCTATTTATATACTGATATTGGTATTTTAAAATAACAATATGGAAATATTTAATAAAATATATAAATAAAAAATTTATTTATAAAAATAAAATGAATAAATGAATCAGTACGTCTAGAGTATTATGATAAATGTATTTTTTGACTACACATTATGCATTGATTCATTTATTTGTTTTAGTTTTATGTATACATTTTTTATTTATTTATTTACTTTATTTGAAAATATTTGTTAAGTATACTTTTATTTTGATAAAATCATTTTTGGTGTATATCATCTTTTCAGTAAATACCAACAAACTGAAAATATACATATTTCAATAAATATAAGTAAGAAAATGCTAAAAGACATGTTGTAAGTAAGAAGTTGGGAAAGTGGGAGGGAACTTTAAGTGTTGCTCTGTTAGGTCTGTCAACTATATATTTTGTTTTTCTTTGATACCCCCTCTCCCGAGTTTTTCCATTTATCATTAAAACAGACATATGGAAAATTAAAAAAAAGTTATAAAAATAAACCTAATTTTAAACCAGTTAACATATGCTAATGATATTTTGATTTTCTGATTAATTATAAAATGTATTTTTTCTAATATTCATAAAGTAACAATACTCAACTGTTATCTATGTCACCAATTAGAAGTTGGATCAGTTTTCCAAATTTAATTTTCTCTAACTTCTGTAAAGTTTGAAAGTTATATTTTACTCTTTACACCTTAATTATAAGTTATGTCAACTAATCTACTACCTGCCCATTACTCATTTATGTGATTGAGGTACTGCTGTTTTACAAACAAATATGTTTTAGTCCAATAAACAGTTAAAAATAAGACATCTTATCATTGCCAGGTTTAAATTTTTATATTATGTTTAGATATTGTTAGGTTAGGATATTTGTTGACAAATTTTCTAGGTTATTTAGGTATTATTTGTGGTCATGTAGTTTTTCCACATAAATTTCAAAAATAATATCTTAATTTTGGAATTAAAAATCCTAAATATTTTGTGACCAATTCATATTTACTTTTAAAATTTAAATCAGACCAATCAGATTGTATTAGGGGTGTTACCAACGTAAAAATAAATAATTTGCCTATGCAATAATTTAACCCTTAATGCTCTAAAACTTTATTTAAATAATAAATTAAGTATTCACTAGTGAATAGTTAATCTACCTCGGTTATTTATGGTTATTAATGATTCAGATCCAGAAACTTTAGTGTTCATCACAAATTAATTAAGTGAAGCCAGCAATATGTTCAATAATATCTTTAACTACTTGCTATAAAAATGTAAATTGATTACTATTCTTAAATTATTGTAAATTAATGTCTTTGTAATTGCTTGGATAGATGAGAAAAACATTTCTAGATAATTTTTCGCTTTATATATCTTAACCTAGAAACATGTTATCATGATCAATCAAATACTCTATTGTACAAAAATTAATATTATTTATATATATAAATTATTTTTAAAAAGAAAATTGACACACTAAAAAATAAATACATTATTGATTCATTTTTTTTTTTTTTTTTTTTTGATAATAAAAATGTCTATACAAACATCTTGTTCAATATTTGCTATATTTCAAACTGAATCAGAAAAAATCCCATATCAATTTTCTGACAACTGATTATATCCTGTTAAGAGCATATTATAATGCCACTATTACAAAGATTATTGCTGAATAATAAGATGCTGCTGAATTTCTATCATATATATATTTTAAAAATTAATTAACAAGCATTTGAAACGTTTTCACTTGTGAATATGCTCCAAAATAATAATATTTTATATAAATAATAATCACAGAATAAGATAGAATGGACAGTAAATATAAGAGCTGGTAAAAGATAGAGACACAAAGTTGCTAAAGTTTTTAGCAATTGTCATAGTTTAAAAAATATGAAAATTAAAAAAGCTAGAAAATTAAATTATATTATATTATTAGACAAATAGCAAAAAAAAACTTTAATAGTAATTAGTTTTAATCTAAATTGTAGTATTAAAACAAAGTAAAAATAGAGTTTTTTGTATTCTGAAAATCAGTAGTACATTAATTATTTAAATAACAAATTAAAATTAAAATTAATTAATCTATATACCATTTGAATATGTATTGTTTTATTGGGAATTGTAGGTTCAGTCTGAAAGAAGAACTTATCCATCTGAAGTACCAGTTTCTGATGGATATCCCAAACCTTTAATACTTAAAACCAATATTCATCCGAGTACAATTGAAAAGTTATCAGATATATCAAGTTCATTACCAGATACCCCACTTTTAGGAAGGTGTGATTTTCCTAGGCAATATTCAGCTACCAGTACTAAAACAATGACTCAGATGTCAAGTAAGTTGAAATAGTACTTGTATACCAGAACATAAATGTCAAACTAATTATTGTTTGCTATTACTTTCATAGATAGTTTAAGCATCAACATGAGAAGTGCTGGTCATGGATCTAATATTGGTTTGGGTCAAGCAATGGCTGGTGCTGAACTGTTACACTTGAACGGACCTGGCAGGGGTTGGTACCCTAGACAACGGCAATTTCGTCCTGTTTCAGTTGAACAACTGGATAAATTGGCAAGCAAAAGTCCTGTGGGTCACTCACAGTGGGACACAAGGGAAGGCCATAAACCTGTTACATTACCCCCAAACCTTACACCAAAGTTCTTCCATAGATCCCCCAGAGAAGCCCTTCGGCGTGTCACTAGTCTACTTATTAGAAAAGGTTAATATTTTTTTTTTAACAAATGAGTTGTTTATATAAAAGTGTCCCACAAAAATATACCCAATGTAATATTTCCGGAGATAATAAAAATAATGACTACAAATATTTATATTTCAATATATTTTTTATTTTAATTAAAACTTTAAAAAAATTATATTTTAATACTTTTGATAAATTTTAAGATAGCCATATTATTGAGTTTATTCTTCTACAAATTTGTATTTATCAATTTTTTTATAGTTCAGAGAAAAAAGTGTACAGTCAATTAACACAACTTAAAAATTTATATTGCTTATCCCCATGAGTAAAATAAAAATAAAAAAGAATTTGATTATGTTTATTATCTCTAGAGATATTACAATGGGACACCCTATGTATTATTTATGTAAATGGTTATTCTAAATTTTAGGTAATACAAACAAAGGTAACAAATCTAAAGCTGTGTTTTCTTCGTCAGTGATTGGTCCACATGGTAAATGCAATTTTTAATTTTATTTTCATATACATTTGTTTGATTTATAAAATCCTAAATATTATTTTTTAAATATTAAAAATACAAAGGAGAATTCAAAATATTTAATAATTATAAACTATGTCCACAATGATCAGACACTAAATAAGTTGCTTTATTCAATATTTTTAATATATATTAATTGAAGTAATTAGTATGCCTCTGTACTATACTGAATATGTACATTTTTTTTCTTCAGTTGGATGAATTTTAAAAATTTAAAAATAACTATTTTTTAATAGAGATTTTTTTTAAAAAAAAAAAATGTTGGTGGTTAAAACTTAAGTTTAGGTGAAGTTTTTCATTTTCTATAATTTGTTGATATTTTGTAAATGTAAATATGTTTGTGGTTTATAATCTATTATAATATTTAACTAGTAAATAAAACACATAACATGACAAACGTTTTCCATTTTATATTATACAATAATACTTCTGAATAATGATTAAATATTATAAACCACAATAACAATTCAAATATGCAAAAACTTAAAAATATTGTAAAAACGACCTGAACAAGAGTATAAAAAACAACAATTTTGTAAAATTCTATTTTGAATTTCTTATAAAAATCATATGGACTTACAAAGAAGTTAATTTTTTTTTCCATGGACAACTTTTCTACCAACAATTTTACTCCAATTTACAATGATAGCATTTTTCTAAAATGAAATCTGCCTGGAGACTTTAAGACCACTTTTTGATTTTCTAAGAAGTTTTCCTAATGGCAAAATAAAATAGGAAAACAATATTAAACAAATATTAAATAAATTATATTGTACAATTATTACATTATATAAAAAAATATAATGCATAAATAATTATTTTACCATAATGTGACATATATATTGTTGACAAAGCTACACTATCAACCGAATTCCACTCAGAATCGTTTTTTGTTAGCAATGGTTTATCCTTACTTACAGGTTTATATTAAATTACTTATAACAGTAGCTGCACCCATCCACATTATCTTAGAATTAAATTTTATATCTTTATCTATGTGCACTTAATCCATGTTTCATACTTAAATTGTAACATATATATTATACATATATAGGGTTATTTATTAAGTGTGCTCATTACATTTTTTTGGTTACATTTTGCATATATTCAAAATGGAGTTGAGCCCATTATCCTAAGAACTTTGCACCCGTTTAATCTTTGCTTACAGATATACATTAAAATCGACAATATATCCTACATTCCCCACCCATTGTGCAAAGTATTTCTGTCTTTTTCCTTATTTTTATTTTTGTAATTTAGTTAAAATTATTTATAAAGATTTGATTTTGACATAAAAATTATAATAAAATAAATTAAAAAGAAAATTATTTAAATGGTTAATACTTGCAAATAAAAATATAAATAAAACATGTATATTTTTATTTACTATAGAAAAATTATATTAGTCTTTTCTAGAATGATACAATTTTTAAAATATTTTTGAGCTATTTATACTATGTTGAACCCTAATTATAATAAACATGTACATATTTTATGTTCAGTCTTAATTTATGTATCTTTAATATATATTTTAATACTAAATAATCTTGCTCACAATGAAATATTATAATTAAATAATATATTAGTTGTTATTTATTTATTTGAATTCAAATTTTTAATTTTATGAGTTATTTAATTACTGTATTACTGTTGAAATTTATCATAGGTGATATAAGTGAAGAATGTGTGACTAATCAATCCACTAAACGTGGCTTTTTCAAAAGTTTTTGGAGAAAATAAGACTATTTATAATGTGCAATCAAAATAATTATGCGGCCAACTGTCTTTAATTACTAATTTTTCAATTTATCACTGCTCTGTCTTCATATCTATGTCTAACAATATGTATTTATATTTTATACATTAGGTACTAACTTTTAATTTGTAATTTATTAAGTATTTTTTTTTTATTATTATTATTAAATTTTTCTTTAGTAATAGAAAGTTTGATGATATATTATTGATTGTATAATTATTATTTTTAACTTATTTAATTTTGTATAATTGTTTTTTTTTTTATCAATGTAGATTTTTTAGATAGAAATAAATGATTGATAAACATTTTTTACTAATCGCATAGTTGTATACCAATCACTTAATAAATAAATAAGTTATTTAAAAAAAAAAACATGTTTTTAGATTTGACCTATATGCAATAGAATATTTTTAAATTGATATTCAAAGAACCGATAATATTAGACATTTATGTTTTACTATTCAGTTTTAGTATTATGTTAAGTATAGTTGTCAATTTATTATAATACAAATAAATAAATAATATATTGTATTAAAATAGGGCTCTGAATAAATGTTCTTTTATTAGTTATGTTCAATTTATTTGGGAGATATAAGGATATATCAATCCGAGATATTAACTATTTATCAGTGAACACTAAACTGACAAATAAATATATATCATACTTTTTTCTTATAATAGATTTTTAACAGGAAGATAGTTGTGCCTTTGATAATTCAAACAGTTCCCTGTTTAAACTGTTGAACTGGAAAGGAGAGGTCATTTTTTGAGTTTTCCCAATAATTGGAAAAAACAAGAAAATAAGGACAGTACTAATCAAATATTATTAAAGAAAATATACAATGCATATTATGTAATTATTTTACCATAATATGACATATAATATAAAATAATAAATTAAAAACATAATTATTAAAATGGTTAATACTTGTAAATAAATACAGGGTGGGGCACTGAAATGATTTTCAAAGGTAAATTATAAAATAAACAAACGAATAAAAATTAATTATTATTTTTTTATATTGAAGTGCATAACTTGCCATTTATTTTTTAAAAATTATGTCCTCAAGATGATGGTCATCCTTAGCAAGCATTTTTCTAGCCTACTTCGTACATTTTTCACTACACAGTGTATCAATTCCAAAGGTGTACTGGCGATTTCTTCTTTAATTTTGGTTTTTAATTCATCAATATTTCGAGGTTTTTGTGCATAGACTTTACTTTTTAAATACCCCCAAAAAAAGAAATCACATACTAATAAATAATGTGATCGAAGCGGCCAATGAATATCACCATTTTCAGAAATATTTTGAATAAAGTTTTCGTTTTCATCTATCTGGGTTAGCATTTCTCGAAAAAAAGTTGTGCGGCTATAAAGATTTGAATCACCTGCATCTTATACGGGTGAAAGTTTAGGTCGCTGTGTAAAATCCGACGTAGACTTCTACTGATTAAATTTAACGATAACGCATGTTTTCGTACAAAACGTTTTTGACTTTTTATGAGAGTAGCCATAACAGCAGCGACTTTTTCAGGTGTGCAAGTGGTTTTTTTTTGTAAAGGCTTCTTTTTTAATGCTGAATCCGTTTCTTCAAAGTTGGTTACCCATATTTTAATAATCTTAGTCGGTGGTACCAAATCATGGCGTTTAAGATTAAAATGAAGACGAAATGAACGCTGTGCAGCTACGTAAATGTAATTATTTTTGTAAAATTATTTTATCGCATAAGCACGTTGTTCACCGCTCCACTGTTCCATATTTATTAAATGTTGTCTTTGAACTAATAATATTTAGTGAGAATTCTTATCTTAATAACTACTGAAAAAATCTATTTTTAAAATCGGCCGTTTCAGTTCCCCACCCTAAAATGTATACATACAAAAGATATCTTAAGATAATGGGGTCAGGTGCATTCATTGTTATAGGTAATTTGATGTATTAATATATTATGTATATCTGTAAGCAATGATAAACCAATGTTAACGAAAATAAACGATTCTGAGAGCAGTTCAGTTTATAGAGATGATTTTTCCACAATACATATGTCATATAATAGTAAGATAATTAAATAGGGAGAATATATATTTTATTTAATATTGATTTAATATTGTACCAATTTTCCCGTTTTTCTTACTTTTTTCCGGTTGATTTCCTCATTCTTCCAGGTTTTTCAAATTCGGTGGAAAAAATCTTGAGAAAATCGAAAAATGACCTCTTTAAGTTGTTTTTATATTAGTACAATTATAACAAAAATTAAAAAAACAAAATATTGAGATGGTAATTCTGAATCAGATTGACTAAATAAAAAATTTCAAATTAAATAAATATAAATTTTGATGTATTTTTAGCCTTGACAAACTGGTGGTCTTAATTAACACACAATTTTAAAATATCATATCTTCTGCAAAACTAATTCACAAAAAACTCAAAGAAAACTAAAAAAATTTACTATTTAAAATACATTTAATTTCAATATTCAATTTTTTTGTATAAAATGCAGTTTAACAATACCTTTTTTTACTGTATCTCATGTATGCATATTCATAACTCATAAACAATATCAATATACTATTACTTTCTTTAAATAATAATTTCAATACAGATTAAATCATATCAATAACTTAAAAATTATAAAAATAAGTTGATAAATTGTTTATCCTTTGTAATATACCTGTACTTAATTTAGATAGAAATTCCATAATTAATATTTTCTTTATTTGCAATCCTCAATACCATTTTACAAAAAATTCAGAGGAATCTCTGGATTATCTCACTGTTAAAGTTATATTTTACTTGATCAAATTAAAATTATATGCATTGAATATTGTAGTTGAAGTACAGTTTGTCTACTTCCATTCTATTAAATTTATATTCGGACTGTTATAAAAAAAAATAAGATAACAAAATATTGCAATGATAATTCTGAATCAGATTGAAGAAATAAAATCTTTCTAATTTTATAAATAAAAATATTGATGTTTATATTAGAATAGATATCATTAGTGATCATAATCAACCACTAATTTCAAATTTCATATCTCCTGCAAAACGACTTCTCAAAAAACTCAAAGAAAACCAGTTAATTATTTATATATGCGCATATTTCAAAACTACTAAGAAATCAATTAATCCTTCATGTAGTAATAAGAATCCAAAGATAAATTTAAGACTAAATGAATTGGACCTAATTTATATCTAGTCTCAATTTTGAGTTTGTTTTTAAAAGTGGCATAACTTGCTCACTAGGTGTTTATGTTTCTACACCTGTGTATAAGCTATATCATTGATAATAGATATGGTGAAAGAACAGCGGAGGTATAACTTAATTCAAAGGGATTAATTCAAATTACAAATCTAACCTTTGCTTAAAAAAAGAAAATTGTTTTAAGTAGGTACTCTTTACTTCGGTAACCTATCCATAAGACCATAAACTGTTAACTCTAGAAACAAATAGTTAAAAACGTAACAATGAATGCACCAACCATAATATCTGAAAATTCCAATAAAAGTCCTAATTCGGGATTTGTAATATTCAACAAACAATTATTAACAACAAATATTGAACAAAACAATAGTATGCAACAACAGCAGCAGCAACAGCAACAGCTACAGCAACAACAGCAACAGCAGCAATTACTACAACTTATGAAACAACCACTGCTGCAACAACAGCTGCAAAAACCGCTGCAGAGCGAACAACTATTACAACACCAACAATTACTAAAACAGCAACAACCACTACAACAGGGACAACACCAAATGCTACTACCAAAACCAAAATTGCAACTTTTTCACCCAAAATATCCAGTACAATATCAACAACTACTGCAACAACCAATACAACAAAAACAACTACTACAACAGGGCTCTCTAAAACCTCAGGCGACACTAAAACGGCAGAATACTTCTGAACAGCATAATCTAGTACAAATGCAAGATATACTACAACAGAAGCCGGAGACACTACAGCAGTCAGAGACATTTAAAAGACACTGTATACTACAGCAGGAGGAACCACAACAGCAGCATGGTATACTACAACAAGAGGCAACAATACAACAGTATGATATAAAACAGGAGCAGGAACCACTACAAGAGCAAAATATACAACAGCAGGATCCAGTACAAAAGCAAGAACTACTACAACAAGAAAAACATATTGTTTTAGAAAACGCAGTTAATTCAAATATTGGAACAGTAAGTAATTCTAGAGCATTTATTTTCAATCTTCATTTTATACACCTTTAATAAAAAAAGTCCTCATCTAATTAATAAAAGAAAGAATAATGCATTTTTAATCCCTTTAGGTATTAACAAGAACAAGACTACGAGAGCTGATAAATGAAGTAGATCCAAATGAGCAGTTGGATTTGGAGGTTGAAGATCTAATGATGCAATTATCAGATGATTTTATTGAAGAAATAATCAAAGGAGCTTGCTCATTTTCTAAACATAGGAAATCAAATATTGTAGAAGCTCAAGACGTCCAAATTTACCTGGGTAACTAAATTGATAAAGTACCTAATTTTCTAATAACTTGAATGAATAAAAACACAAGAAACATTGTTTTTTAGATCGATATACAAACATTCAAATACCAAGTTACAATACACATGAATTAAAACCAAACAAAAAAGCGCCAAAAACTGAGGCTCATAGACAACGTATGGCATTGATCAAGAAAACTATAGTAACAAAAAAATNTTATGCAACTTACAGTAAAATATATAATACACTAAGTTAGAATTAAATAAAATGTCAACATAAAAATGTTTGAGTTCATGATACCCATCTTCAATTTCCAAAGTTTTCATAAAGTTTGTTAAGCACACTCACATGTAATTTAATTTATTTGGTTTATTAGACCATTAAAGTCGGTACCAAATATACATTTTTTTAATTAACTATTTTCTATTTTTGAAATACTAAACAGTGACACATTCAGTAGAAGAATAAGGGGATATAGCTCATATTTGGGTTTTTCAAATTCTTTTATATGACAACCTATATTTTAAATTCAAAATTATACTTACTCTTTGTTAATACACAAATTCAAAATTTGATGTGACCTGAATTTATTTTAACAAATCACAATAACCAAAACATAAGTATAAAATTTATTGATTTAATTTAAATGCACAAAACCAATTCTATTAATTTTCTTATGTTATTAAATAAAAGGTATAGTATGAAGGAATATGTTGTATTAACTCAGTAATAAAGTAGTAGTAAAAAAATAATACCTACATAAAATTATTTGTACTTAACTAAAACACAATTTCCTAATTTGATATCTCCTTCACTAGCAATACTAAATACCACTTAACATATGATCCAGTGAAAACTTGAAAATTTAACTCAGAAACATAGACTTTTGTTTGTGAAAATAATGATTTTGAAAAAATTATATGCAAAATTATATAGGTATATAATTACAAGTTAACTACACCTATTTCATTCAATACATTACTTTACAACATCAATAATAAAAATACAATATCTCCATAATTTATATTTAATCCAATGAAAGTAAAAAAAAAATTAAATAATCATATATACTTCTTAAATATATTATATATATATACAAAAATAAATTTTATATTTTATAAATATTTATGTTATTCTAATCTATAAATAACGGGTGCTATTAATAAACACACAATTTTAAATAATGTGTCTCCTGCAAGACAACTTCACAAATAACTCAAAGAAAACAAGTAGTTTAACTATTTAAAATACATTTTGCATGTAATAACTAATATTTTAATAATTCAATACTAAATTTGATTGTGTAAAATGCAGTTAAAAAAACCCTTTTTATGCCCTTTTTTGCTATATATCATATAAGCCTATTAATAATTCATAAACAATACTCATTTAGTCTTAACTTCCTTAATTAATAATTTCAAAGCAGATTGAATTACAAAAATAACTTATGAATTATTAAAATAAATTGAACTTTTTTATAATAATATGTCTCCTGCAAAATCATTAACCAAAAAACTCAAAGGAAACTGGATTATTTTACTATTTAAAATATATTTTACAATATTTTAATACTTCAGTAAACAATTTGTTGTATAAAAATACAGTTTAACTATAAATTTTCCATTCAATTTCTGACAAATGCCTATTCATAGTTTATAAACAATAACAATATACTGTTATATTATTTCAATGACAATTTAAAGACAGATGGAATTGTAATAATAACTTAGAAATTATACAAAAAAATTGATCTTTTTTAACTCAGGTAATATTGCACCTCAATTCCGTTTGACATAAAATTCAAATGAGTGTCTGGATAATCTCAAGGTAAAAATAATAGTTTACTTGATCAAATTAATATTGTATACATTTATTGTTGTTGTATAAGTCAGTTTGTCTACTTTCATTCTATTTATTTATATGTTGGCACACTCATTATAAATATAAAAAAAAAAATATTGAGACCATAATTCTAAATCAGATAAAATAAATATAATTTTTCTAATCAAATGGATATCAATATTGTTGTTCTTTTAAGCCTAGACAAATCTGGCAATCTTAATAAATAAACAATTTTAATAATATGTCTCCTGTAAAATCAATTCACTAAAAATTCAAAGGAAACTGGACTATTTTACTATTTAAAATATATTTTGCAATATTTTAATACTTCAATGAACAATTTGTTTGTATAAAAAAACAGAGTAACAAAGCTTTTTCTATATAATTCCTCACATTTTCCTATTCATAATTTATAAACAATAACAAAATACTGTTGTATTATTTCAATGAAAATTTCATGAATAATTGAATAGTAAAAATACCTTAAAAATTATATAAATAAATTGATCTTTTTTAACTTTGGTAAAATTGTTTTACTAAATTCAGACAGTAATTTCATATTTAATATCGTGTTTATTAGCAACTCTTAATACAATTTCACATTAAATTCAAAGAAATGTCTAGATTATATCAAAATATATATTTTACTTAAACAACTCACTTAAACAACTGGGATTGCTAAAACCTCAGGCGCCACTAAAACAGGAGAAATGTTCTGAACAGCAAGGTCTACAAAACCAGCATGATCTACTACAACAGAAGCCGGAGATATTTAAAAAGCATGGTATACTACAACAGGGGGAACCACAACAGCAATATTGTATACTACAACAAGAGGAACCAATACAGCAGTATGGTATACAACAGCAGCAGGAACTACTTCAGGAGCAGAATATACTACAGCAGGATCCAGTACACTAGCAAGAACTACTACAAAAACAGGAAAAACATATTATTTTAGATAACGCAGATAATTCAAGTAGTGGAGCAGTAAGTAATTCTATAGAATTTATTTTCATTCTTCATTTTATACACCTTTAATAATAAAGTCCTCATCTAATTATCAAAAGAAAGAATAATGTATTTTTAATCCCTTCAGGTATTAACAAGAACAAGACTACGAGAGCTGATAAATGAAGTAGATCCAAATGAGCAGTTGGATTTGGAGGTTGAAGATCTAATGATGCAATTATCAGATGATTTTATTGAAGAAATAATCAAAGGAGCTTGCTCATTTTCTAAACATAGGAAATCAAATATTGTAGAAGCTCAAGACGTCCAAATTTACCTGGGTAACTAAATTGATAAAGTACCTAATTTTCTAATAATTTATGAATAAAAATTCAAGCAGCATTTTTTTTTCAGATCGATATACAAACATTAATTTATCAAGATACAATACACATAAAATAAAACTAAATAAAAAAGGCCCNACCCATCTTCAATTTCCAAAGTTTTCATAAATTTTGTTGAGCACACTCACATGTAATTTAATTTATTTGGTTTATTAGACCATTAAAGTCGGTACCAAATATACATTTTTTTAATTAACTATTTTCTATTTTTGAAATACTAAACAATGACACATTCAGTAGAAGAATAAGGGGATATAGCTCATATTTGGGTTTTTCAAATTCTTTTATATGACAACCTATATTTTAAATTCAAAATTATACTTACTCTTTGTTAATACATAAATTCAAAATTTGATGTGACCTAAATTGATTTTAACAAATCACAATAACCAAAACATAAGTATATAATTTATTGATTTTATCTAAATGCACAAAACCAATTCTATTAATTTTCTTATGTTATTAAATAAAAGGTATAGTATGAAGGAATATGTTATATTAACTCATTAATAAAGTAGTAATAAAAAAATAATACCTATACAAAATGATTTATTCCAATCATAATTTTAAGACACATTTAATTTGTATAATTACTTTAAAAATATATGAATCTAAACATTGTTTTATTTTTAGTCTAGATAAAATCATTGTACAGTATTAAGACACAGTTCCCTAATTTGACATCTCCTTCATTAGCAGTACTAAATAACACTTGACATAAAATCCATTGAAAACTCTGGAAAATTTTACAAAGAAAAATATGATTTTGTTTGTGAAAAGTAATATTTCGAATAAAGAATATGCACATTATATACCTATATAATTGCAGTTTAACTAAACCTATTTCAATTAATATTTTATGTTACTACATCAATAATAAATATACAATATCAGCATAATGTTTTATTATTTCAATGATAATTTCAAGACAGATTGAATAATAATAATTAATTCAAAATTATACAAATTAATTTAGAATTTTTTTACACCAAGTAAAATAACTGTACTAAATTTAGTACAGTCAATAATATTAAATATATATTATATTTTATATTTTTTCAATCCTTAATAGTATTTCACATAAAATTCAAAGAAATGTCTGGATTATTGCACTGTTAAAATTATATTTTACTTGATCAAATTAAAATTGTACACTTTAATTATTGTTGTATAAGTATAGTTTGTTTACTTCCATTCTGTTAATTTTTTTATTAGATCATTTATAATTAATATAAAATATTCAGACGATAGTTCCGAATCACATTGAAGAAATAAAATCTTTCAAATTTAATAAATTTAAAAAATTAATATACTAATATATATAAGCATAGACAAAACTGCTGGTCTTAATTAACAAACAATTTTAAAATATCATATCTCCTACAATAAGATTTCACAAAAAACTCAATGGTAACTAAAATTTCAACTATTCAAAATACATTTTGCTTATAAAAATTAATATTTTAGTACTTCAATAATCAATTTTTTTGTAAAAAATGCAGTTTAAATATACTTTTTCCACACAATTTCTCACATATTTCTTTTCATAATTCATAAACAATACCCATGTTTTAACCCAGTATTTTTTTCTTTAAATAATTATTTCAAGACTGATTGAACTCTAATAATAACTTCAAAATTACATAAATTATAATATTGATATTTTTTGGCCTAGGTAACATAACAGTACTAAATGTAGACAGACATTTTATTTTTAATATCTTCTTTATTAGCAATCCTCAATAACATTAAACATTAGATTCAGGAGAAACTCTAGATGATTTCGCTATTATTATTTGCTTTCCTCATGATAATATCCATTTTTTCATCTGGTATACTTTAATAGTATAAATAAACCCATTCTCCATTAATTATTTATGTATTTTCATATTTCATAAAGAAATAATAAATAAATTATTCCTATGTGTAGTAATATAAATCCAAAGATAAATTTAAAACTGAATGAATTGGACTTAATTTATATCTTTATATAATCTCAAGACGTTCAAATTTACTTCAACAACTGAAATTGATATTTATTGATAATTTTATTATAGAAATAGATTTATAATTTTTTTACACTGAGTAAAATAACTGTACTAAATTTAGTACAGTTAATAATATTATATATTTATAATATTTTCTATTTTTGCAATCCTCAATAACGTATTAGATAATATTTAAAGAAATGTCTGGACTATTGCACTGTTAAAATTATATTTTACTTGATCAATTTTAAATTGTATACTTTAATTGATGTTGAATAAGTACAGTTTGTCTTCTTCTATTCTATTAATTTTTTTATTGGTACATTTTTAATAAGTATAAAATACTAACATATCACAATGATAATTCTGTATCATATTTAATTAATATTTAAACTTTCAAATATGTTAAATAGAAATATCGAAGTTTTCAAGACTAGAGAAAACTGGTGGTCTTAACACACAATTTCCAAATTCAATATTTTCTTCATTTACATTTCTAAATACCACTTTACATAAAATAAAAAGGAAATTATGGATTATTTTACTATAAATAATATATTTTCCTAGTTATTTACTTTTTTAGTATAAATATAGAGTTTAATTAAACCTATTTATATTTAATTTTTTATTTAAGCCTATACATAATTCATTAATTATACCAATATACTGTTATCTTATTAAAATTTTATTTTTATGTCAAATTGAATTATTATAATATTGATATTTTTCTAGCTTAGGTAAAATTATTTTACTAAATTTAGAAACAATTTCCAAATTGAATAGCTTCTTTATTAACAATCCTAAATAGCAGCAAACATTTTTTTGAGAGGAATCTGGATAATTTCACTATTATATATGAAGCATCTAGAACACCAAGGTAAAAATGACAGTATTAAATATTCTGAGTTAAGATCATGGCTGAACTAAAAATATTTCATTTTATTGTGTGGTAAAGAAATATAAGAAAATTTGACATATGCTTTGATCTTGTAACAATTATTAGATCCTATTAAAATAGTCTTCAAACGAAAATGATTTTTTATAATAAAATAATATATTTAATACTTTCTTGAACATCACAACAAAATTGGAAAATCTAGTATTTGAATCCAACGAAAAACGTTTAATGGTTCAAAGTAACATCCCCATTATTCCGAGTACGATAAAAACTCATCAGTTACCTCAATAAATTGTTTTTCACTGAACAGTTTATTCTAATCAAGATCTGAAATAAGTTGTGCCAGTTCTGATGTAAAAAAATGTTGACCTCTTTTATTTATTTTAATTTATTTTACCTCTTAACATTTCTAGTTCTTCATACACCTTACATGCCGATATATGATTACTTTCAATCTTTTTTATTGTATCACATATCACCTTCAACTGACTTTGTATAAAATACAACCATCCAATGGATACAGGATCATTAAAGAAAGTTCTTAAAACTGTAGGACACTTTTTTTGCGACATAAAATATGACTTCAATGCAAAATATAAATCTATTATTCTAGAAACGGCTGGCTGTAAGGATAACTAATGCGTTTTTACAGATCTTAAAATATGTTTGTACTCAAAAATATCAGCACTACTATACATAGCATTGTGTAAAATATGTTCAGCACAACCAATACCAGAAAAATTTCTTTTTAATTTGTCATTAAGAATTGCAAAAACATTATTTGTGTCTTATTTCAAAACACCACCAATATTTGTATTGCAGTTGTCCCCCGAAAATGTGACTATTTTACTTGATAAATTATATTTTTTTAAAACATTCATTATGTAGTTTGTTAAAATATTTGCTGTTTCTCCTTTTAAATTCATAAATTCTATCACTTTTATTTTAATTCCTTCTAATGGGTTAAGTTAACGAACTAGAATTGGAAACAGTTTTTATTTTTGTGTTTTGATGTATCCACCATAATTGTCAAGAATTCAATCGATTTTAGTTCATCTAACATTTGTTGAATGGCAAAAGGAGCTATTACATCTACAATTATAGATTCACATTTTGTACGAACACAGGAAAATTTTTTTTCGTGAATTTTTTTTATAATTGATGTTGTGCAATCCATAGACCGAATGAATGGTTAAGTTTTATAGTATGATATGCAAAAAGATCCTCTTCTGCCATAATACGTTTGCTTTCATTTGTTGACTGTAGATTACTAATGAAAAAATTCGTTACCTTATCTGAAGAACTGCTTAATACGGCCAATAAATATTTCTTCTGTTTAACATATTGCGTAATATTTGAACGACCACCGTTTTCTATTAAAAAAATCAATTTACATACAGTACATAAAACCTTTCCATTTCATTACCATCTCTTAAAAATGGAAATTCATTTTTTAACTTACAAGTAAATGCACACCTTCGCTTAGACATTTTAATTGATTACTTTCATAAAAATGTACAATATTATATATTACAATTAACAAGTCGACGATACTCGAGACTCAACGATTGTTGTAACATTACTAATAAAATAAAAACATTTAAAAATATGGTTGATTGCGATAAGATAACGCTTGTCCACGACATGGAGCTATCTATTAGGTTATTATTAATATATTTTTATATTACAATACGCTCACATTTAATAACGATCTGGTTTACGTCGCCGACAACAATGTGACGCAACAATAATAATGGTAAAAACAAAAATCCAAAAATATAATTGAAAAGTATAGATTCTTATATTATTCTATTCAATAATGTCATTTCAAAAATTTCAAAAGTTATAAATTAACAGTAAGGCAAAAAACGGGATTAATATGGGATAGACTTAAGATTACAGGACAAAAAACGTCCTGAGAGAAGTTTGTCAGGACAACAGTACACAAAACCGAAATAAAGAACAATCCTGTATAAAACAGGACGTATGGTTACCTTACACTAACGCTTTTCGTCAAATTTTTAAATTAAAATTCCTTTATAAAAAAAATACTACATTAAACTCAATTTTTTTTTTTTTGTTACCACAAAGTAAAACTTTTAATGAATCCCTTGTTATAATTTCAAGCATTTCGGTTAAGTCTAAAAATTTTACTACAAAGTACCTACCGAATAAAAACTACGTACAAAACTCTCAAAATTAAAATATCTATAAATAGTTCAAAAATAGCTTTGTTTTAAAAATTCAACGACGTCTAGAAAGGGCATATATAAATGTTCGATTTAAATTTTAAGTCCATAGAGTTGATAAAAACATTTTTAACTAAATTTTAACAAAAATATTAAAAGTTTTGTAAAAAGCTTATCAATAGCTTAAATGTTTCAAAAATTTTAGCATGTCTAGAAAAGGTAAATATAAGATTTCTGCTCAAGTTTCAAATCTTTACGAATATTTTTAACTGACACAACAAATATTTCAATTGAAATAATAATAAAATCATTTATTCGTAAATTTCCAGTTTTATTACGTTTCTAATACGTAATACGTAATAATTTATTACGTACATCCTGGTTTTTTCCAGATATTATGAAAACGGTTTGGAAAATCAAAAAATAACATTCCAAAAGTATTATCCGGACAATATTTTCTTTCAGAAATGGTACCACACGTACATATCAGAGCAATATTTCTGGTAGAATTTTTGTACACAGGATAAAAAAAAATAAATAAACATCTTAGTAAACCAAATACATTCTTCGCTACACTCAGAATCTAAGGAAATTATACATTTAATGCAAATATTTAAAATATTTTGTAGGCATACATACTCAAGGGTAGTAGTAATAAATTGTACATAAGTTGAACTTATAAAAACTTTAACTTTAGATAGAAATAGATAAAAATTGAATCCAATCAAATATTTAACTTTGCAAAATGTCAGTGAATTAATAAAATATGAACTTTAAAATAGTAAAAGATTTGGACATAATAAACAATAAAAATAATATATGTACATGCAATATGCATACTGCAATATATTAAATATCTAGTATTTGAAATAAACAATCAAGTGTTTCACTATACAACGACCAACCTCTGTAACAATCAACAAATATTTACACTTACCACTAGGCTGTACTAAACTTCTGTATATTATTTAACTATAACACCACTTTGATAAGCTGCACCCTGGTAAGTGGCGTTAATAGAGTGGGGAACCCAGAATGCCTATGTTAAAGCGCCGTACGCGTTATTTTTCCTCGTCCTTATCCTTATCCTTATCCTCATCCCTTTCTCACACCTATACAATCATTTTAAATTCTATCCCCCAAATATAGTGGTTGCAGAACCTAAGGCAAATTTTTGTATTTGGTATACCTGTCTATATCTGTGCAGTGTTTGCAGAACTGAAGGCAGATCACTGTATCTGATAATCCACAACTCCTATATACCTATCTGTTGCGTATGCTACTTTGTCTCGTCACACATTTAGACGTGCTAACTTTCTATAGTGTCTCGCCGAAGGGCTATACGCAATTTGTAATAAATTATATGAGTGCATTTTAGAGCGCTAACCAACACGCTCTATGTCGTTAACCTTCGACAAATTTTCAATTGATTGCAACAGTTTGTCTATACGCCTGGAAAAGGAATAAACGAAAAAATACATCCAATTCTAATACAATTTACTCATCATAAATATAATAAATATTAATTGCACATATAGTTAGGTACCCCGGGGATAAACTTGTTAGATCAAATTAAAATGCTTGAAATTTGATGGATGTTCATTGAAGTTATACTTAGTGATCAAAAGAAAAATAATTTAGTTTAATGGGTTTTCTAATTGGCCCAGGACCTTGTCTATAGCATCATCGGTTGAATAACCTCTACGAAATCCAATCTGTTTAATGCTAAGCGAGAAACTGTTGGACTGTCTAAGCGGTGTAGAGGTTAACCTGATGACAACAAATCGTCATCGATTGGACACCTTAACCAAATCGACGATGGCTGGTCTTTTACCAGTGGAACCCAGTTTGTGTGGTTTAGTCTTGAGACCAGTACGATCGCAAGCCATACATTTCTGTAAGAGAAAGAGGCAGTCAGCCTCTTTGTGTTCAGCATCTCCACATCTGCAGCACGAGCCGGTGAGGTCGGGGCCCTTGCAGCATTCATTGGAAGTGTCCAAAACCATAACATCGAACGCAGACCACGCGGACGTAAGTCACCATTACTTAATAATAATTGGTTTGCGTTATAACATATGCATCAGTTATTCCACTTTCTTTATTGTGAAAATTCTGTATAACAAAATAGATCTCTTCGAACATTACGATTCGTTATAAAGAGTTTTCATTGTATATTTTCCTTTAACTTATTTGAATACGTTTACAAGATTACAATGATCAAATCATTTAATTTTTTATAAAATATATAAGATATTATAATAAAATGTAAACAAGATGTTAAAAGCTTTATGAGATTNAATCATAGATAGAAAATTGAATTGAATACCAGGGTATTTGATAAGCTGAGAGATTTAAAAAAAAAACCACCTGAGGCAATTTACAAGTGTTAATTGACATTAAGAATATATTTTTCATTTTAAAAATTTTAATTTACCCTATTTATGATATTTAGGATGTACACAATTAATAGAATTTCGGTTAAATATACAAAAAGAATGTTGACAACTAAAAAAAAAAAATATAGAAAAACATATACATTTTAAAATGTAATGGTATTACTATAATAAAAAAGGTATTTAAATGTAGAATTTTAAAAAATAAAAAAAATCACTATACAATGTACAATAAAAAATTCATAAATATAATATAAGTTGACATTTTGATGCATGTACAAAAATTAATCATTGTAAATATAATATAAGTAAACTAACTCATAGATTTACATCATTTATTTATTTTTTTGAAGAAAATTTAACAGTACTTTGGCGAGATTTGCCAATGTAGTAAGTAAAGACGCGTAAGTACTGTTAACAAATGTTATAATTAAATTAAATTAATAATATTTTATTCGAACAAAGTATGTACAGTAAAACCTCACTATAACGGAATCGTTTGGGACAAAACATTTTTCCATTATAAAGAGGATTCCGTTTAATAGAGGGTCCGTTATAGAGAGGTTTCACTGTATAACGACAACATAAAACGAACAAACGGAATGTGCTAGTGAGCATGTGCTTGAGAAACGATCAAAAGAACAAACAACTAAGACCGGAATGACGGGAGCTCGAACGATGATGAGAGTGATGGTGACAATGTGAGGCGTGGCCAATGTCTAGACAGTGCGGTCCTCCGTTGGGGAGAAATAGTGTACTGTCACAGTACTATTGTCTAGTATTATTTTGGGTCGTTTGATTATGGTAAATATAGTTCGTTGAGATAAAGAAAATTTTGATTTAGTCTCTCAATTTCTATATTATAAATTGGATTTTCCCCTAAATCTAAAGTCGTTATACTTTTTAAGTGGGATACATTAGTAAGTTCAGATATATTATTGCCCCCTAAAAGAAGAACTTTCAAATGTTCGTTATAGTCCAAGTTTTCTATTAAATCAATGTTATTATTTCTCAGGTCTAAGATTACAAGTTTTCTACAGTCGTATAAATTTTGTATCCTAGTTAAATTATTGCAAGATAAGTTCAAATGTGTTATTTCGGTGAGTTTTTTTAAGTTTTTGATTTCTTCTATTTTGTTGTTTATAAGAATTAGTGTTTTGAGATTAATAAGTTTGTCCAAGTTTTGTATTACACTAATATTATTATTAGATAAATCTAGTTTTCTGAGGTTAACTAGTTTATCCAATCCTCCTATGGTTTGTATTTCGTTATTAGACAAGTTGAGTTCTGTTAGCTCAGTCAAGTTGTCCAGGTTTTCTATTTTAGTTATGTAAGAGTTACATGAAAGATCTAGAGTTGTGAGTCTCACTAAATGGTCAATGTTTTTTATGCGAGTTAATGTATTGAAAGATAGGTCAAGGTGTTCTAAGTTAAAAGGTAAATTTTTATTTATGGTTTTTATGGTGTTATTTGTTACTTCCAAAGTTTTTAAATTAAACAAGTATTTTAGGTTAGGTATGTGACTTATTTGGATTTGGTTGAGAGTTAAATGTTTAGTGGATCCGTTAAATACCAGTCTTTTATATTCCAAGTTAACTCCAGTTATAGTTAGTCCTATATAGTTGAAATGTTTTTTACATTTTAATAAGTAGTTAACTTGGTTTAAGTTATCGAGTGTTAGGCTGCCATAGTCAAATTTTATAAGTTGTAAATTCAGTGCAGTTATCAAGTTTATAATATCATTGAAGTTTAAGAATTTTGTTAGGTCAATATATGTTGTGCAGATGACTTGTTTGAAAGTTAATGTTTTTTCCTTTGTGTGCAGATGATCTGTAAAAAAAAAAACAGAATTTAAAATTAAAAATAAATCTTTTATATTCAACATTGAAAATAAATTTAAAAAAAAAAAAGCTGATAATGGAGACAGGTGTGCTACTAAAGTAGGTGGAAATTCGGGAAGAAGGAATAGAGAAGAATTTAATGTATTTTGGTATGCAACGATTAATCATTACTAACGAAAAAAGTTTCTCAGCAGATTTCGGTTATACATATTTTAAAAGGCCATAATATTATGTTATGTGAGCATAACATTCCAATATTATAACTGTATAGTTATTTATTATTTATATCATTATTAAAAATGTAACTAAAAGACTCAAATATGGCCGAATACTTGGTATTTTACAAAAAGTAAATAATTAAATAAATATAACGGATCGATCGCTATTCGAGAGGGATACAAGCTTATCTACAAGCAAAATAATTTAAAATGTGTAAAATATAACAGAATTCCATGCCATCTGCTGCGGTCCTTTGAGGACACTGCCGCCTCAGTCATACTATTTATATTATCTTATTTTCACAATTCGATTATTAATTATTTTATATCGGCATCGACGCGAATGCCATCTGTTCCGTCTTTTTAAGCACACAAATTCCAGTAGTTTTCTATTATTTGAAATCAATCTATATCCGATCCATTACCTTCATTTAGAAAATTTAAATATAATTCAAATAAAATTAAGCAATAGGTATACAACTTCAATCGACCCTTTGATGATACCGCCTTGTCATCATTCTCTCGCACTATATACCATTATAATTATTTCTATACAAATTTCAAATCAACACATAACGCTATTTTTTTTTATGGTTGACCTTTTTTTGGCTTATTTAAACACATCAAATTTGACGGTTTTTTCAATTGAAAATGAAGCGTATTGATCCATCGAAAAATCCCAAGATGATCACTCTGTCGAGAATTCTGCACACAGCAACAACTACGCTCCACCAACTTCTTTCAAGGTTCTCTCTCGAATAGCTAGCTCCGACTTTTAGCAGCTATAATCACTCATGATCGATTTATTTATTAATTTACTTTGTAATTCAACCTTTTACTTTCCTAATTTAAATATTATCATTTTTTATCTGAGTGCACACAGGTGCTAAGTGTTAATTAATTAAATTAGTTTATCCTAATTAAATTGTGATTTCCGTCCAATGACTCCAGTTTCACGTGAAGTTATCCATAAGTATATACCCTAGCGTTCCAACACCGTGGGCAGGTAATAATTATATTTTTCTTTATTTATCGATTTCGTCACCATTCTCGGATTTACGATTCCGAATCCCTTTCAAACATCGGAAGGAAGGTAGTAATATAACTAGTAGGCTGAACTTTTATTATAATTAAAGATAAATCATTCTTTGTAGTACCAAAACCTAGATCAATTATTTTATACTTTATAATAATATATATATTTATACGTACTCCTTTATATTTTGTTCTTTGTAGATACTTCTACGTAATATCCTATCATTTCAAATATATTTGTCTTCTATTACTATATTTAGTGTTTTTATTCTACTACTGTCTCACCCCCTAACCACGACTTTATATTTTTCCCCCCTAACACCTTTTTATTCCCCCCTTTTTATTTTTCCTATTTTTTGTATTACTACACAAGATAAATATTAAATACTAAATATTTAGACTCTCTTGTAAAATAAAAATTAAACATGAATACTGATACTTCTATAAAAAACCACCTATGATTTTTTTGATAAAATTAATAAAATTAATATTCAGCTAGGTTACAAAATTATTTCTGTTGACGTCAAAAATTCATATTCTTCCATTCCTAAACACGAAACAGTAAAATTTTAAAAATAAACTTATACATAGTAATAAATTTATACAGACGAAGTACAAGAAATCATTCAACCAATAAATGTAATTACTAATCATAACTATTTCCAATATAATAATAAATTATATTATCAAAAAGATGGGTTAGTTATGGGTGGTCCTTAAGTGCTCTTTTATCTGAAATTTACATGCAAAATTATGAAACCAATACAATTATTAACAACAAAATATAAAGTTCATATATAAAAGCAAGATAATAAATTTAATTTTAGTATTTACAGGAAACCTACACAAATCGATGCTATAATACCACATGATTCTGATCACCCTTATTCTCAAAAAATATCATTTTTAATTCAATATTCTATAGGCTTTAACGTATTCCATTGAATAAACATAATTATCAACATGAGCTCAATATTATCTATAATAAAGCATATACAAATAATACATTAAATTTAAATATTATTAAAACAATTCATAAACGTATTAAAGAAAAAAAAATACACAACTAATGTTGATAACCATTGTAGTATGAAGTATTAAAATAATATGTCTATCGAATTTGCTAAAATTAATACATAAAATGTAAAAATCGCTTTTAATACTAATAATAATTTTATCAAACATGTAAACAATAAAACTAAAAACATTATAAAAATGCTCTCTTCTTCTGAGAACACTGGCATATATAAACTCAAATATAACTGTAATACATTTTGGATAAGTAAGAAAAATAGAAATTTTAAAATAAGATACACATTAATGATAAAGAACACATTTCGGAAATAAAATTAAAAAATATTGCCCTTAATTCAAATTCGCCAAACCTGTTTTAGAAAATAACCATAATATAAGTTTTGATATTAATATAGACTTAGAGATATTAAATGCCCAAAATAACATTTACATTAATTCAGTTTTAGAATAATTACATATACAATGAAACAAAGAAAAATAATTTTAATAATATTTTAAAAGTACAAACCGATTTTAAAAATTACATCTTATATCAATACATTTTAGATAAATAATAATAAACAAAGAATTTATATTTCTTAACATATCTATGTCTTATAATAACCTATTTTTAAATAATCTCTCCTATTGAAATAAATTATTTTTATGTAAAATACTAATTTGTATACTTTTTTTATATGTATTTATTAATTTCATTATTTATATTCAGTCGCGTTTTACATTGTAGTAGAAAAAAAAATTTAAATGGTAGAGAAAAGAGGGAACAGAGAAAAGGAATAGAAGGAGAGGGGTATAGGAAATAGTATAGGGTTATACGGAGGTTATATTAGGTTTATTTTTCAATTTCTTTTTTATATATACTATTACAATGCAGTTGTATGCTTTAAATAAATCAAAAAATTAAAATTAATATAATATTTTAGTATATCATAATAACATGATGGATTTTTGATTCTTATGGGAAGTTTACTATATATAATTATAGTTATTACGTTGTTGATATAATTTAACTATCTTGAAGGATAAGTTAAAATGACGATTTGGATGTTGATCGTATTTATTAAAGGAATGATTTGAAATCGTGTCATGGGTATTTAATAATATTGCATTCTTGTGGATAAAGACGTTAGGTAGGTACTTTTCTTTTTCTTATTAAATGGAAAATTAAGGATTATATATTGAAATCTAAAATCTATGACAAAGATAAAAGAAGAAATGTTTGAATTTGTAAATATTAATTCTAAATTCACAACGTTAATATTTTTGTGTTTGTTGCTTTCGGTATAATGTAATATATATGGTTTGGGATAAATATATATTAAGTGTAATAATATAATGTTTGTAAAAATGGTATTAATACACTAAATATATTTACAATTTGGCGTGTGTATTATTTAATGTTGTCGTCGGAATTTTGTTTGACCATTTAATTGTATTACTTTTTATTAGTGTACCATAGTACCAATTCGTGCCGTTATCTAAGTTATATAGTACTATGACTCGACTCTAGGCAATAAACGAAACCGTTTGTATTTTTACCCGAGTATATAAATGTATCGAAATCATATGAATTAGCTAGGGTGGCGAGTTGATCGCTACGCCACGAATAGGATAGAATAGAATAGAAATAAAAAGAAAGAGACAGGGAAGAGGGAAATTAGTGATGGGACGGGGTAATGTAAGTATCGGTGTAAATATTATATTATCGTACGTGGATCCACTACTTTACAAACAACACTAAGAGTGAAATAATCTTTCGAACCCAAGGGTGAGCGGTAAGGAGGTGTGTGTGATGGTCGACAATTTTGACCTAACGCGGACTTTACGTTGCCACTATAAGCGGACGACCAAATCTGATACTATGACTCAATACAGTGTACAATATATGTATATTACGTTATATAATAAAATCACAACGTATTATATGGGATATCATTGTGTATTGTGTCCGAAGACCGTCCTAATCTGTGTAAGTGTGTGTTTAAATAAATGTGTAAATGAAAATTTTTTATATATAAATAACACGTCCTGACTGACTGATCCATTATCGCTTAGCCCAACCTACTGAACGGATTTGGCTGAAATTTGACACACAGATAACTATTACGACGTAGGTATCCGCTAAGAAAGGATTTTTTAAAATCCAACCCCTAATGGGATAAAATAGGGGTTTTAGGTATGTTTGGTACGAACATCTAATTACTTTTTTATTTAAGGGTTACTTTAGTGTTACGGAAAATAAAACTATTATAATTATTATTATTACGATTCAAACTACATAAGGTAATATTGATAAATCTTGAACTAGGTACAACAACATTTATCAATATTTTATATTATCATTCGGGTTTGGATTTATATGTAGTTATCCTAGGACGTCTTTTTATTTTTTAAACGGATGTTTTCAATAACGAAAAAGAAACGTTAACTTTAATAATTACTTCATTGAATTGGTAACGAAAAATAATCATATTTTTGAAAATAAAAACAAATACTATATTATGGAAAGGTAAGCAAAAATTTTGATTTTGATATTCAAAATCGTTTCCTGAAATTCTGGTCGTCATAAATTTCAAAACAATTGGTTCTTTCATTGAAGATTCTCAGGCGTTATTGCATTGCGATAACTTTTTCATCGACTTCGTCCAAATGATAAAATATTATTTTCCAAGCCATTATTACCAAAATGTATAGGTACTGAATTACTTGAAATGAAATAGCGTGGCCTCGGAAATGCAGACGAAAAATTATATTAAATGGTAACACAAAAGTAGAAAAAAGATATCATGGTCTTATCAAGGAGTTAAGTCGTTTACACTCAGAAATACTGGGGGTTAAATATGAGAGTTTCCATTAACTTAGTATTAATACGGGTTATCGGTAACTCACACTTTAACTCTTGATGGTGAAATCAGCCATAAAAGTACTAAAATATTTTACAATAATGAATTAGGTATCTACCCAATACTATAATATGAGTACATTATATTTGTATTACCTGTTGTTGAATTGCTACCGCGGTGGGACATGGCCTGTACGATTGGAAGGCTTTCGAGTGACAAAGCAGATGACATTTTTAAAGCAAATTAGGTAATAAGAACGATAATACACAAAACAGGTAAAAACAGTGGCAAGAAGCGATAGATAAAAACGATGATGCGATAGTTACTGGAAAACTGCTCGGCTTAAAGAGGGAGACATATTCTAATCAAAAAGTGATACTGAAATATGATGGTAGCGTGGATAAGGGTAGTGGTTGTTATGAGGGTGGTAGTTGTGGTGGTGGTGGTGGTGGTGGTGGTGGCGGCAGTGTTTTTGCCGCTCTGTTTGTGGCTCTGAATGGTAACGGAAAGAACCATGGGGATGTCCTGTTGATCGATTTACTCTTATCCCAACAAAATAATAATTTCATTATCAGTATGTAAAAATTGTAAAATGGCAGTGTGGAGTTATAATTTTATTATTTAAATTTTTTACGCTTTATGTTTTGTACCAAAAATATTGTTTCAATAGAAAAGCAATAAGAAAACATTTTATTCCATTTTTAATATAATTTGTAAAATATAAATTTGTAAATTGAAAATTGAAAAAAATTTATACCAGTTAACATCATTTATATTATAACAAATCAAAATAAAATTCAACATGTAAGATTCACTCATAACTATAATTAATAAAAAAAATTCATAGCACATATAACATATTTTTTTAGAAATTTACAAAACGAGAAAATATTATGTGAGCAAGGTAAACAATTTTTCCTTTAACTATTTATTTAATATTCTTTAATTAAGTGACGAACACAGAGACGTAATTTGAAAAAAAAAAAAAAAAATCGCAAATATTTGTATTCTTCGAAGATATTCATAAGGGATAATATATAGTTTTGGTATTTTAGATGTCAAACTAAATCAGAACCATTAGAAAAAATAAATTATTTACATTAACCTTACAATAGAAAATAAATAATACCGAGAAAAATTCTTCTCAATACAAAAGTCTTATCAATTAAAAATCTGTCCAGTTCCCAAATGTTAATAAATCAGACTTCAAAGTTTGAATTTTCTCTTAATATTTATTCGAAATTTTGATCCAATTCTCTTTAATTGCCCCTTACGTGCTATGTTCGTGGAACCGCGTGTATTATTTAGAACGCCCACTCAACAAAAAACAATCAAACCTCATTTAATGATAATATNACTTGGATAAAACATTAGACCGTGGTTTTCAATGTGTTTTAACAGAGATTTTAGTTCCCCTGGCTCCAAGAGTTCATTTGTTATCAAAGAGTTTATATGATATTATTGTGGAAACCTCCGTGTCGATAAGAGATAAAGTATTTTTTTAATATCTATTCGCACAAACCATAGTATAAAATAATTACAAATCATTAAACAACATTCGTAAATTTTCAGTTCAATGTAAGAATAATGAAAAATTTAAATTCGAAAATTTAACATTATCGAAATTTGTTAAGTTTGCAAATTGCATAGATAGCTGATTGATAAAATTTGTTTCCTTATCATGAACCACAACTTACCACAATAAACCATAACCGTAGAAATTACGATCCTCGTCTGGAACAGTAACCGAATAAATGCAGTACGGTGAATATGTCCTATCCATGTTTATATATTATATAATTTATAGAAACAAGGTTTTTCACTACACTCTGGGCAATCTCTTCCCTTTAGATTTGTCGCTGAGAGTAATACATTAGCAACAATTCAGAAACATGTGGAAATCTGAAGATGAGTCTAATGAAGATAAGAGTGTTTGTTTGTTTCATAATAATGAATTTAAACTTCGAATAAACGATTATTATTTTTATAGCGATTGGAACAGAGAACCAAACCAATATTAGACCACGATGGCGTAGAAGGTAGAAACTCGAAAGTCATCGAAGATACAGCCGAAAAACCGGGAACAGAAGTTATTAATAATTTGATGGACACTAATGATATTATAAAGTAAAATTCTGCAATTTACCATTTATCGTTTAAAAGTTTTGTATTACTATTTTAACGTAATATTCTACTGTATTGTTTTGATATTTTCTAAACCAGAACCATTAGGAATCATCCAACCTATTGATGTACCAGATAATTTAGCATTGCTCGACGAAACATTAAGCAATATGAGAGAAAGATTAATAAACCACCAAGTGAGATATTAATTTTACACGTGTACGTTTAGTTTTGAATATCTAAATTTTAAATGTTTATTTTGTGTGTTAAGGACCAAATAGATGTGAACAGTGATTTATCAGTACGTTTCGATTGTCTTTTACATACCTTGGAAACCATAGTTAATCTCACTAAACAGGTTCCAGAATTAAATGTAAACTCCCAAGAAACACTGAAAAAACCTATGGATAATATAGCTCGTATAATGAACGGATTGAAAAAGACTCTTTATAAACAATAATTTAAGTAGATTCATTATTTATAATAAATTTTTCCTTGTATACTTTATTATTTTATTCTTTTAATATCGATATGAAAATACAGTTTCCCTCCATCTATTATATTTAATTTACATATAAACACATTGAATATAAGGAAATAGTAGACAATTAAATAATCAACAAAGTTATTTTATTCCAATTGTAAGTTTAAACCAGACAGAATTATAATAATAAATTTAAAAATGTATAAATAAAGGTTTTTTTTTTATCCTTTAAAAATATTAACACACAACTTTCTAATTTAACATCTCATTCATTAAACAACCTACTTACCATAAAATTCATAAAAAAAACTCACGTTAATTTCACTATATGAAATATGTTGTGCTTGTAACAATTATTATTTTAATTATTATAAAGGCAAATTTTTTTGTAAATTCATGCGATTAAACTAAACGTATTCAATTCATTTGTCATCATTAAATTAGCATTTAATTGGTAATAAAAATATTAATTTGTCTCGTTCCATAAAAAATCTAAGTCATATTGATCTAATATAACTACTACTAACTATCATCTCTCTAATTCAATATTTAATATTTCCTTTTTAAGCAATGCTAAAACTAATGTAGGAAGAATGCAGAGATAACCATTGTTAAACTAATAATTAAAAATATGTTTTGCTTTTGAAATTAATACAGTTAAACCAAACGTATTCCATTTAAATTATTTTAGGATAGAAAAAAATAATAAATTAGAAATACCAACATAAAGTTGTCTCATAAAAATGAGAATTCTTGTGCAGATTGATTAATAACAAAATTGTACAAATTCAATAAGTAAAAAAATTTTTGTTTTTCTTTAGGCCTAGATTAAATTGCTAGTATTAATTATAACACATATGCCAAAAATAACATATCCTTCATAAGCTTGACTACATGCCATTTCACATAAATTCCAAAGGAGACATTAACAAATTCTATTAAATTATTATATATATATATAATATATATATTCAATATAGGATATATTCAATAAACATAACTACTTCACAAATACATATAATATGATTATTTAAATATCAATAGCCAATTTAAAATGATTCTATTTATTTAAATCTCAATCTCCATATTAGTTATTCCCTACTTAAGCAATCAAATAAACCACCAAATATAAATTTCAGAGAATATTAATGTTAGTTTCATAACTAAAATAAGTTTTGATTTTGTAATATTTAAAGTTGTATACATGATTGTTTTCTGTAATTTAATATTATTAAACTTCACAAATTCTAACTAATTATTTACATTAGCCTTAGAATAAGAAATAAATAATACCGACAAAAAGTCTTCTCAATGCAATGGTTGTTTGGACAGGTTTAAATACATAATAACTTATAAATTGTAAAAAAATATTTGAATTATTGATCAACACTGAATTTGCACTTTACAAAATATATTATTGCTTCTGAAATTTAATAATTCAGGTTTTTAATAAGAACATTCTTTTATTATATTTATAAAGTTTATTCAACATACTCCATTCTTTTTTTTATATATGCACATAAATAATCAATTAAATATACTTACACATTTTTATTTATATCTAATGACTATTTAAATACAGATAGGTTTATAATAAATATTTTAAACAATTTTAAACTAGAAGTTTGAATTTTTAAGAAACCAAGAAATATAATTGTACCTTATTCAAAAAAAACTTAGAATTATTTCACTATTTAATATTTCTTTTTGATTGTGAAATTGTTATTTGATGTTTTATTCAAACACAATTTTTTTATAAATTAATACAGTTAATCTTCACATATTCTATAAAATTTCTATAGATTGGATATTTTGTTAATTAATAAATTATGACAACATAAAGAAGTCTCATTTTAATGAAAATTCTATGAAGGATTGGTTGAATATGACTCCTTCAAAAAAGAATTTAATAAGACTATTGTTATTATTAGAGCATAGTCTAAATTTATGTACTTATTTATACTCAATTTCTATTTTTAATATCCTTTTCATAATCATTCTTCAAATACACTTAACATACAATTCAGTGAAAACTCTAGATAATTTAACTATTAAACATATGTTCAGCTTCTGAATGTTAATACATCAGACTTCAAAATTTAAATTTTTTCGGAATATATATTTAGTTTTTTGGTACCTTTTTTCTTAAATTCTTTTTTTATGATAGCACAAAAATAATAAATTATAATGCCCACATAAATATTTATCATTATGGAGAAAATTCTAGGATATATTCAATAAACATAACTACTTCACAAATACATATTATATGATTATTTAAATATCAATAGCCAATTTAAAATGATTCTATTTATTTAAATCTCAATCTCCATATTAGTTATTCCCTACTTAAGCAATCAAATAAACCACCAATTATAAATTTCAGAGAATATTAATGTTAGTTTCATAACTAAAATAAGTTTTGATTTTGTAATTAATATTTAAAGTTGTATACATGATTGTTTTCTGTAATTTAATATTATTAAACTTCACAAATTCTAACTAATTATTTACATTAGCCTTAGAATAAGAAATAAATAATACCGACAAAAAGTCTTCTCAATGCAATGGTTGTTTGGACAGGTTTAAATACATAATAACTTATAAATTGTAAAAAAATATTTGAATTATTGATCAACACTGAATTTGCACTTTACAAAATATATTATTGCTTCTGAAATTTAATAATTCAGGTTTTTAATAAGAACATTCTTTTATTATATTTATAAAGTTTATTCAACATACTCCATTCTTTTTTTTATATATGCACATAAATAATCAATTAAATATACTTACACATTTTTATTTATATCTAATGACTATTTAAATACAGATAGGTTTATAATAAATATTTTAAACAATTTTAAACTAGAAGTTTGAATTTTTAAGAAACCAAGAAATATAATTGTACCTTATTAAAAAAAAACTTAGAATTATTTCACTATTTAATATTTCTTTTTGATTGTGTATTTGTTATTTGATGTTTTATTCAAACACAATTTTTTTATAAATTAATACAGTTAATCTTCACATATTCTATAAAATTTCTATAGATTGGATATTTTGTTAATTAATAAATTATGACAACATAAAGAAGTCTCATTTTAATGAAAATTCTATGAAGGATTGGTTGAATATGACTCCTTCAAAAAAGAATTTAATAAGACTATTGTTATTATTAGAGCATAGTCTAAATTTATGTACTTATTTATACTCAATTTCTATTTTTAATATCCTTTTCATAATCATTCTTCAAATACACTTAACATACAATTCAGTGAAAACTCTAGATAATTTAACTATTAAACATATGTTCAGCTTCTGAATGTTAATACATCAGACTTCAAAATTTAAATTTTTTCGGAATATATATTTAGTTTTTTGGTACCTTTTTTCTTAAATCCTTTTTTTATGATAGCACAAAAATAATAAATTATAATGCCCACATAAATATTTATCATTATGGAGAAAATTCTAGGATATATTCAATAAACATAACTACTTCACAAATACATATAATATGATTATTTAAATATCAATAGCCAATTTAAAATGATTGTATTTATTTAAATCTCAATCTCCATATTAGTTATTCCCTACTTAAGCAATCAAATAAACCACCAAATATAAATTTCAGAGAATATTAATGTTAGTTTCATAACTAAAATAAGTTTTGATTTTGTAATTAATATTTAAAGTTTTATACTTGATTATTTTCTGTAATTTAATATTATTAAACTTCACAAATTCTAACTAATTATTTACATTAGCCTTAGAATAAGAAATAAATAATACCGACAAAAAGTCTTCTCAATGCAATGGTTGTTTGGACAGGTTAAAATATAAAATAACTTATAAATTGTTTAACAATATTTGAATTATTGATCAACACTGAATTTGTCACTTTACAAAATATATTATTGCTTCTGAAATTTAATAATTCAAGTTTTTAATATGAACATTCTTTTATTATATTTATAAAGTTTATTCAACATACTCCATTCTTTTTTTTATATATGCACATAAATAATCAATTAACTATACTTACACATTTTTATTTATATTCAATGACCTATTAAATACAGATAAGTTTATAATAAATATTTTAAACAATTTTAAACTAGAAGTTTGAATTTTTAAGAAACCAAGAAATATAATTGTACCTTATTCAAAAAAAACTTAGAATTATTTCACTATTTAATATTTCTTTTTGATTGTGAAATTGTTATTTGATGTTTTATTCAAACACAATTTTTTTATAAATTAATACAGTTAATCTTCACATATTCTATAAAATTTCTATAGATTGGATAATTGGGTAATTAATAAATTATGACAACATAAAGAAGTCTCATTTTAATGAAAATTCTATGAAGGATTGGTTGAATATGACTCCTTCAAAAAAGAATTTAATAAGACTATTGTTATTATTAGAGCATAGTCTAAATTTATGTACTTATTTATACTCAATTTCTATTTTTAATATCCTTTTCATAATCATTCTTCAAATACACTTAACATACAATTCAGTGAAAACTCTAGA
Source organism: Cinara cedri (assembly GCA_902439185.1). Lineage (NCBI taxonomy): Eukaryota > Metazoa > Arthropoda > Insecta > Hemiptera > Aphididae > Cinara > Cinara cedri. Next base: position 89,269 of record CABPRJ010001468.1, on the reverse strand, counting down.
TAATTTAACTATTAAACATATGTTCAGCTTCTGAATGTTAATACATCAGACTTCAAAATTTGAATTTTCTCGTAATTTTTATTCGAAATTTTGATCCAATTCTCTTTAATTGTCCCTTACATGCTATGTTCGTGGGACCGCATGTATTATTTANGTTTTCTGTAATTTAATATTATTAAACTTCACAAATTCTAACTAATTATTTACATTAGCCTTAGAATAAGAAATAAATAATACCGACAAAAAGTCTTCTCAATGCAATGGTTGTTTGGACAGGTTTAAATACATAATAACTTATAAATTGTAAAAAAATATTTGAATTATTGATCAACACTGAATTTGCACTTTACAAAATATATTATTGCTTCTGAAATTTAATAATTCAGGTTTTTAATAAGAACATTCTTTTATTATATTTATAAAGTTTATTCAACATACTCCATTCTTTTTTTTATATATGCACATAAATAATCAATTAAATATACTTACACATTTTTATTTATATCTAATGACTATTTAAATACAGATAGGTTTATAATAAATATTTTAAACAATTTTAAACTAGAAGTTTGAATTTTTAAGAAACCAAGAAATATAATTGTACCTTATTCAAAAAAAACTTAGAATTATTTCACTATTTAATATTTCTTTTTGATTGTGAAATTGTTATTTGATGTTTTATTCAAACACAATTTTTTTATAAATTAATACAGTTAATCTTCACATATTCTATAAAATTTCTATAGATTGGATATTTTGTTAATTAATAAATTATGACAACATAAAGAAGTCTCATTTTAATGAAAATTCTATGAAGGATTGGTTGAATATGACTCCTTCAAAAAAGAATTTAATAAGACTATTGTTATTATTAGAGCATAGTCTAAATTTATGTACTTATTTATACTCAATTTCTATTTTTAATATCCTTTTCATAATCATTCTTCAACTACACTTAACATACAATTCAGTGAAAACTCTAAATAATTTAACTATTACACATATGTTCAGCTTCTGAATGTTAATACATCATACTTCAAAATTTAAATTTTTTCGGAATATATATTTAGTTTATTGGTACCTTTTTTCTTAAATTCTTTTTTTATGATAGCACAAAAATAATAAATTATAATGCCCACATAAATGTTTATCATTATGGAGAAAATTCTAGGATATATTCAATAAACATAACTACTTCACAAATACATATTATATGATTATTTAAATATCAATAGCCAATTTAAAATGATTGTATTTATTTAAATCTCAATCTTCATATTAGTTATTCCCTACTTAAGCAATCAAATAAACCACCAAATATAAATTTCAGAGAATATTAATGTTAGTTTCATAACTAAAATAAGATTTGATTTTGTAATTAATATTTAAAGTTTTATACTTGATTATTTTCTGTTATTTAATATTATTAAACTTCACAAAATCTAACTAATTATNCAATTTAAAATGATTCTATTTATTTAAATCTCAATCTCCATATTAGTTATTCCCTACTTAAGCAATCAAATTAACCACCAATTATAAATTTCAGAGAATATTAATGTTAGTTTCATAACTAAAATAAGTTTTGATTTTGTAATTAATATTTAAAGTTGTATACATGATTATTTTCTGTAATTTAATATTATTAAACTTTACAAATTCTAACTAATTATTTACATTAGCCTTAGAATAAGAAATAAATAATACCGACAAAAAGTCTTTTCAATGCAATGGTTGTTTGGACAGGTTTAAATACAAAATAACTTATAAATTGTAAAAAAATATTTGAATTATTGATCAACACTGAATTTGTCACTTTACAAAATATATTATTGCTTCTGAAATTTAATATTTCAAGTTTTTAATATGAACATTCTTTTATTATATTTATAAAGTATATTCAACATACTCCATTCTTTTTTTTATATATGCACATAAATAATCAATTAACAATACTTACACATTTTTATTTATATTCAATGACCTATTAAATACAGATAGGTTTATAATAAATATTTCAAACAATTTTAAACTAGAAGTTTGATTTTTTAAGAAGCCAAGAAATATAATTGTACCTTATTCGAAAGAAACTTAGAGTTATTTCACTATTTAATATTTCTTTTTGATTGTGAAAATGTTATCTGATGTTTTATTCAAACACAATTTTTTTATAAATTAATACAGTTAATCTTCACATATTCTATTAAATTTCTATAGATTGGATAATTGGGTAATTAATAAATTATGCCAACATAAAGAAGTCTCATTTTAATGAAAATTCTATGAAGGATTGGTTGAATATGACTCCTTCAAAAAAGAATTTAATAAGACTATTGTTATTATTAGAGCATAGTCTAAATTTATGTACTTATTTATACTCAATTTCTATTTTTAATATCCTTTTCATAATCATTCTTCAAATACACTTAACATACAATTCAGTGAAAACTCTAGATAATTTAACTATTAAACATATGTTCAGCTTCTGAATGTTAATACATCAGACNAATTATGCCAACATAAAGAAGTCTCATTTTAATGAAAATTCTATGAAGGATTGGTTTAATATAACTCCTTCAAAAATATATTTCACACAATTTCGCTAATTTAATATCTCTTTTTTTAATATTCAAAATAGATCTTTTTCATTCGCATTTTTAAATACTATTTAACTTAGAATTCAAAGCAATTTTTTTGGATTATTTTATTATTAAAAATATATTTTGGCTTGTGAAAACTAATATTTTCATCTTCTGATTTGTAAAATTGACATATTAATACAATCAACTGGAACTATTTTATTAATTTTTATTTAAGCAAATTAATACTTAATAAATAATATAGAGCATAGTTATTTTATTTCGATGATAATTTTAGGACAGATTGAGTTATTGTAATTGCTTTAAATTTTTTTTTTTTAAACTAAATAAAGTTATTGTATTTAAGTAAGATACAAATTCTAGGTGTAATATCTCTTCTATTTGCAGACCTAAATACCACCAAAAATTTGTTTTAGAGGAAACTCTGGATTAGTTTACTATTATACATTATTTACTTGTTAAAGTCACTATCTCAAAAGGTTTAGTTATACTTAGTTAAAAGCCTGTTTCATTTCTGTTTATCAACATTTATGTATGATAACTATAATAAATAATAAATATTTCTTATTTTAGATATTACAAAAATTTAAAAAATTTTATAACCTACTAACTATTAATCTATACTTATATTATAAACATTAAAGATTTGGATGTTTGTAACAAATTAACTCAAAAACTACTGGACCAATTTCAAAAATTATTTTACTATTATAATGCTACATTATTCCTAAATAACCTAGGCTATATGCATTACTAGAAAATAATGGGAAAAAATTTCAATAATTAGGTTTTTAGGAATTTTTAGTAATTGTTTATTTATTTATTTTTTGTTTATTCATAGGTTACCTTGGTGATATGGATGATAATTTGGTTGTCATGGAAAAGAAAAATATGATGATTATTATTATAATTACTATTATTTACACTATTATCTAGCAATAGCAAAGCATATACACTGTTTATTATTATTTTCTCTGATTTGAAAAAAAAAACTTCCAAACAATATGCCTAGAGAAAAAAGGTCGCAGCTATCTAAACATAAGACCCAATCGAAATCAGCAAAAATATGTTGAATTAGAGAATCTTCTTCTGAAAATTCAGATCGTCTCGCAAGTCAGATAGAGTACGCGTCGCAATCGCGAGCCAGATAATCTAGAGCACCGAACGTTCGCAGCGCTTTGCTAGAAATAGAGACAGCAGCAAGCACACACGAGCACGTGCGAGGGAATGTAGCGCCGAATGTTCACTTCATCACAGCTACACGAACGACAGTCAAACGCCGAACGCCGAACGCTCGCAGCGCCTTTCTGTAAATAGAGATGAAACTCGCGAACGAGAATCTAGCGCTGAAGCTTCGCAGCGGCTTATGGCACAGAGAAAAGACAACAGTCGTTAACAACTAGGACGCGCAATAGAAGTGTAGCTCACAGTAATAGATCGGCATTCAGTTGCATTATGGATAACCATAGTAACACGGACGAAATGAAAAAGTTTTGAACAAAAAAAATAAATAATAAACAGTAATGAAAATTCCATAACAACTATGACAACTAAAAATAAAAAGTCTGTCTGACTGTCTGGCGGTCTTATATTGGCTTGAAATAGGACGGGCTACCTTGGTAACATGGATGAAGAAAAAAACACAAAACTATGCGCTGTACTGGGCGGGTAAGTGAAAAGTGAAAACACGTAACACGTCGTCTTTGAATCTTTGTATTTTTTGGTACATTAACAACACTAGAGTATACTATTATGTCCTCAAAATTGTATAGTTATTATAGCGGATACAATATAATTTAATAACGTGTAATAATTTGCTGTGCGAGTATTTATGGTAACACGGATAAAAAAAAGTATGACACACTAGGATACTTTTAGTCCACCGGACTACCCAACCATTTTTAATTTCGTTCGATATACTGATACGGGCCAAGCAATACGGGAATACATGGTAGAAATATTTAAAAATTGGCACGGGAAACACCGGACAGCTAATGAATAATACAATATAACAATGATGATAATAATAGTTAAACTGGATATTGCAAATCGTTATTTATTTTTTTTGATTTGCTTATACAAATTGTATATTTTTAAATAATTTGATCGCTTAATCTTAAACTACCCACAGCCTGTCAATTTAATAAGTCCGTAAAATACAATAAACTTTGGGTTAAATAGTCAAATGAAGGATTTCGTGACCATATAAAACCATCGAATTGTACTTTAAGGAATTTGGTTGAATACTTATTAAAAATGTTTTCTATTACACAACCAATATACCATGCTATGTTATGCACTACAGCATACCTAATATATTTCTTTTTCTATATTTATTTTGTCACTATTATTCACTTTATCATCAGAAATTTCAGTATCTGGACTATCGTGTAATAAAAAATTAGAATCGTTAGATCCATGTGAAGAAGTTTCATCTTCAAATAATAGTATTTTGGTATGTGTTACATCTTTAAGAACACCTTTAATGGGAGGTTTAACAATTTAATAAAATATTATAATATTTATATTTATAATAATTGGATTACTACATTATATTAGTCTCCCGTAGACTATATAAAAAAAAAAAAATTAAAAAATATGTGCTTCGTGAATATAAATATCGTGCCTTAAGAGAAACCAATAATTATAGTCAAGTTATATTAATAAAAAGTTAATTACGATTAATTATAATTTAAATAGGAATAATTACCTCTAATGGGGCAAAATAATTTCAACTTCACAAATTAACTACTTAAAATCTGCATAAAAAACGAATACATGAACACTATGATAATGGACAAGACAAAATGCAAATTAGGTATTATAGAACTCTCCCCGCTCCGATAGAACCTATCTAAGACATATAATATTCAAAATTTATATTACGACTATCCTGACAGAGGGACAACAATAAACAAAGCTGTATAAAAATGTGTGTTTGGATGAAAGACGTATCAAATTAGTTCGTCAGGGTTTGAACTTGGAATTATTTTGTTTTTGTTGTCTTACTTTCAAAAAACAAAAAATCAGGCGAAAAATAAATTTAATCAGGATTGAAACACAAAAAAGAAAAAAAATTGTTTTTACAAAAATTAATGCTTATAATCCTATGAGGTTAATTTCATTATTTAAAATTTTTATGATAATTAGGAAAACGTAGGAAATGCAGGAAAGTTTACGACATTAACGGTATCGCGAGTAGTATCGATATTTTTGTTTTTTTGTTGAAAATAGGTTAAAAATTATTGTAAAGAAGTCAAATTTGTATACAATACTAATATTAGCGTTTACTAAATTGAAAGTCGATATAGGTACCTATATTGTATATTGTGAACGGCTGTACGTCCGTATGGGTATCCACAATTTATTTGTCATTAATCCTATAATTTAAGTATACATTACAAGTTACGGCCTACGGGTTTATGGTTATAAGTTTTATTTAAATAAATTATAACCTATGTGCGAGTCTATAAACCTTTTTTAGTTTTAGAAAAAATTGTCCAATATATATATATATTGATATATTGATATATCGATAAAACAGCAATCAATATATCGTGGTATCGATATCGAGTATGCGGTGTATCGATGGTCAACGATTTTTTACCATCCCTAAATTAGGTTATAGTTCTTACATCGAATGATAAGAAAGATAGAGGGTTCCTCTCTTTAAAAACTAACGCACAGTGTGATACAGTGTCTAATAAAATACGAGTATTTATTTGTATATTTATTCAATATCATTTTTTGAAACGACTAGTTAAAAACTGTAGTAAATCAGTTTTTATATTCTCTGAAACATTTTAAAGAAACAATGAATAAAAAGAAAACTTTGCTAACATGTAACAATCAGAATTATTTGCTTTCTGTAGTTGGTATCACTACGCGGGGGCGTGATGTCAGTATTTGAGAAGATTAAGGGTGATTTGAGGGTGGGAGATGACAGCGTTCAACAAATATCGATCTATAATCATGTTTACTAGTATTGTACTCTGTTTTATTAGTACTGATATCCTGGTTATTAAGTGTGAGATTTAATATAATTTTGTAGCAGTGTGAAGTTTCATGTTCGTTTAGTTGGTAAGTACATACATCACGTTTTATTTTAAAGTTTACAGTTAACTTATACTACTTTATGGTTTGTTTTGTTTTTTTCACTTGTACCCATAATTTAGTCCAACTAATAAAATTCCATACCTACAACATGAATCTAACTTATATGTACCTACCTAAATGATTTGCTAATAATGTTTAAAATATGTGGCATATATATTGTTGACAAAGCAACATTATTAATAATTCTTCGTTAACAATGGTTAATTGTTGTGTACAGATGAACATCAAATTTACCCTCCCCCTCTTCATTCCCAACTTCTCACTTACAACAGTGGCCCACCCACGAACAAAGTATGTCTGTTTTTTTTTTCATTATAGCATACCTATGTAAAATCAATGCACTTAAAATACTATATAGTTACATAAATACAAATCTGGGGGGGATCACCTCTATCATTCCCTCTAAACTACGCTACATTACTAAAATGGTTAAGTTGGATTTCGTAAAATCAATATTTACAAATATTTTACAATTTTTAGTTAAAAACAAAATATAAAAATATAACATAGAAAAATTATGGTACAAGAATGGGGTTTAGACAAAAATGTGTGAGACATTTTTATTGTAATGCAAAAATATGGAGATGGATTCCATAGTAATAAAAACATAAAAACATAAAAAATAAGCAAATTTGTTTTATAATTATTACTATATTATTTAATTTGTATTATTTGTTTTTTTTTTTTTTGAATAATTACAAAGTAGGTAGGTATATTAAATTAGTTGATTATAATAAGAATAATCACTTGGACATTTTTTATTTGTTTATGTTTCATAATGATACCAAAGATAATTACCTACTTTACACAATGTACCTAATATGATAAAAACAATTTTTTTAATTAATAGATACGAATTTGAAAAAGTACTGATATTTAACTGCAAAACATTTATAAAGGTGTTGAAATGAAATCTTCTAAGTGTAAAAGGACAATAAAATATCACTATGAAAGTAAGAGGATAACAATATATCTCTTATTATGTACTCTTACAATCCTGTCTTTTTGATTCAAGGGTTATCAAAACGTGTGAAAACTAATTGTTTAGAAAGGAAAAAAAAAAAAAATAGTCAATCAAAAAACCAAAATTCTGATTCAAATTTTAATCATCGAAGATTACTTAAAGATACTGAGTTGGATCACTTTGAACCAGAAATTATAAAAATATTCGAAGAATATTATTTACTTAATGGATTCCATACACCAATTCAAGATGGTATGTCTTACAAAAATAATATTTATTCAATTAAAAATGTTTATAATTTAATATATCTTAGATGATGAAATTGAAATAATTGAAGAAGATGCACAAGTTTCTACTACAACAGAGGATACAAGTTTTGTTATGAGTAAAACGGATGCATTGCGAAGTACAGACCCAATGGTTGGAATCGATAATCATGCTCCTGATCAAATCAATTTTATAAGTACATCAGGATAACGGTACTTAATTAAGCTCATAACTTACAAAAACTACTTTGTAATTTATTTAGAATAATTCTAATTACAACCTAAGCATTTTATTCAAATGTCTATAATTTAATATATTTTAGATGATAAATTTGAAGTACATAAAGATAATGCTCAAACTTCAAATACATTAAATAAATAAGATTTTTATAAAAATTAAGACTAAATTAACAAAATGTACAAACAAAATAGTTGAAACCAATGGTTTTACTAAAAAATGTCTTTTAATAATTGACTAATTAATAAATAATTAATTAATAATTTGTGTTAAATGTTTATAATAGTAATAGTAGTAGTAGTAGTAGTAGTAGTAGTATTGAAGTATTTTTATTGTTTATTTGTTATATTTAGACAGGGTCTTCATATTAATTATCAAAAAAATCATACAGATAAATGTATAAAATATATATTAAATAAATATTGGCAAAGTATTAATATAATAGATAATTATATCCTTAAAAAAAAGCAATATTCTAATAAGTTGAGATTATAGGAATATAATAATTAGTATATAAGATATTTTTTAGGTGTTCTAAAAATAAGTACCTATTACCTAATCTAACGTACCTACATTTTTCAGTAAATAAAATATTTGTATGAAATAGTAATCAGTTTGAAATGAAAATAAATCTTCATCAAAACAATTTATTATACGTTATATTTTTTTACACATTATGAAAATATTAAATATGTATACTTTGTGTATAACCAATATCTATCTAGCTCAGTAACTATTAATATTAACATGATACGAGTTAGAGAGGTAACTTTAGTAATTTCAAATTTAGTAAAGATTGGTCAGATAATTTTGTCGAACATAAATCTGTTTATATAAATTAGTTTATCAATAAATAATAATTGTATTCAAATTAAATTATCTTATTTTATGTTTTATAGATTTATTTTATATACATGTAAATAGGGTGCAATAAATTCTTTATATCTTAATTACTTCAAATAACTATTCTGGAAAAGACTTTTTTTTAAATTTATATAATTTGCAAATGATTAATTTGGAATAAACAAACATTAAATTTACATTGTTTGAAATAAATTAACCATTAGTTAAAAATTAATTTTAAATTAAATTTTTTTTGAAATAATAAACCCAAAATTAAAAAACAAGTCAATAATTTAGATTAACAACTAACTTTCTTTTGGGAAAAATTTGACCATAACTAGTATTTTATACAGATAATTTATCAACAAAATTTTATATTTTGTTTCCAGATTTATTTAAATCCATGGTTTATTGTTGACAAATAATATACAGTCCAAATTTATAGTTACCAAATAAAGGGGATTAAAAATTTAAAGATTTCAAATTATGTCAATTCTAGTTTCATCAATTACTAGTTTGTTGTTTAAAAGTTTTTGTCCATTCAGGTTTAAGGTTCCGAATAATGTTGCTTCAAATGAATAAAGATTCAAAAAATTTTAAATTCAAAGAATTTTATATTTAAAACAATATTGTTAAAAGTTTTTACCTGTGTAAATGTTTTAATTTAATTTATTCTAGGATTTTTATTTAGGGATTCAAATTATTTTAATATACATACGCATTTGTACTAAGAATTTTCAGTCTGCGTACATCTGTTTTTTTTTTTTTCATTAATTAATGATTTACAATAAAACCTCTCACACCAATAATCAAAAATTGATTGAAATATTTCTTAAGTATTATTAAGTTGTATAATTTATTGATAATAGATAGTATGTAAATGTATTGTTAATAATTATTAATAATTTTTAAAAAACCATATATATATATATGACCCTTATATACATGTTTGCTATAATTAATATAGTATAGTTTTAAGTTTAAAATAGATTATATTAAAATGAAATATATCATGAAACTTCCATGAAATATTTCAAAAAGTTTCATACAGTATTGTATAACACTAGTTAAAATATTACATATCTATTATTTATGAATTTATGATATATCATTTATAAACATTAATAAAACTTGCATTGCATCAACTATAAAACAATCATAATTATCTTATTATACTGTTTACACCATCTCCCATCTAGGGAGGTTCATATTGGATATCTTTTTATATAATAATAATAAATTAGGTGATTTGTTCATGTGTACTATCAAAATCTTATAGTTAAAATAGGATATTACTAGGTACCCAGAAATGAATAATTAGTAGGTATTTAAATAATAATCTACCAGCTGTATTATTAAATAGTTTAGTAATTTATTGTAGTGTTATCGCTGTTAGTAAATTTAATTTTTTTTTAATGTTTACAATTACTAAGTATAAAAACAATTGTTTATCAATAATGTGTAATAACTAATGTGTGTACAAACATGAATACGATATTGCCATACCGAGTACATTTGACATGTATTTCTTTTTCCAGTAATGATTATTATGGTCAAAAAACTTTACTGTTTAATATCTGTGCGAGCCTGGTGCGTAAAGTTATATTATGTGCACACCGACCACTTAATAAATAATTGTTGTATCACTATTTGTGATGGTCCCTGACTTGTTCGGCCACACCTTTGTGATTGTATAGTGTATTGTGTAAATAGAACTCAACTCCCCTCCCTCTGGAAAATTTATCCTGAATATGTGCTTGGAACCAAGAATAGAACACACTAGAGTGCCTAATCGGGATCGCCGAGGAAAACTAGGGCCTCTGTGTGTGTATCGTGCGTATACATAAAACTATAGAGTGAATGAGGTAACGCTAAATAAATGGGAACCCGAAAAATAGGTGTCACAGTCTGTATTTTACACGGAAATTAACTATATTCAGTGTTGTTGTGAGTACGAAAAGAAAAAATTGACAAAAATATAACATATGACGAACAAATTAATAGAAAAATTCACAGCAACACAATAGCTAATAATATAGGAATACCGAATACACAAATAAATTATAAAGAAATCGTGGCGATTTGTGCCCACGTATAAAATAGTAAATAATTTGGCAATTAGCTCAACTTTTAAACATTTAATATCATAAAATACCTACTAAAAATAATAAAAATAATAAATAAACAAAACTCACAGTAAGTCGGTGCACTGCTGGCCAGCTGCTAGGTACCTAACTAAAAAAAATGAATATGAATACAACACACGCAATAATAGATAAAGAATAAAATATAAAAGATCTTCGGTAATTTAACGGTGGCTATAATTATAGCCGACTAATTTATCAATAATTATAAAAAACGTAACGAGGCACAATTTACAAACGGTGAAGTTTAAATATTTTATAATTCACAATCGCGATAATATTATTCTTAAACATAAGATTAGGACTACGGCGGGTAAGTGTGCGTGGCCGCCCGGTGACCATGAAATTAAGCTATTTTTGAGTTGACGTCGTTATCGGCGGCGATAATATCTCTGGTATCTGGTAATAATCAAAATAATATTATAAATTATTATAGAATAATTTAGTCGGTTTACATGTTATTATTAATTTATAGGTATAAAGTCGTATTTATAAAGGTACGTTAATAAGGTGTGTATTGAAATCCATAAATAATATGAAACATGATTAACAAATTGATTACGTAGGTAATAGAGGACGGATTTTTAGGTTATTACATATATTTATATTTCATTGAGTTTATTCAGAGCAATAAGGATGGAAAATACAGACGGTTTATTCATTGCAGAGTTCGTAGAAAAAATTTATTTTCCATATTTTGGAGATTTGAGAATATTTAGCCCGTTCATACAAAAATACATTCAGTTCATAAAATGTCTCGAGTGATTTTTTCATTTCGGGAAAAAATGATTATTTATTTGGTAACAAGACAAATTGATTTATATCAGCTCAGAGACATTCTAATCTAGAAACGATATAGTCCCAAATCATGTAGATCCACATTTTTAGATCTCGATCTGTTGGAAACATATGGATCCATTCATTAGATAATGGTGGCATTTTAAAAATGTCATATTTATTCATATTAAAAGTAAATATAATTAATTTAAAATTTAAACATATTTCAAAAAATACCTTATTTCAATTAGTGTCAACGATATTATAATTAAATAATGTATTTTAACGTTTAGTTTAATGTTTTCTTTTATATTGAATACACTATTAATGTTTTTTTTTCTTTTAACACGATGTCATCTTAGGAACTCAATTGGAATCACTAGCTTTGATTTTTAAACTGGTATCATACTTGTAAATTCATTTAAATCTCTATTTTTAAATTTTATATGACAAATATAATAAGTTTTATTGTTATTTTATTTATTATTTAATATAGGAACTTTATTATTTTCATATTTATTTAACAATAAAGTAATAAATTACTAATCAAATGGACTGTATCGTAATTAAAGGTCTCTATAATGTACATGTAATTTCATGAAAAATCTTAATACTTAATACAAATTGTATAGTCTTCATTTCAAACTACAATGTATATCTCACAGACACCAAAATGTGTACTTTTTCGTATCTCACACTTTACATCAAACAAAAAACCATACTATATGATAGATATCATCACCCCCTTCCAGTTGATTGGATTCTAAATTAATATAGTACCTATCGATGAGAAGTTATTTTATATTCTCTCAGAGGGGCTAAATTAATGTATTTTTTTTTTTTATAAATTAACTCAAAACAATTAAATACATAAGCTAATACAATCACGAAAAATTAAATTATTGGGGTTACCTTGAATATTTAGCAATAAAAGTTATTTGTATTGGAATAATATAAAACAAAATATTTGTATAATAATAATGTTTTTATTTTGCAATGGAATATAATACATCATATATATAACATAAAGTTAAGCAGCAAAAGCCTATCATAAAGCAGAGCTTGTAAATGGTTATGTTGAAGAGTTTTGTATCTAGCTCTGAAAAAGTAAAATAACAATAGTTACAATTAAGTTTTAATATATTTGTATATATTTTAAAAAAATAGAAATTGATTACACTTGCTCGGTATTTCATAGTTCACACTGAAACACAGAGAAAAAAAATTAATAATAATTATGGCCCAGATTTTTATGTGAAATGCATATTCTTCTACATTTGACTTATAATAATCCTGATTAAATATGTAAATTCTACTCTTAATTTTTTTTTGGATATTTAAATCAAAATTTACATATTTCTGAATAGTTACATAAATTGGGCATACTTTATAAATACTAAATAAAATATTTTAAATTTTACTCAAAGTTTGATATACATGCAGACATTTCAATTTTTAACAAATATAATTCAACCAAATAAAATAAATAAAACAAAATATTTTAGTATAGGTATAATATCAAATAATAATAAGTGTTATTTTATAGATATAATATACATAATCTGATTTCTGGGACACAAGTTTTAACTAAAATAATATTATAGTAAGCATTTTTATATCAGTTACTGTTATTCGTTTGAGTAGTCTGTCCATTCTTTCCTTTTTTTAATATCAAAGGAAAATAAAGCTCATTATTATGTAACCGAATATTCAGGTATCTTAGAAACAGATGAATATATATTATTTTGTATTTGTTGTGGTATCAATAAGTGATGTAAAAGAAAAATCACAAGTTAGTCAACATTTAAAAACTTCAAAACACATCAAAAACTAAGTTGAAATCAAATAATAAAGAACAGATTAGTCAAAAATTAATAAAAAAAAATTGATTACTTAAGCTAGAACAAATAACCACAATTTAAATGAGTATAACAATGTTTATGGTAGCAAACAATATTCCTTTATCCTAAACTGATTCATATTTTATGGTCCATGGCTTCATAGATTATCAGAAGCTATTAGAAATAAATTCTCAAATGTTGATTTGTTGATATCTAATACAAAAAAAGTTTCATTAAAAGCACCACTCGGGTGGGTGGTTTTAAAAAAATGTCCAAACTTAAGTTTACCACCACAACCTATTATAACACAATAAGGAATGTGGTTTAATGCCACCTTCTATTATAATAGGAACTTTGACAAAGTTAAGTTGTTAAAACATTTAACCAAAATGATACAAATTCTATTCAAAATGCACAATAATTTAATGATAACTCGATCAATGGACTCTCTGTAATTTTGTACAATTTTCAATGCATAACAGACACCATCAAGTGTAAAATGAAAAATCAAGTGTTTACTCAGAAAAAGTGTAGAATTGTTTCAAAATGATGAATAAATTGAATGAATGGTTTAAACTACATGGCAGTACATAACTTACACCTAGATCTTTTATTTACCATCGATTTTGAACATAAAACTCTGTGATTGTTTTTCCATTTGACTCATCTCAAAACAGCCCGGGTATTTTTTCCGCTCTGCCACATAACATTATGGGTGGTTTTTTGACAGGATGGTCATATCCGTTTACTCCAAAAGTCCTGGTTTACTTATCAGGTACACATAAAAATCTATAGTTGTGATAATAAATGACAACAAATCTGAAAAATAATAATAAAATAACAGTCAAATTTTAAGAGGACGCGATACCTGCACGTGCTGTCTTACTCCAACTAACGGGCAACATTGCAAAATATCTCTAATGCAGTCTGCGTAGAACTCGCTTAATTTTGGCTTTAGAGTTAAAGCATGTATTATAAAATTAAAAGAGAACAGGTTTTTGGAGGGTAAGATGATGCGCTTTTCCTATTATTCTGGTTATATTATACATTGTTTAAGAATAAAACATAATTTATCAGTGCTATACTTACAGTTTATCTATTATCATAATCTGGTACTGTGCAGTTATTAGCCTTTCCGCATACTCGTTTGAATTTACCAACTCACCTCGTATACCTATAAAAATAATTTGATTAATATAATTATTTTAAATAATTTTAAAAATTGTGTACCTTATTCAAACATTGGATCATATTCAGAAAGAAATTCCTAGTTCATATTTCAACATACGATGGAAGCGTAAACCAGGTTCCACGAGGTCTCCTATTTCGCTGTCGAAAAAAAAATGGCCAGACTAACCTCCTCAAAAATCTTTAGTTTATTGGTAGCTTTAGTTGGCCTGATGATTCAATTCTGGTGTCCCAATAGGGTCCACGTAAAAACTTGGAAGGTACAAATCTGGAATATAAAATTTTGAAATCCATAAAAATCTGAACGGTATAAATTTGGAATTTTATATTTAAGACAACTCCCAAGTGTACTACCTATAAAGAACCTTGTGTTAAATGTTCAAGTATTTCTCAATCATACGTTTTTATATTTCAGATCTGTACGGTTTAAAGCTGAACCGTACAGATTTTTTACGGATTTCAAAATATTATATTCCAAATTTGTACCGTCCAAGTTTTTACATACCAGGTTTCGAAGCGATCACGTCCCAATATTACTTTCTTATAATCATAGTTTTTGTAGAAGAGTTTGTGCGACTTGATTGTTTTGAACTGATGTTGGAAATACCGTATCAAGACATTTTCCCTGTACATATCCAAGACTCAGCCAAACAGATACCTCCTGTGGTTATCGAACGTCATACAGTTTTTTTAGTCCCTGGTGTACATAGATAATAGTTGATAATTTCAGTTTTTATATTTATAATTTGTTCAGAGGTATACAGTTTTTTTTTTTGAATAATAATTTTTAGTTTTAAGTAATAATTACTTTTTAAGTTAAAATGATCCATATTAACATGCACATATACAAAACGAACTACGCAAATTGGAATACATGTAATCCAAACAGTAACAATACGTTAATATGAAAATAAGTACACAGTTCACCACTATTGTCGGTTAACACGCATGTCATACTGTTTTAATCAAACTAATGGGAAACATGGAAAAATTAAATTAGATAGGTAGGTACTTAAAAGTAATTTGTAGCATTTATTCAAATTTAAATTTAAAATAAATCGTTTGTGACAAAATAAGTGTATGCGGTAAAGCCCCTAAAACAAAATGTTATCAATATTTTGTTCTCTGTGTCAACGTTAACGTCGTATACCATGTGTATCAGCGGCGGCAAGATGATGACAGGCAAGGTCTATAGATAATAATATTATTATGCTTATTGTGCCACAAAACTAAAAACGCACAAAAAAAAAAATAAAATAAATATTGTCATGTTCCACAATGTAAAAAAATGTAAGATATTAACTTATTTCTACTAAATCTACAAATTATATTTTCTGCGTAAACATATTCAAAATAATTATTTGATTTTCATTCAACAGTCAATACCAAGAGGATGTGACTTTCCACTTTCCTAAAAAATGTTATTCTAAAAAAGAAATAGGAGCATGCTTTAAAAATGAATATTACTAATTCTCTTACAAATAATATTAATGTGTGCAGCAAATATTTTAATAAAGATGATTTTTTATAATTTACAACTAATGCTCAAATTCTATAGAATACCTACAAACTGTTAAATTAATATAAAGTAACACAGGTAGGTACTTTAATATGGTTGTTATGTAATGGTTGTGATTTTAACAATTCCATAAACATAGGTTTTCCACTGAGAACACTAGTTTTAACCCTTTGGGGCACACAGTGTTTTTGAAAACTTCCCTCACAAATTGAAACATTACTATTTGATTTAATACTTCAACAATTGTTGTATGAAATATTCAAATGAAGTTTCAAAAATCACAATTTCGGAGTCCCTAATAACGAAGATGTAAAAATAAATGGAAAAATTAATTTTTTAGAAAAAGTTACATTGTGCTTCACATATTAAGGAAAGTGATATAAACGTTTACTTGGGAATCCAGTGAAGGTGAAAATAAATACAGAGTACAGGTATTACCTCGGTGTATGTAGTAAGTACCTATAATATTAATAAAAATTACTATTTTTCAATAAATGATAAATTGCTATTTAGATATATATATTAAAGTTTCTAATCTTTTGGATGAGGCGATTCCATTAGTAACTATATAAGATGGATAAAAACTGCCAAATTGAATCCAAATACAATTAATATTTTATTTCGAACACGGAATTGTAATGATCGCAAAAGTGAAATACTCACAAATATGTTTCTAATGTGTATAACGATGAGAATGCGTCAATACAGCTATTCAAAAAATATTGAAACCAAATAATTAAATAAAACAAAAAAAACATTCTACTTTGGTCACTTCTTAAAACTAAATTCAATTTCTAATTAATTTATAATATAATACTAGTTAGATTATTTTTAATTGTTAATTATTAATTAACAAACAAAAATACTCAAACAAAGACTCTGAACCTAACTATATATTTATTAAATACCAATTCGTATACACGGACATAAATATTATTGTATTACTAAATACTAATTACTAATTTCTATATTTTCTTCTGTAAATAGGTACTTAAGAACAATATAATTATTATTTATTAATGTAGTCCTACTATTTATCGCCTAGAGAGCGCTGTATGCTGTGTGAAGCTAATATATTTTTGAGCTTTACATTTTCACGGTTTGTTCCACAACTTTACATATTGTTCCTTTACGATTATTCTAACCTAACCGATATTTCACGTATGATAGAGAAAGACTTTGAAATTAGGAGTAGTTTGTCTACATTTTGTAGGTTGGCATGACTTTTATTTTTTTTTGCTATTATCAGGTTCACTGTTACCTTAATTCATGCTACTGACCAATATTATCGTTATTTATGTTAGTTTACCTGTATACTATAGTATTATTTACATTTCACTTCACTTTTCGTTCTTTTGACATTTTGTTGCCTTTGTCTAGAGAAGCTCTAAGCGTTCGGGTTCTTTTGAAATTTTGAATACTATTAGTCAACAACGGTCCATCAGTCATTTGCAACAAAATAATAAAAATCCAAGTAAGTATACAACTATGTTATGAAATAAGCCTGTAATTCGGGGCATTTTAAAAGTTTCACTAGGCCCACTTAGTGAAAGTATGTCACAAGGTTACCTATTGAACGTCAAATACGCAGCAGACTTCGACCGCAAAGCATTTTGAAAATTTATAGATTTTGAAACGAATATAATAATAGGTATCCCTTCACATTGCACTTCGGTAAGTTAATGGCATTTCCCACAATTCAAACCATGATTGCTATTCTTAAAATTTACATGCAAAACTCTGATGCTTCATTATACGCCGAATTAGTAGTTTGCATAAGTGTAATTATTATTTATTTTTTTTTTGTAGTTGAATTATGGCTCGTACAATGCAAAACGAAATCTTGTGTACTGTCAACAAAAGGCAATTTGGCCACCCGGAAACTGCTGCTCTCTGTGAAATCTGTAGTCAAGAAGAACCTACTTTGCTTATCCGCAAATTGATAATCCAAGATAAGATCCGTATTATCAAAAAACGTTGCAATGATTTACAAATCAAGATTGCGGCTATGGAAATATTACATGTTTGTATTTTAATTATTAATCATTGACAGATACTATACCTAGGTTACAGTTCTTTACATGGATACTTCATTTCATTACAATTTGAATTTATGACTATTATTACTGTACCTAATAGTCATGTTTTTATTTTTTTTATAGTCAATTTTAAGATTGATATGCAATAATCCTCCAATTTTCCCTGTTATTTGTTTTCCTCCTAGTTTTTTTATTTGAATTTTGGTTCATCATTATTTGTTGCATATCATATCAGTCAAGTAAAAATAAATATAATTTAGGTTTAAATTTCATTAAATTTTTATTTTAATTTTAATTATGTATTAAAAGAGTTCATAAACTACTTATGATATCTAGGTATTTGATACTTTGCTTGGTGCATACATTTTTACACACCCTATTATGCTTCCTATAATTTATCCAAGCATTCCACTATTAATTTATTGGTACATTTAAATAGTTTTTAATATTTTGTTTTCCAATATTTTAAATGATATATTTTTTTTACTAAATAATTTATTATCATTATTTTTTTGATATTTACTAGAACTCATTAAGAGACGTTCCATCAGCAAGAGGCATCCGAGATAGAGGAGCTTAATTTGTATTCTACATTAATCTTATTTCTTTATATTCAATTATATGTGTTACATTTTTTTTCATGTTATACACTGCACATTTCTTTTCGGATTATCATAATAGTGATTATTATATTAATAATTGTATGAATAACATTGTATTCCCACTTAACTCATAACAATTTATTTTTTTATATAATTTATTTTAATAGTTTATCTTAAAAAACTACATATATTTAACCATAACAGTTTTATGAAATGTTTATGTTACTGCATAGAATTCATAATAAGAACAATAATATGTTAAACTCATGTTCGCACTTATATGAATAAAAGTAATTAATTTTCAAACAAGTATAATTATTAATAGTTATATAGTATATTTTAAGACCTATATTACAATGTTGCAAAAGTTTTAAAAAAATGTAGTTAAATGATTACATTTTTTAGTGTAAATCTAGTTTAAAGAATGGCCCAAGTTCGATTTTCTAATTATTATTTTTTTTCTAAAATGTGTATTTTTAAAATGCTCAATGCATTGGTATAATCAAAACTTTCTTATCACACTTTTATAGTTTTTGAACGTTTAACTTGAAAAATCACATTTTTGGAATTAATCCAATATGTCATCTAAAATGGAAATTTTTATTATTATTATTTGTAGTGTTGGTGTTTTGATAACAAAGTTTTTTTTATTGAAGTCCAAATAAGTCTAGAATAAGTCTGGCCTAGTTTTAGAGTTATAGCTGTTTAAACAGCATGTGTTAATGGTGCAAACAGTTGTTGATTGTGACAACATAGTTTATTATTGGCTAAAGACACAAATTATGATCATTCACAGTAATCCCGAGCTAAATACCTACTTATTTATATCAATGGCATTAATGATGCATTTGATTTTACCTTGTGTCCTATCCAATGTAGTTTTGAACAGCTAATCGATTATTTTCGATTAAAATTGTCTGAGAAATAAATATCAAAATATAATTTTTAAATGACATATTACACATATTTTTAAAAATAATTTGTGGATACATATAAATAGACCATGTTTATATTTAGACATTACTTCACATATCTCTGAATGAACTGTTGGTATCCACTTACCTCGCCTACAATTCTGTACTCATTTGGCCCTTCTGTTTTTTTTTTTGTGGAAAACTGAACAATTTTACTTTGTTTTTCTGGGAATTACTGGTTTAGTACATACTCATGATTAATAATAATGAAAATTATGAAATATAATTTACAGTATTTACACATTTCATACAAATGCATTGTCATTTATAGTATAATTATTATTTATTAAATTTCATTATCTATACATAATTTTAGACAAAATCAAATTAGTTTTTAATGACACTGAAGAGAGTGAAAGTATGTGTTGCCTGACTGAACACTGAACAGATTTGTGGGTACCACTAAAAATTAGTGATCACAAATTATTTACATTTATAAATTTGGGTTCATAGGAGATTAAATTATTATATTAGGTATATAATATTATGTGGATGATGAACACGTATTCAAAATTACAAGGAAATATCTTTAATTGTAATACATACACCACACATATCATAGTAAAACCAATAAATCTCGAGTATAATACTTACAAAATACTAATGCATACCTACTACATAGAAAGTTAATTTAGGTACTTATATAATTATCTACTTATTTAATGAAATCCATTAATTACTATTTCTAATAATATTTTTGAACAATTTCCTTGATTTCTATAACTTATAGTTTTATTAATTTTTATAGACTTTAGTTTTCTCACTCACTACGATATTTGCTATAGTCAATGCTATTTCTGGTGTACCTATAGTTTTTACCAACATATTGTTAATCTCTCTAAAATTTATATTTTCACCAGATATCAATTTTACATTGTCCTTTAGACTAGCCATATCTATTGAATTCACACTACTGTCTGAGTCTATCGTACTTGCAAACAGTTGTATACATAATTTTCCTGATAAACCATTATCATTATCAATCAAATTTGAACGAATTGTCCCATGCACATAGAAGTCAAAACGATAAATGTTTCCTAACCTCAAACGTTCATAATAACAGCGACGTACCAGACTGTAAAAAGGATAAGGATAGAGAGCCGAATGGAATTAAAATGGCGGATTATTATCATTCATTTACATTTAGATAAGAAAGTACACAATTACTTTGATAGCGACTTAATCATATTTTTATCACATGTATATTATTTTACATTATAGTTATATTTTGTTATTTTATTTTATGGTCTCTTGATATTATGTTATAATAATGTAATATATATATATTATACAAATATAAAATACAAATTCAGTTAAACTCATTAACAAAAAATATACAAACCTTGCTTCACTTGGATTCTAAAATCAACTGTCAAGTTAATAGTACTGTATAATAAAAACAAATAATACATTTATGATTTAATCGGTTCGATTCAGTATTTAAATAAAAAATATAGGTACATGTTTAATAAAACAAATATACATGTAAATGTCATAAAGTGTGCTTTGTATATGTAACTAACAAGAGTAATTATTATTTTAATTTGGATTTTTCACTAACTTTTTTTATAATCATATTATCTTAACTATAGAGAATCTGTTTTTCAATTATTTGTTTTAAATATATGTATATTGCCGATTTAAGAACGAAGGTGAAGTCAGAGTTAAGCGGACAAATTAAGTTTCCAAATTACAGCTTTTTGAAGTTTTGATATTATGTGGATATTATATGCTATAATAAATAACTTTATATTATTTTTACTATATGTTTGTCATAGATATCTACTATAATCCTATGGGTCGTGGGTTTTAAACCGGATTTCAAAAAAAATAGTTTGTATTTATTTTTTCTCCTTTACCTAAAGAGGGAAAAACAAATGCATGATACGTTTTATGTTTACTTTAGGTGTGCCTAAAGACCCAGCTATCGCTGGATTGAGCTATTTTTATCGAAAATACCCCTCGATTTGTTGTGCAAACTTTTCTACTTGCAATTTTGCTTCGATTTACAATGATAGCACTTTTTCTGAAAGGTAATCGGACTGTGGAGTTATTATAGGCATGTTATTTTTTGATTTTCCTACGAGTTTTCACAATAAATGGGAAAAACGGGAAAATAGGTATAATATTAAACAAATATTATTAAAGAAAATACATAACGCATATATAATTATTTTACCATAGTATAATGATATATATTGTTGACAAAGCAACATCCGCTTAGCAATGGTTAATCGTTGCGTACAGATATACATTCAATTTTCCCTCTTTATTCTACATTTAAAACTTTTCACCAACAACAGTTGCTGCACCCATCGTGCGAAGTATGTCCTTTTCACTATCGCTAGTGTTGCAGACAATGCAATTTCATATAAATAAGTCAAAGCAAAAAGAAGTAAAAATTTTTGATTAAACAACTCATTGAAAATAACTCATATTTTGCGAGATTCAATAAAACTTGTTATCGCAAAATTAAGATAATATGACATATTACGATCGATACTGCCACCGATGGTACAAAAAATATTATGTTACATAAAATAATATGTATATAATATATAACTCTCGTTTTCTATACAATTATTGGCAACCCACTGTTAGAATATCGTGACCCGCTTAGGGGTCGCAACCTCCAGGTTGCGCACCACTGACATAATATATTATTATTTATATTTTATGAACAAAATAAGTTGGAAAAAGCTACATATACCAAAAATTATAAATTGTAGTACTTATGATGAAATAGAAATTAAAAAATTGTGATATTGCAAATTTTTAATTTAAACATTTTATATTTTTACAGCAAAATAAACTTTTTTTTTTATATGTTTTGGCCACTAAACACTTGTAATTAAATTCCAAGAGTAGCGAAGGATCTATTGGGTTTACTATGATTTTTTTTCGTGTATATCTGTGTCCCATTCTATCTACCTATACTGCACTGCCAAAGGACCCCGAAGAAATATAAACAGGGCTAAAGTACAAAATTATACCTATTATTGATGACCAGTTGATATTTGTTTATATTTATAAGTTATTATACTGCAAGTATCTAAGTATTTTATATCAGCTTGGTAAATCCAGAACTAAATATCACATACCTACCTACAATATAAATATATAAAATATAATAATATAAATCGCAACCAATAAAATAGTAGAGGCAGAGTTTTTATTAACCTTAACAATAAATACATAAAAATATACACATATATAAAAATATAAAGATAAACAATAAAAATATTTGTTTTAATTGAAAGTTCAAAGTGATTTTATCAAAAAGAATCATTTTTATATTATTATAAATAAGAAATAGTTATTTCTAATTTCCTAAAAAATGTTAACTTGACATAAATTTGTTAATTTCCTATTTCAAGAAATTATTAGATTTATAATAACAGTTATTTACAGATTTCTCATAGGTAACAATATATTATTGTAATATGTATTTTCAATAAACAGAAAATTTGCTATTAATATTTCAATATTCCTTTCTAAGCTTAGAATCTAAAATTATAATTATTATTACATAAATTATTTTAAATATAATTTTAGAACAATGGAAATTAAAAATTCAGTGGCTCCATTTGATCTAAATGGCTAGAGATCTCTCGAGGGTGGTCAATAGCTAACTTCTAGTACAATTGATGCGTGTATAAAACATTATAATGAAACAATTATTTTGAAAACAAATAGTACAAAGGAATTTCAATTTATAAATATCAACGCATCTCTGAGTTCAATACAATATTAAGTAATCCGAATAATGTGACAGCGAGTGTCCATTGATCAAAAGTGACTTTAATGAAAGCATTATTTTTTTTTCCATTTAATGTTAGAAATATGCATTGGGTGTTATTTGTGTTCGAATTTTCAAAGAAAAAAATTAGTCGCTACGATCCTCTCTCTAGGTAAAAATGTACTAACAAATTATTTTAAAAATTGGCCTATGTTTTCAATCAAGAAATCTGCATGTTTTCAATGAACGAAATAAATCTTTCAATATAGTTCATAGGAGTATATTGCAATAAGTAGAAAATACCCAAAAACAGATAATAATCGAAGTCTGCGAAAACAGACGAAAACAACTGTTTTATGTATAATTTATGTCACCATAATCTTATATTATAATGTAAAATAAAATAATAATAATAAAATCTAACAATAGCAAAGCATTGTCAGGACAGTTAGTGATAATATAAATTCACGAAAGTTTTAATCATTTTAAACAATTTAATATAAATATTATTATGTTTAGAGTAGCTAAATTGTCGTATTGTTTATGGTTATGCTTGAATAATTTTGTACATATGATTATTGTATTTTAAATTTGTTTACTTTTCATATCAGAATTAAGTTCAACCTCAAGAAGAAATACTTTATAAGATTTTTTATCATTGAATATCTCTCAAATAGAAACTATTAGTGCGGGATATGCAGTTGAATTATTGGTAATATCAAACATGCATTTTATTCTGCAATAATTATTAATAATTGTACATATTTTGTTTATGATTTCAGGTAGAAAAACATGGTACATTTCGAATTAGGTAAGTGGAATACTGTATTTTTGCTGCAAGTTTGATTCTTATATTACCAGATACTTTAGAAGATATGAAGAACACCGAGTTGATATAAGTGTGTCCCATTAATTCATTTTTCTTTTATTAAAGTTTTAAGTATCTAATAATGGTTAGTGGGAAACATTTATTAAAATTGTCCAAACAGTATTTTTTACTATCTATTATTGTTTAATTTAAAACATAATTTCTCTTGTTCTGTTCTTATTAATTACCAAAAACTATATTACATTTATTAATTATATACTTATTTATTCAAATTATATAAATTTTAATATGTTTATGACTAACATAACTCATACAGGCATACATAGATAATGAAAATACAATACCTATTTGTATTATGATGTTTGATGAAAATATAATATAAATTTTATTATTACTTTACATATTTTTGTGATTAGTTAAACATATTTATTTTTAATTGATTAAAAATGTATAAACATATATTACATTTTTATTGGTCCTTTAAGTGTAAATTGTAATAGAGACAATACATTCAGCGATGATAAATCAACCAGAAGCGACTAGAAAAAAACAAAAAATATTTTCCCTTTTTATAATATAACAACAATAATAGACACGCACATTATTCAATTTAATATAACCAAAATAATACTCACCTCAATATTTGGTAAAGTGTTTACTTGAAGTAAATTGTCTTTTCTGAAACTTAAAATAGCAACAGCCAAAAGTGGTAATACCTCTAAAGAATCGTAAGCTAGAATCATATCCCACAGGTTGAGCAATTGTTCCGGGAGTAAAAATCCACTGAAACCTTTTATGAGCCATTTGAAAACCACCCTGATGCTATAATAGCACGAGGTAATTATTTTTTAAATTTATATAATATAATGTATATGTACACTTGTATGATATTTACGGGTGAATATTGTTGCTCATGAAATGTGACCATATTTTGGTCTCGTGTCTCTGCAAAAGTCTTTGAAACAAAATGCATAATCCTAGTATACCTTGTGGATGCGAACTTATTTTATGTAATCTGAACCAGTATCGTTGGTAGAATGCTCTGAACGTGAAGTATAAAGGAACAGGGTCGTTGAATAAGTAACAAACTGGAGCAGCTATAAAAAATATTTTATTTTTAATTAATAATATGACGAGTTTGTGTGAAATTTTATACACCTATATTGATTGATGGAAGGTGTAAAATTACATGTGGGTTTTTATTTGGAAAATAGATATACCTACATATTTGCAGTAAGTAATATTATATAAATTAATTATATTAATTGAAGATTTAAATTATATTTCAATTTCTTCAATTGAAAAATTAGATTTGTTCTGCATAATTTTTTACTCAAACAATTTTTATCAAAGTTCGATATTATAAAAAAAACTACATTTAACTCAATTTTTTTTTTTTTTTTAACTACAAAATAAGACTTTTAATGAAACTCCTGTTAAATTTTGAAGAATTTCTGTTCAAGTCTAACAATTTTACCACAGAGTACCTACTGACTACAAATTACGTATAAAACTCTCAAAATTAAAATATCTATAAATAACTCGAAAATGGCTGTAATTTTTAAAAATTTTATCACGTTCAGAAAAATATAAGTTTTCTTTTTAAATTTCAAGTTTCTACGAATATTTCTAACTGAATTACAGTAAATAAAAAAATAAAAAAATAATATTAGCATTATTTTCATAAACTTTCCGTTTTTCTTACATTTTTCCCCATTTTTTCTCTTTTATTGGGAAAACTGCTGGGAAAATCAAAAAATAACTACTCTAAAGTACCACATCAAGAAAATTTCCTTTCAGAAAAGGGTTTGCATCGTATACATCAGAGCAAAATTTCTGATAGAATTTTTGTATACAGTATAAAAAAATAAATCTTTCTTAAAATAAATCTAATCTTTGTAAAACCAATAAATTCTTCGCTACACTCAGAATCAAAAAAAAATATTTATATATTAACAGTGTAATTTGTTCCTAACTGTCTACTTCTAAAATATCTATGTATATACCAATAACCAATAACTAATAAGTAAATTTTGTAAATTTGTCTATATAGCTATCAACAAAAAAAAATACAGTTCATCCCCCCCTCATAGGAAAAAGCTGAGCACGCCACTGATTGTGCCTTAGTAAGGAATAGAATTCAGTTCACTAATTTGAGATTCTAATAATGCTAATGGTTTTATTCAGCTTGAAAGAATCCAACATAAATTCTTAAGATATGCAAGTTGTATTTTAGGCATTCAATGTCTTCATGACGACCTTACTGTCTTTTGTCACTTTTTTGAATGGTTTATTATTAAATACCATAGACTTTCTCGTTCTCTTATCTCTTAGAAATTGTTAAGTTTTACAATTTTTTACTTTACACCAATATCCACTTTCAAATTTCCCAATTTAAATACAAACTAATGAGATTATTAATATCTAGCGTCAATGAAGATCCTTTCTTTCTTGTTTAATTATCATTCCTGTAATTTCATTTACTATATAATCGTATTTTATTGCCATTATTAATTATTATTATTATTATTTCTATATTCTAAATGTATTTACCTATTGTATTTAAAGGATACAGTTCGTTAATTATTAACAAATAAAATAAATAAATAATTAATGTAGTTAATGTAATTATTTTAGCTAAAAAAATAATTTTCAGTAGTAAAAATATGTTTGTACAAAACAGACACAATTACTTTTTTCAATTGGGTGTCCAATAGGCAGTAAGGTTTTTTTAAGAGGGGGGGGGGGGTTAAAGGGTCAATTGATCAACCGTTCAATCGAATACTAGATCGTTGGCTCTCGAAATTAAACATACTATGTATCATTTTAATTACTCTGTACAGGTCCATATATCAGTGCCATATCACTGTATTAATAATATTATGATATTTCATGACTTGTTTATGTTATATAGTGTGTATTATGTTTTATTTGAATATAATAATAATATAAAATACGAGTATAAAATTAAATAAATTTATATGAATTATTGTATAAAATACTCGTAAATGTTACCAGCAAATTGTGCTTTTATATTTTATGAATGTTTTATTTTGTTATGGATAGATTTGTACAGATATTCTTAATTATCGTTTATAGGATGAAAAAAGCTCTCTACATCATATTAAAAATGAGAATATTATTCAATTTAGGTACCTAGGCATTTAATAAATCAATAACTAGTATAGATTATATTTTTTTTCACAAAAAACAAGCAAAATTAATGTATAACTTAAAAAATTTAAAGTTAAGACTCAAGTTTGGGTGAGGGGAATAAAATTCTTTATAATTTCTCTATGTTCTATGCTATTGTGCTTACCGTACATTGTGAAACCGTGAAAAGGTATTATGCCATTTGAAGGATACGTCGTCTCCTTAAGTGGTTTACTTATCAACCACATTAAAATCGGACGGCTAGTCGAACTATTAAATACGGACAACACACCAGTGTCACGAGTAAAACACAACATTATCTAAACAAATATTTAGGTAGATGGGTAAAGTAAGTTTATTTCGATATTTAGACAAAATGAGAGAAAATAGACTGAGATGGTTTGGGCATATCACGAGGAGAAAGGGATCAGAAGCAGTAAGAATTGTAATGAGAATAAACATAAGAGGAAAGAGGGATAGAGGGAGAGAGGAAGAATGAAAAAGGTGTGGCTGGAGGCGAGAAAATATGTGAGTGTATGAGAGGATGATGTGATAGATCGGGTCAAGTAGACGTTTAGGATGAGGGTGGCCGATCCCAAATAGTTGTTTTGAAATTGAAGAAGGAGAAGAAGTAAGGTAAGTTTATGTAATAATTATAGTGTTCATTAAATGACACATTATTTTGATACAAATTGTTTTCAAATATTACCTGATACAAGACGTCTTCGAACACAAAGTACTGGTCGTCATTGCATGCTGTCAGTTGAACATCCTTCGTGATCAATTTGTCTATCAAAATATCATAATGTAATACACGTTGTTTGAGTTCCAAGTAATCATATTCCTACAATAAATATAATAAATTACTACACAAGTTAATAACTTTTTTGTTCCTGTTCATTGAATCACTTAATAGAGACTAAAAAATAGTACCTAAACAATTTTAATTTACCGACGACTTCGCATTAGATCCAAGTATTTGTGACCAGAGTCTACCCCGGAGACTGCGCGGTGCACCCAATTTTAAAAACTCTCGACATAATGGTGAATCTTGATGTGCTAAAACTAAAAACTTATATACTTTTAACTAAATCTTATAATTTATTATAATAATTATACAAATTATAATTTTTATTTTACCTTCTTCTCCTCTAATAATTCTGTCTTGTTCTCCTTGTGACAGTGAACTACCTGCCCCCGTTGTTAATGTTGATAAACCTAATAGCAAATCAGCTGTGGCCAAATCTTTGTAATGGTATCTCTAAAATCAAAAAATAAAATTATTATGCGTGTATAATTGTAACTAGTGTCTTCTTTAACAGTGACATATCCTTCCTTGGAGAATATTTTAGATAGGTCACAGTTTGTTAAAATATAATATTATTTTTAAAAACTTACTAGTTCTGAAAGGGTTTTAACTTTGAGCGGTAAGTATGTAAAGTCCCAAATCATATCGTCTCTAAATATATGATTTAATTAGTATTTTTACATTTGTCGATAAATATAAGGTGTAATGTGGGAGTATTTAGAATAGAAATAACCAGCATTTTTTTTTTTTATAAAATCCCAGTAAATGAATATATTTAGATGATTTTTGCAATTGATTTTAACTTCAAATTAGAAAGAGAAATCTAATTGGAAAATTTAAAAAATAATATATTGTATGGGTATATAGTAATTCACAGTATTATAAATTAGTAATTACTAACATATAATAATTTTGTTATTTTTATAGTAATTAACTGGTATTTTTCATAAGTTTGTTAGCATAATTTTTTAATTTCTCTAAAGTAGTGAAAAAATATATTATAATAATAGAATGTTCATAAATATTTTTTTGTTATCAAATCATTTTTTTCTTCTGGGAAAATGTATGCAAAGGTATTGTATATATAAATTGCCTACATGTACTCACGATATCATCCGATAGTTAGGATTATGCAACGAAAATAGTACTTCTAAAAAATCTTTTGGTGCATACACTGGTCTCAATCTTTCTAAACCTTAAAAATAAAATGATATGCATAAACATTACCTATGCAGATTATAAAAATAAAAAATAAAAATACGGACATATTTCGCACGATTGGTGGGCCACTGTTGAAGATGGAAATTTGGGAAGGTAGGATATAAAGGAAAATATAATATATATCTGTACGCAACGTTTAATCATTACAAACAAAAAACTATTTTGAGCGGAGATCGGTTATACATGTTTTGAAAGGCTGTAATATTTATGATTTTCGTCAAAATTTGATATTAAAATTCTATATTACACAAAATTTTTTTTTTTTGGTGAACACTAAGTACGACTTATAATGAATTTCCTGTTAAATTTTCAAACATTTCTGTTAGGTCTAACAGTTTTATCCACAGAGTACCTACCTACCGAATAAAAATAACGTGAAAAACTCGCAAGATTAAAACGTCTATAAATGAGAAAAAATTTAGTCTAGGTTAAAAAATATTGAGAGATTAAAAATAAGGTTGTCATTGGCAATCGTATTTATTTATTTTTTATTATTATTATAAGTTTTTATCATTTTAATATTTTTTAAACAATTATTGTTATCATAAAAACGTATATTGTTATAATCATTTTACCATAATATGATATATACTATATATTTTATTGTTGGCAAAGCAACACTATCAACTGAACTCTGCTCAGAATCGTCTTTTTCGTAAGCAATGGTTTATGGTTGCATACACATCGCTGCTTCCTAACTTTCCACCTACAACAGTAGCTGCACCCACGTGCGAAGTATGTCTGTCCTTTCTTTTATTGTTTTTTTAAATTAGCACACATTAAAAATAATAAAATATTTTACTTGTATTATATGTACTGAGTTCGTTCCATTTTTGTAACATTTCTTCTTGATCTCCTCTCGATCTATAACAAGATGAATTTATACCTATTTCTTTACATAAAGATTCCAATGATTTTTGTATCCTTTTTTCCCACGTTATCTGTGTTTAAAGAAACAATAGGTAGTTATAAAATTGTATTATTTCATAATAATATTGTACGTAAACATAATATTATGTACATTACTTGGGCTTTCTTCAAATAATCTAACGATTCTCTACTTGTAATTTCATCCCTAATCACCGACTGTTGATTGTTTTCATGATTTCTTAACCAATGAAATATAGCGTTTCGGAGATTTGTTTCCATATTACCTTTATTCACAGCTTGAACTAAATTGTTTTTAAACTCGTATAAGGATACGTCATGAGATGCAGCTAACACCTAATGCATAAAATGTAAAACAAATATATTATTAGGTAAATAGTTGAAATAAAATAACAGCATTGTTTATATACAGACACTACTTATTTTATGCCTATATTTTAACTACGACTGTGATTTTTGAGTAAGCATATTACCATATTATGACCTATTCAGTTATTAACATGTATTTTAGAAAAAGAGTACTATTTAACTCCTAAGAGTTAGTGGAATTGATCACAAATTAATTATTTTATGTAAAAAAAAGTGTTAATCAGATATAGGGGAAGAGGAAGATCAAAAAAAGAAGTATTTAAATGCGATTGAGAATGAAATAAGGGACAAGGACAGTCTTGTATGCAAGGATGATGTGAGGGATAGGGTAAAATGGAAGTTTAAGATACAGGTGACAGACTCAAAATAGTTGGGTTGAAGATGAAGGATAATAGGAAGAAAAATACAACTAAATGGTGAAAAATGTAATATTATAATGAATAATGAGAATTTTTAGTTCTATAATATATACAATATTTTTTAATGTATAACTGAATAAATAGAATAATAATATTATTTATTAGTTTTGGTTTTACTATGATAATGTAAAATTTTAGACTCTGAGCGTTTTACAATAATATTAACAATTTGTGAATAGGTACCAGTTTAGTGAATTTGTACCAGTAATCTTGCTTCGAGTGTAGAACCTTTCTCGAAAGGAAATTTTATTTAAGTAGTACAAATTTTTTGATTTTCCAAGCAGTTTTCATAATCGTTGGAAAAAACGGGGACATGTACGTACACGTATAAAAGAAACTGCGTTCCGAATTGTTTTTTGTTAGCAATGGTTTATCGTTAAGCAATAAGAACAGATGTAAATTAAATTTCCTTCTATATCCTACCTATCCAGCGTCTCACCTTTAACAGTGGCCCAACTATCATACAAAGACGTGAAGTATGTCCGTATTTTTTTATTTGATTTTTTAAATTATTTATTTTTGAAAAAAATATTGGGTATTAGCCTATACAAGGCTGATAATTTTATTCTAAAATAAAAATTGAATTTGTTAAAAAAGAAAAAGCGCATTCATTACTCAGGTATCTACAAAATATTACTTTCATACATGAAATAATTTTTAAATTATCTATGTATTAAGGTAGATAGATATACGATTATAAAATACTTGTGTACTATACCTGAAAATCTTCATAAAATCTATTAAAGTTATCCATGTTATGTAGTTCTTCTGCTAATTTGTCTGCAGTTAAATGCAAACTGTTGTCTTTTAACTCCTCCATAGTTGAGATTTGCAGTTTTTATATATAGAAGTATGTGTAAAGAAATTTGGTTCAAGTTTATAAAACAAAATTCCAAATATTATTGATGCAATAAAACAACGTAACATTGGTAACTAAAATTAAATATTAGCTCATTTCTAAACTATTGTGATATTTTTGTTCATTCTTGTAAAGTATTTAAATTTTTTTTTTAACTTCTGAACACACCTAAGATTACGAATATATTGGTTTCACCATGACGTATAGGATTTTAGATTCCGAGCGTAACGAGGGAGCTATTGGTTTACTAAGATGTTTTTTTCTAGTCTGTGGACACGTTTTTTCTTAGTAAACTAGCTCCGATTTTCTCGTGTAGCACCTTTTCTGAAAGCTCAAGTTGTCTAAATGGTACTTTATAATTTAAGATAATTTTTTGATTTTCGACACCACTTTTTAAATAAAAGCACTTAAGTGGGTAAAACGTAGGAAAACGTACAATTTCACGGTTTCATTATTTTATAAAAACACGAAAGAGGTTTTCTACCAGAAAAAGTAATTTAATCGAAAAAATTTTGAATCACTTTTGAGTTTTTAAGGAATTTAAATATTTTGGAGTTTTTTGCTGTAATTCAGTTATAAATACATGTAGAGATTTAAAACTTGGTTATAATAATTATATTGGACGTACCTAGACGTGGTAAAATTTCCAAAATTATCGGAAGATATTTTTCTTTTTTAAATTTTTTTACAATAGTACTTTTCTTTTTTTTTTTTTACTGTAGACCACTTTTATCTTGCTGAAAACTTGCTTCGATATATAAGTGTAGCACCTTTTCTGAAATTCAATTTTATCTACTTGGTAAATAAATAGGCCATTTTTGGATTTTTGAAACGGTATTTAAAATAAAAAGGACTAACCGGAAAAAATACGATTTTTTCACGATTTCGTTATTTTAAATTAGTACCTATCATGTTTTCTAGCACAAATATGAAATCTTACATTATGTCTATCCTCGGCAATGTTCAACTACCCGAAACTAGTACTAAAAAAAATTTGTTTGAATTCCGAAGATCTTATCGTATCTTATAACTGACTAACTCAATTACAGGTTCTGGAGATATAAGCTATGTAAATCCAACTATATTGTCTATATTTGTAAATTTGGAGAACACATCATTAAAAGATTTATTGATAATTAATGTAGCACAGTTATCTACTTTATCTTGGGGATTTGGATAAAGTTCATCTATAGTTTTTGTGGTAACACGATTAGGAATAATTTTTTATTGACCAGCTACAACTTGCATAGAAAGTTATAATGAAACGTATTATGATATTAATAACTGCAATTTAGCTTTAGCTACAAATTAATTTAATTATAAGTTATAGTTTATAACTCACACTTGTGACACACTCATTTCTGTACATAAAAATCAATAATTATGTTGCCATAAGATGACGTCATACTTATTCTCTAATATAATCGCACAATCGAACTTTGCATAAATTATATTGATATTACCGGAAAAGTAAACATGTAAAAGTATAAAAGACGTCCTAGGATAATGGGGACCAGTGCAGCCACTGTTATAGGTAATTTAATGTATACTTGTAAGTAACGATAAGCCATTGCTAACGAAAAAAGGATTCTGAGCGGAGTTCAGTTGATAGTGATGCTTTGTCAACAATATGTATTAGTAAAATAATTAAATAGACTTTTATATTTTCTTTGATAATATCTGTTTAATGTTGTACCGATATTCCTGTTTTTCCTATTTGTTGACAAAAATTCCAGAAAAAATTAAAAAATTACCTCCCAAATTACCTTCTTAATTAGATTTCCTTTCAGAAAAAGTTTTATCATTGTAAATCGGTGCAAAATTGCTGGTAGAAAGTTTATTCACAAGAAAAAAGAAGGCCGTAATATTTTTTAACTAATACCAGCAGTAAGTTTTCTCGTTTTTCCTGATTTTCCCCATTTGTTGAAAAAACTCATGGGGAAATAAAAAAATCACCTCTTTAAAATAAATCCTCACACTGATTTTCTTTCAAAACAGGTGTTACACTTAAAAATCGGAGCAAGATCTCTGGTAAAAAAAGTTATCCACAAAAAAAAAAAAGGTCCACTCAGAATCTAAAAATATATGAGTATATACTACAAATATACTACTACCGAAGTTAACACATGTATAAAAGAAAATGTATTTATTGCTTTTAACAAGTTTTCATCATCAAATTTAGCTTCAGCAAATAATGCTTTTCGATTTAATAAACTAAAAACTTTAATAACATCAGAAAATTGTAAGTTTAATGCCCTGAAATTTCGGGTTTGAAGACCACCTTGTAGTACTGTAACCCTTTAAAGATAAATTAAGGTTTTCCATTAAAATATCCCATGTTTGGATAGAACTAGAAAAAAAAATTAAATAATTTCTGTGTGATTTCAAAAATCGTTTCTACGAATGAATAAAAACTGTGAATACGTATATATATATATCCACTTAGTATTTGGTAATTTAGCGCCCCCCAACCAAGACTTCCGGGGCAAGTTTAATAAAAATAAAACGTTTTTGTATTATTTTAAAAAATAAACTATAATTTCTCATTAATATTATTTAATCCAACAATATAAAAACATAAGTTCCACAGTTTTTTACCCTTGAAAGTATTATCTTATTATGTCTACATTTTGTAGAATTGTACGATAACTATGAATATTTATGTTCAAAATATAAATTAGTATTATTTATTTAATTTATTATAACAGACCAATATTATAATAAACGTTAAAAATATGCCATTTTAAATTTAAATTTTGAAAAAGATGTTCTATGAGTACAGATTAAATAGGTTAGGTATTTAAGTGTAATGAATTTGCGTTTAATAATTTATTAAAAAAAAAAGTGCTTGTTTTTCAGAATTTATCGAAAATTAGAGCTTTCTACAATTCCAGGACAGTAGGACTTTACTGACCCAGTCCGCCCTTGGTTTAGACTGTGTATTGTAATAGTATGGTAAGTATATTATGAAGCGTTTCGTGGAAAAGTTTTCGAATGGAGAAACTTCGGCTTCTGCGTTTTTTCCTATGGACACTGTGCTGATGGATTTTACACACTTTATTTTAGTTTCTTCTCATTTTTAACGATACCCGGCTGTGAGAACGGAGAAGAATTAAGGAGGAAAAAATATATTGTAGGAATTACGAGTATATAGGTATACATACCGGTACTAACTTGTAATAGTATATAATAATAATAATAATAACACGAGTAATATTATCATCATTATAATCACTGAACCGTACTGTGGCGGTACACTGATGTAACAGTCCAACCCGACCGTTCTAAAACCGTTATACAGTCGATAATGGTGGGTACCTACTCGATGAAAATTTCGAGATCTACGGGGTTTTCAATTAAATTTTGTTCAATGAACCGTAGACGTTATTATGATTATTACTTTTTTTTAGGTATTCTGAATAAATTCCGTCACGTCACCTTTTATAAAAAAAATATAATAAGTACAATATCGGGTTAGTCGTATTAGGTATAATATAGTTACGCGTTCAATAACAACAGATCATCGCTCGAGGTGCCTAAAATGATAAAAATAAACTTGTAATATAAAGTTCTACGCGTCTCGTTATGTTCAAGCATTCTATCAAGAGAAATCTGTAAAAAAAAAAAAAAAAAAACCATCGTAAAAATTAGAAAATTTCGCCCAGCGTAAAATATTGTTGACGTCTGTAAAGAAATTGCCGAAGCTGAGATCCCGGAATCTTTCGGGATCCCGTCCGTTCTTATGATATTAATATAGATTTTTCATAGAACTCCTTTACTAATACAGTAATACAGTTCTTAGTTTTCTATAAATTATAATTGTATTATGAAATAATAAAATACTAAAATAATATTAATTGGTACAAATCCTGAGTATTATAAATGTATTATTTTCTGAATGAAAATAAAAATTGAATAAAAAACAAAGGGAACAGATAAAAATTAAGGTTATCATACATTTCTTTTCACAATTTTCTAAAATCTATTCTCGCCGATAGAACAGCCTAAAAAACAGCCTGAAACACTCAACCAGGTAATTGATAAATATAGGCTATAGCATAAATAATATTCATGAACAAGACTTTCGTTGAAGAAAGGAATAAGTAATACTTAAATATAGTATTTTAAAAATATAGGTACTGATTACTGACCATGCCATAAGAATTACTTTGAATAATGATAACTGTTAAAATGTTTCAGAAACTACTTACTTTTGTTATAACATATTAGATTTTAAGTGAGTATAGCAAAAAGGCTATTGGTTTAACTGAGATGTGTTTTCTTTTTCTTGGAAAATGCTTTTTGGGTAAGTCAAAATGCTTAGATTTATTCCTATTTTATCTTTTATGATGCGGATTTTCAGCACAGAAGCACTTTGTTTTAGTGGCGTAAAATTATGGCGGGGGGGACATGGAGGATAGACTCCCTATGTGAGCAGTATTTATATAGAATATTGTTATTTAATACATGTTGGAGGTTCAAATGTAAATTTTCAAAACTATACTATGAAATTAAAAAATTATAAATGTTCAATTGCATTCGTAGGTACCAAAATGTTCACAGTTTATTATCATACTAGATAAGAAATATTCATAATAGTTTATGTCAAAATAAACGGTAAATTTAATTTTAAACTACACATACTGCGTGTTCAAATGTGATTAAGGCGTTGCGATTTTAAAAACACAGACGTCCCATTTAATAGAAAATTCCAGTAAATATAGATATTGACTTGATTATTAAAAAATTAACTAAAAGACAAGTAAATCGAGCAATCCAAGTTCTGTTACTGTTATTTTGCAAATTTACCAGTGTGAATGGTGTGCAGTGCTGTACCATATAGTATGATTTTGATTCTTGAGTTTATAGTCTGTGTCGGTTTACACCGAATAAGATAGAAATTTGGGATGTAGATCGGTTTACACAACTTTTCTAATTCATTTTCTTATCGTGTAGTTAATAAGAATTGTTACTCGCGTTTTCAAAAATATCTTAATTTCATAGTTTTCATAAGATATTAGAATACGATTCTAAAAGTTTGTACAGTAAGATGTATAATGTTGTTTTAGCCTCGTTTTGTATTTCTAACCGAAATAAAATACAATATGTAAATTATAGGTTTATTACAATTTCGGATTGTGAAGCGTGGTTCAACGGTAAGGATAACATATCAAAATTGCTGCAGACTAACATTATAAAATCTGTCCTTGGTACCTAACAGGGTAATAGTGCTAACTGTTAAAATAAAATTTGTAACCAGTCGTTCGGACTTTGGAGAGCTGTCTAACAAACAGCAGCAACAACAAATAAAAACAGAGAAAGTTTAGAAATATTACAAAATGTCAAAATCTATTATAATATTATGACTGTTAAGTATGTTTTATGTACATAAACTAGAGACTTATTAGAATATTAAATTAACTAATACTTGATTACACCAAAATTTATGTTTTGTAATTAACACAACATACCAAACGGCAATCTCATAACATTTGAATTATAATTTTAATTTATTTAAAAGTGATAACATATAATCTATGATAAAGGCATGGTTATTAAAGAGAAATATTAAAAAGTCGGGCAACTTCGCATGATAAGTATCACACTGTTGTAGGTAGGAAGTTGGGAAGGTAGCATACAGACGAGAATTTAATGGATATCTGTAAGCAACGTTTAACAATTGCTAAAAAAAAAACAATTCTGAGCTGAGTTCAGTTGATAGTGTTGCTTTGTCAACAATATATATTATACCTATATCATATTATGGTAAAATAATTACACATGCATTAAATATTTTTTTTAATAATATTTGTTTAATATTGTACCTATTTTCCCGTTCTACCGGTTTTCCCATGATTTTCCCGTTTTTTTTTCCAATTTATCGAGAAAACTCTTAGGAAAATCAAAAAGTGAAAAGTACCACCCCAGTCGGATTTATTTTTAGAAAAATTGTTATCATTGTAAATCAGAGCGAAATTGCTGGTAGAAAAATTGTTCACAAATAAAAAAAAAAGAAGAGCTGATACTGGAGTTGGGAGCGGCCACTGTTGTAGGTAAGAAGTTGAGAAGATAAAATACATAAGGTTATTTAATTTATATTTGTAAGCAACGATAAACCATTGTTTTACGAAAAACGATTCTAGAGCAGTTCATTAATACATAATGTGAAGTGCCATAATTTTTTTGCAATTTTCGTTTAAATTTGATATCAAAAAAAAGTGACGCCTATTAAAAAAAAAAAAGTCGTTCGATGGTTTTGGAAATTTTACCACGTTTAGGTAAGTCTAATACAAGTACTATCCCAAAATTTCAAGTTTCTACGTGTAATTATAATCGAATTACAGCAAAAAAAGCTCAAAAGTTTTGTCGATGATACCGTAAGAAAGTAAATCAAAAAGGCAATAAAAATGATATTTTGTGATTTTTCGATCAAATCATTTTTTTTGTTAGAAAACGTCGTCCGTGTTTTTATAAAATAATGAAATAGTGAAATTGTAAGTTTTTCTATATTTTTCCCTACTTAATTTAAAAAAATGGCGCCAAAAATCAAAAAAATGATCTCTCTAAAGTACCATCTAGACAACATGAGCTTTCAGAAAAGTAGCTATACGTAAAAACTGGTGCAAGTTTGTTAGGAAAAAACGTGTCGACCTACTAGAAAAAAAAGGAAAAAACATCTTAGTAAAACCAATAGCTCTCTCGCTACGCTCGGAATCTAAAACATTACCCACTAATACTGTAGTATTAGTGAGCGGTGTACCGCTCATAATTGTTTTTTCGTTTGGAATGATTCATCGTTCACTTTAGTAATAAATTAAATAATCCTACATCCTATACCTTTCAAACTGTCTACCCACTAACAGTGGCTCACCTATGGGGTAAAAGTACGTTTAGTTTTTTTTTTTTTTTATGTGATTCAAGAAGCGATGGTCACATTTGTGAAACGAATCCGGAAGGTAATTAGACGCCAGTGCGCATAAAATATGTCAATAAATTAAACGTGCAAAATGTTACGACTGCAGCGATTTCCGTGCACACAAAATACGTTTTACTAAAAACAAAAAAAAAATTGCAAATAACAATCAGATTCCGTGTATAGTCGTTAGTATTATACAATTATTGTAGCGATTTAAAACCATTTTTCACATTTTCATGTTAAATATGAAAAGTTATACATAGTTAGGCGTGCATATATTATTGATGTTGATTTGTTTTTTTCTAATTTTTACACTGTATGGAAATTATAACCAATTTTATATATATATATAAATTATTTGAATACAGGATAACACCGTGTCACCGTGTTAACTATTTCAAGTCCGTTTTCGTTTTCCGGTCAGTGCCTTATTCTAAACAATATACTACTGTACTGCGAGGGTCGCGTGCGAAGTAGGTACTTCGAATTATTTGGCCATGCGTTTATGACGCCCCGTGCAACATTTATTATAATCGGATGCGAGGCTCGTTCGCCATGACATACTCTGCACGCCCGATTTCTACGCCGCTAATACACAATATTGTGTTATAACACAATTATTATGCGTATTGTTATAGATGTCTCCTGCAGTAATGCAAATTGGGATGCACTGACACCTATATTTAATTCGATCGTATAGGACTCGGATTATAACACTGCGTGGGGGTTGGGTGCGACGTCTGGCTGTTTCGTAGAATATGGAAATTTCGCGATTATATTCACGACGGCAGCGGCGGGCGGAGGTCGGACACCCGACCAGGAAATCGAGTTCCGTTTTGTTAGGTTTCTCCGCGAAACCGAAATAACGTTATTATAATCGTCCAGCCCAGCAGTCCACCGAACAAACCAAAACGCGTGCGTGAAAATACACACACTCGCGTTTCACTTTTACCGCCATTCGCATTCGCTGCACACACAGACGTCCTCGCATCTCGTATAATAACAATAATAATAATTTAAGTCACTACGCGTCATTGTAACAATATCGGTACCGAGGTACACGGGGCGATTCCTTTGCCGCGAACACCGGCGATTGTTGTCTTATGCGACGATTGCATTAATTTTGTCGATGTTGATTTTCCACAGAACCGTTTAACGTGAAGCTATTATAATACACGCCATGCGCGCGTCGTCTCTGTTCCGCAAGCAGTACGACGTAGCAAATTTGCATTCGGCATAACCGATTTTGTGGTTCCGGTTACAACATAACCATAGAATGAATAATTGACCGCTAATCAAACTTAAAGGTAGAAACATTATCTGCAGCGATTATATATACATGTGTGTGTGTTGGATTTCTTCCCGATATTTAAATTTTTAAACCGCGCTGTTTTACACATTCGTATGTCGCTTGAGAAATTACCATTCTCCCGATTTCGATGCAGTGAAACGAAACAAATTCTGCAAACGGATTTTAGTTCAGCTTCAGCTTGAAGTGTACGTGGAATCGACCAGGCTGAGTTTTCGTAAATTTACGAATTTAGCGAACTTAGTTTTCAGAAATGTATTTAATAAAATGTATAAAAAAAAAAAACTGAAATTAATCGAAAAAA
Source organism: Cinara cedri (assembly GCA_902439185.1). Taxonomy (NCBI): domain Eukaryota; kingdom Metazoa; phylum Arthropoda; class Insecta; order Hemiptera; family Aphididae; genus Cinara; species Cinara cedri. The sequence continues at coordinate 48,344 of CABPRJ010001468.1, read as the reverse complement.
CCGGCCAGACAGATCGCATATATACTTCATGCTGAGTTCCAACCTGTAATCAGGATTTTCGCCGCTTCACTAAACAGATCGGACAGAAAATTTGTTTAAATTACTATATGCTGCGTATGTGTTCGACAAAAAAAAAACATCGCTTTATTTTGATGTCGGGCTTGTTTAAAATATTTTTCGAAACGATATCTTTATTTCATTATACCCATGATATTAAAAACTTTTGATTTATAATGATGTTTATATTTTTTGTCTTTTATCTGTGAACAGCTTATCAACCAGAAATCTTGCTCAAACAAAACAAAAAAGGACTCCCAAATCATTAATACCTCTGCCTTTACTTGGTGCTTAAAATAAATTATCGACGTTATTATTTACTGTCTTAAGTATTAAAGTATTTTTTTTATTATTATATTCATTATTATTATTATTATTATTATTATCATTATCATTATTATTATTACTATTATTCGATATATTAATCTTTTCATTTTTTATTATGTTATATTTTATTATTTTAAATTGTATTATATTATTGTTAACTATACAAATATATTGTGAATTGGACTTTTGTCCGTATTAATAAATAAATAAATAAATAAATAAAACAGATTAAATAAATATATTTAAAAAAGAAAGCTCTCTCTCGTTATTTTTTTATTGATATGGTATATCTTTTTGTGGAGGAACTATTGATAATCATTTAAACAGGCCAAATTGTATCAGAAAATATTTACTGAAATAATTAGTACTTACTAAGTACTTAATGTGAAAAATCTGAAATTTATTCATAATTTCTCTGTTTATATTTGAATCCAGTTATATAAATATAAACAAATAATTTCTATTTTTGATCATGTACACAAAACTAGATTTAAACAAAATATTAATATACGTTTGCCAAATTGTTTTTGGATAAAAAGTGTATTTTATATTCGTCTGAAATTATATATTTCTTTTAATATTAATATTATGAGTGATTTTAATAATTTAATTATTTTTTAAAAAACATATTAAACTTTTAAATTTATATTGTGCATAAAATATGTAATTCTTTTATAGGAGTTATTGAATATATATTTAGTTTTGGAAATACATAAAAATGTACGTAAACTGTTGATAATCGAACGTACATGTCTATCCCGTTTTAACTTATAATCAAAAATTAAACCAAGAAATATTTCCAAAATTTAAGTAGTAGATACATCAAAATAATAACATTCAATATGGAACTCAGTTTTAATATTGTTATTAAAAAATTGCTGTCTGGGTGTAGGACATGATATACACAATATAGGTACTTATCACGTTTAAACGTTGAGGTATTGCGGGTATAGCCGCCGCGGTAATTTCACGTAGCGATGGCGGAAGAACCGTAAACCGGGTCATCGCGGGGGCGTAAATTATTTGCACATCACTATTGTTCTTTTCGGCATTTTTCGTAAGACATTTGCACACCGTTAAATGGTTGGGTCAGACATCATTAACGCATCGAAATGTTTAACAAAAGAGGGCTGAAAGAGATATTAGGATTACCCAATACCACAAATTATTTCCTAAATTTCAGCTTAATATTCAGTATTAATCATTTTTAAATGTATTAAACACTAGAATTTATTTTTAAATATGGGTATTATAAGACGTATAAAAGGTATAAGGTATTTCTGTTTTAAAAATATAATACATTAAATCGCGTGTGATTTGTAACAACGACCAAATCCAACCAGATATTATCAAATAATGTTATTGGATATAGTTAGGTGATATGACTATTAGCAGTCGATGTTTAACTATAAACCGGTGAGATTTGGGTTAAATGTTAAATTTAGAAAATTTGAAAATTTGAAAATTCTTTTCCGCAGAAAAGCTACTATCATTTTTTAAAAATTGACGGTGCGCGAATGCCGCACACTGTCCGTTGATGCGCTAAAGATGTACGAGTTTTTGCGGCAAGTAAACAAACGATGCGCGAATGATGACCGCCGCATCGCGTTATGCCATGTCTGTGCGTATTATAATAATATATAGCCCGCAGCGTACAATATAAAATGTAATATAAATCCCGTTCAAAATCTTGCCGCTAACGGCGTTTTCGGTTTCCGTAAAATGTGGCCAATCACGTTACGCGGGCGAGCGATTACCATAATACAATGTGTCGTCATTTCAAACGGTTATCCCGGCGAGTCATCGACGCCGGATCCATGAACGATATTCGAGTTCAGTATTTTACTATTCGCGTTGTAAATTTGGTTGAAATAAAACAAATACAAAATCAGCCGTTTGCCAATAATAATTGTTTATTATTGTTATCCTAATTTTCGAGTTTTCGACTCTACTGATTTTAAATTCCGAGTTAAGCGAAAATCCCATTATATAGTTTTAAAGTTTTGATAAAATGTGGTTTTTTTCCTCTGGAAAAACAATTTTTCGATTATTTAAAAAACGTTCGGGTTTTTTCACACCGCCGTATCATAAAAAGATGCGTGGCTTTTTTACTTTATTCATACGAATTATCTATAGATTTCTGAAAGGTTTTTTTTTTTTTTGTAAAATTTATAAAAGCTTACTTGGTTGAATTCTAGCGGCAATACCTTTGTTACAAGGAAAAAAAATAGAGTTCATCTCAGAATCGTTTTTTTGTTTACTATGATTTATCGTTGTTTTATAATTATAAATTGCTCAATTTGTTTGCAATATTATAGTAAACATTCACGGAACTACTTATCGGTAATAAGTACTTATAGTGTATTAACAAAATGTTTAACTTAATTTTGATATACATTGACAAAACTTACATTTTCAACATATTTTATACTTGCCATATTTGTGAGAAATTATGCCCACCTAGCCACGTTTTGCGTTACCTATACCAAAATATATAAAACACTATAATTATTGCTTTCCAGTTTTAATGTTTATTGTTTTGTGTATCACCGACATTCGTTCACTTTTATGTGAAATTGTATTGTTGTCTCGTAATTTCTATTTTATTTACCATGATTTGTCGCACGATATAATATTTCGCTACGTGTGAAATTTGAAGCTTGCAATTTGTTTTGAATAATAGAAATGTTAACAATAAATGCTAATAATATTACAGGTTTTAATACATACCTATATGTATATACTTTTAAATCTTGGATCCAAGTATCGACTTCAATTATTGGTTTTACTCATTGAACTATACCTATACGTTCAATATTTCAAAGATTCCAATAAAACGCTGCAAGCTTTCGCCCCTTCATAAGAAACTTCAGAGTAACCATCGTCAGCTACAAGGCAAATAACATGACCGCTTTTTTTGTTTAATTCGACTACGTAATTTATATCAAACTCGTAGTATAATTGATTATTTTTACTTTAAAATGTCGTCGGGGTCGATTTATTATTTTTTTTAACAATCTCATTTAATAAATAGACCCGGCCAATATTATAATATATATTATTATGCGGAGAATTGAAATGTAGGTCACCACGGGGTTGATACGCTAATATAATTATTGTTGTGTACACTACATTATACTATAGTGTACTTATACCGCCCGAGAGAGAACAGCCGGTCACAATTATTATAATGCCATGTATAAAATACGTGTCAATAATAATCATCGTGCGCTAAAAGAAGTTGGGAAACGATCATTTTGTCAACAACCAAATTCGAAATACCTAACTACCGTACTCAGCAGTCGGCCAACGACAATATTAACATATTTTTAATGCGTGATAATTTAGGTTATGTTTCGGTACACAATGGATATATTCTTATCAACGTCGTGCATAGCGGACTAAACATAGTATATTGTTGTTACATACTAGTTTTATTAGTCGCAGAGAACCTATTTATCATAATGGTAAACCTAATTAAAATATTATGTAATATTATTATATTACAATGTTTTTGCAGTGAAATCAATCATAAAATAATTTACTTAGTGTGTAAAAGTGTTATTAGTGTTCCAAAGGTATACAATATCAAGCGACATTATGAACAACACAAGTAAAAATACGGCCAGTATGAAGGGATACTGGACAAGCAGAACTGAAAGAGTTTAAGTCGGTATATAAACAACAGCAACTAATGTTCACTAAAATAGCACAAGAAAATGAAGCTGCAGTAAAGGTTAATTACGTGTTGTCAGAGTTAATTGCCAAACATTCGAAACCGTTCGCTGAATGTAATTTGATAAAAACGTGTTCGATTAAAAGTGCTGGAAATTATTTGTCCCGGAAATCTAAAAGTTTTCTAAAACATTTCATTAGCACGAAATACGGTTGCTGAAAGAATCATAGACACAAATATCTTGTTCATCTCTTGACTGTTGATATAACTATATGCAAAGTCCATGCAATTCGTTTTCAGTTGTTCTTGTGAATGCAGTATAGAATGTAAATACCTAGACATGCTGTCCTAAATCCGGCCCCACCTATGACGTACACTTATACTTATTATATTTTTAAACTTAAAAAATCATCTCTTATTGCAGGTACACTATGCAATGTACATGTTTCTCAAAAGTTTCATGGAATAAATACAATGGTATTTAATTGCGCAGGCATGTTAACTACATAAATTTATAATATTATGATCTCTAGATAGTTTAAAATAAAGTCGCTATCCACGTCTGACAGTGCGCACAGTTCTTTTAAACGGATTTTGATTAGGTTTTCACTATCATTTAGAGAATTTCTTCTGAAAGTTTCATATATAATTTTATACAAAATATGTAGGTTTATGATGACATAGCCCCGATAATCATCAAGTTCTTGTAGGGGCAATAAGTAATAATGGTTTCCTAAAATACGTTCAGTTTCTTTAAACATTTTTAATTTTACGAAAATCGATCAAATATATTTCAGATATTATATTTTAGTTTTTTCAGGTAATCTAATGTACAAAAAAACTATTGGCCGATTGTTCAAGCAGATAATTTGATTATTGACAATTACGAATACCCATCTATATAACTTCGATATGAATGCATAACGCGTATGGACCGTAGAGACTTGACATAAAACTATTTTTCGTTTACTGATTGTGTTATTTATTTCATTACAAAGTATAATAAAATATGTCAATAATTATTACCTTGTAATTACAATGTGGTTTAAAACCATTTGCATAAAGTTGATGTACAATGTCTTAAATTTTGTATAAAAATTTTAATTTTTAAATGTAGTACATACATTAGTTTACATAGATATTGCATATACTTATGAACTATATAAACTATATTATACATACTAATCTCTAAATAGTATGAATAGTATAAAACGAAGTTGTTATTCGCATCTATCTGTTAGTGCGAGGTCCATGTCCCCGCGGCATCACCCGTTTCAAACCCGGGGCTTTTGTTTATGATGGTTTGTATAGCAAATCTCTTTGCGTGTATCCAATCCCTTCTGAAGTTATTCACGATTTACCTTAAGGTCCGTGTCCCTTGGACCGTTCAAATAACATTTTGAATTCAAACTCGTGATCTTTGTATCCGTTTGAACTGTTTTAAGCTGCAAATCTATCGTTCGTGCATTCCGAAGTTATTCGTGATTTACCTTGGCCGGTGCCGGGGACATGGTAATAACAAATATTTAATATCGAGTTTGGACAATAACCGGTCGATTGTACTTCGTGATGCAAATCCCTATCAAAATTACCGAACATTGAGTAAAAAACACACATTTTAAAACGATTTTATAATTTTTTTTTTTTTTGGATTCCGCATTTTGCGAGAGAGATATTTGAACTTACTATGAAGTGTGCTCTTTTTCCCGTCTGTAAACAAATTTTTTACCAGTAATATTGCTTCAATTAAAAAATTACAAGAGATTGTTATTATTAAATTATTGATTTAGTTGGTACATTAGAGAGATTATTTATCTGTTCTCTAAGGGGTTTTCATAATGATCGGGAAAAACCAAAAAAGTGTACACAAAAAACGGACAAATAGGCAAGCCGCGAACGTCACGTTAATACTGAATTCATTATTTTAAATGTATACGATTTATGTTTTTCACCAGAAATCTCGCTTTAGTTAAAAAATGTCAGGAGACCTTTTGTATTCTATTTTAAATCTAGTCGGTGACTAAGCAACCTAAAAATATATAACTTAAAAGTTTACGTAAGTAACGGTTCGAGGTTTACAATTTTGTTTTTTGTCGTAGTTTTGTTAAAAATAAATGAAGAGGCCTAAAAATTGTTCAAAATATTTTTATTGGATTTTTTTAGCTATTAATAGCTATTATAATTATTATTATAAATATTATTGGGCATTTGTCAATTTTGGAATTTTCTTCAGTTTTTATTTGGTAGGTACTACGTGAATGAAATAAACACGTTTGAGAGTTTAACACCATTATACGTTGAACTAAGAGGTAAAAAAGTTGAGAGTATTGTATTAGTTTTTTTTATTATTCATTTAATAAAATTTTATGTAAATCGTAAATATTACACGGCATTCACGTCATTTGTAAACGAACTCCGCTTAGAATTATTTTTCGTTAGCAATGAGATGTTGATGCTACAATTATTATAAATTAAATTAATCTAGGACAAATGGAAGTGGCCGTTTTTATGTGTCCATTTGGACGTCAAAATAAAAAAAAAAAGTGATATTTATATTTATTAAAATACGCCAAAAATTACGAAAAAAAAAATTGTTTAAAAAGAAAAATATTATAAAAGTAAAGTATAACTGTATAAGCGGTCGTAAAGATTAATAGGTACTGCCTATAGTGCGTCGTAATGTATAACGACAATGTTAGCTACGAGCAAATTTGTTTTATTATGAAGGTGTACATAATTGGCTTTATAATTCAAAAATAAACAATTAAAATTGAAATTAAATTTTTACATGAAAATTTATATTAAATTTTTATTTTTCACTCAAAATATTTCTCTTAATTAATATATAGTTATTATTATATTATGTACATGCATTTTTAATTACAATATTTTATCTTTTTAAATTTTTTTAAACTTGTTTTTGATTTCCAACAAATTATCCCAACGTTCAAACGACAACGTCTAAGTGGCCACGTCCATTCGTCCCTATTCAAAATTAAATAGCTTTAAGTGTCCTACCTTCTTAATTTCCCATCTACAAGAGTGGCGCACCCATCAACAGTATGGGATCTTTTTTAATATATATATTTATTTAGCAATTAGTTATGTGTTGAAAAAGACAAATAACGAAGACCTGATAGTATTATTTACATGCATAGTGTTCTTCGAAAAATAGTAGTAGTTATTATTTGTAAATATATATATTTTGATAAATTAAAATCTATTTGGCAACTATTATTAATTAAAAGTAGCTGATAATGGCACAAGTGCACCTTTGTTGTTGGTGGGAAGTTGGGAAAGTAAGTTACATAAAGTGATTAAATTTTTAATTGTAAGTAACTATAAACCATGGCTAATGAAAAACGATTCTGGACGATATTTGGTTACATGATTTGAAATGTCGTAATTTTTATGATTTTCTTCAAAATTCTATATTAATAAAAAAAACTAATACATTACTACACTTAACATTTTTTTTTTACCACTACGTTCAACTTATAATGAACCTCTCGTTAAATTTTGTTTGGTCGAATAATTTTATTCACATACTACTTTCGAAAAAACTAAAAAAAAACTGAAAATGACGAATGCCTATTAATATACTCATATATACATATACAATAATAAATGTTTAATAATATTAATAGACACTAATAGATGAAAGACAAAAGATCTGTAGAAAACACAAATCGTGAAAATTTAAAACAATGAATTGGGTTATTACACAGTTAATAATGCCACGACTTGCCTATTTGTCCGCTTTTTTTTATGCTATTTTCCGTTTTTTTTACCAATTATTATTAAAACCTCGTAAAAAAAAAATCAAAAAATAACATTTTTAATACAAAAACAATATCAATAATGCAACAAAAATAATTTCATGTAATTTTCTAATTGAAGCAAGATTTTTTGTAGATAATGTGTTTACAGACAAGGAGAAAAAATCATATATCATTGTAAAACCATGTCTCGCTACGTTTAGAATCTAAAAATAAAATATTTTTTAAGTATGTGTATTTTGCTAATGATATATGGTAGGTTTTAGAGTTATTTTTAGTACAAAAAGTTTACTAATAAAAGCCCTGGATTTGGACCCAACATTTTAAATTAATGTGGCCGGATACATAGATCTTAAAGTAAATCACGAATAATTTCGGAAGTAATTGAGCAAAAGTTATGGGATTTTCAGCACAAACGAAAGCCCTATAAACATAGGGCTTTCGGACCTAAGAATATTAATCGGCGATACGGAATTCAAAATTTCATGAATTGACTAACATACATTTAAAAAAATTAAGACAAAATAATATTAAAATCGAATAACCCAATTTCAAAGTAAAGTAAATACCTAATCTAAAAAGAGTTTTATTAAAACACTGGTTGAGGATTTGAAATTCTATACAAATTACTTTTTAAACAATTCAAGTAATGCCAAAGCATAATTATAAGTACTTTTGCATGGATTTTTTTAGTACGAAAAACTAGAACACACTAGAAACTTATTCATGAGTTAATATTTAGATTACAGGGGAAAATATAACCTCGCCTCCTGTCAAAAAGCCATCAACTCGGCGCTATCGGGAACATAGATCTCAAGGTAAATCGTAATTAACTTTGAAAGGGATTGGCACAATCGAAGGGATTTGTAAAACAGATCAGCACAAACAAATATCTTGAGTTTGGAACCAAAATGATTAATGAGTAGTGTCGAAAGCATGGACCTTAATGGAAATTTACATAGATTTATTTTTCGGTACATTTTACAATGGTGGTCTTGAACCGGTAGGATTATGAACTATTATCATGACATATTGTTTTTCTGAAAAATATAATTATAATTATTATTTTTTTAGTTTCTAATAATTAAATATTATAACTTTGAATATTGGCATTATACTACTATGTTATGTTTAAATACGTGTGATGTACTGAAAAAAAGTTATATTTGTAGTGAAAGGCTACTTATTTACTGTGTATAAAAATTAAAATAATGCAATAAATTCTTTTTAATTTAATTTTTGTATTGTTTCTAAGACTGATTTATTCGAGGAGTTATTAAATAAATCTATTATTTTTACCTATGTATATTTTCAGGGAAAGTCTTAAATGTTTCAATAATAATGGTATCAAAGATTATTGCATTGAAATTGTATATTAAATAATTAATTTTGAATTAATATTTTAGCTAGTATTTACCATCAATTAATTTATTAACAAATTATTAAAAAAAAATGTATTGAAGTGTATTAAGTTTAAACAATAATTATTCAATGCACTTTACCCGGTACTATTAAAATCTCATGTTTTTTGGTACGTAAACGTAGGAACATTAAATCGTCAGACGGATCATTTTTTTTAATTGCAATTTTCGATTTATCAATTAATTGTTGTACCAAACCACAATACTGAACAGAAGTGAAGTTGTCCAATGTGGACTTTATAGGGATTCCTGAAAATAAGTCATTAAGTGTTACCTATATTATATTGTATACATAAAAAAACTCTTGCGAACCATCAAAGTTTGCTACAATGACACCAATGACTCCATCGCTTGTTTGAATTTGTTTTAGGGTCTCTTCGACCACTAACATACTAGCCATGTTGCTTTCGAAATAGAGTACACTTAATATATATCGAAAATCAGATTATATATTATTTTTTTCCTTTCGACAAATGGAAAGTAAAAAAAATATTAAATATTAAAGTATTATTTAAACAAACACTAGGTATTCATACGCATTCGGCGATCGATTATATTAAACTTAGTAGCCAACCAATAATTAATTCGCAATCAATAATTCTCAGTAGTTAACAATTTATTTACGAAATACAAATATACCAAAAAAATCATGACATCTATGACGTAAATTGTATCAAATACTATAAATAACAATACGTTGTAAAACGGTGTAAAAAGCGCGGAACACATTTTACCCTCGACATTAGAAAAACATCTAAAAAGAAATAACTCGATAGAAATAATTATTTCGACCGTGGGAGATAAGGGGGACGGGGTTATAAAAAAATTCCGAAACGAATAGCCGAACCGTATTCAAAAAATAAATCCTAATCATCTCCTTTTTTCGTACATTAATTGATGGTAACGTTATCCGCGTAACTTTGTTGGAACTTAACTTCAGTGGATGATAACGAAGGATTAGTGCATTGTAATAAACTTAAGGATAACGTTCTCAGATTAAATAGTATACAAAATAATAACGGATAGTACCAAATACTTGTTTACTTAGAGATAAATTAATAAACAATGATTTAATTATTTTCATTGTCTAACAAATAACAATTCACGAATATTTGTATACAAAAATGAACTTTGACCAATTAATAATTTATTAAACGGTTAGGTATTGACAATTTTGCTGAAACCTGGCACAGTATTGGTAGATACTGAATATTATACAAATTGCATATATACGAGTATAAAAATTAGTAAATAAGTTAATAAATAATATTATTTAAGTACTGCAGATAAAAAATATAAATGATTTTAAAACAAATAATAAATAAATGTAAGTTAGGGTGACCATATTTAAAAAAAAAAAAATACAGGACAAAATTAATAATAATTTTTTTTTTTTTATTAATACTTAATATATATATCTATATATATTTTATAATTTAAACATAATTTTTAATAACACTGTATAAGATTAAATTCATGTACTTTACTTTTTTAAAAAAACTTATTAATTCATTTTGATGACGATTGTTCAGAGATGTCTTCACTATATGATTTTTCATATTTTTCTGAAGAAGTAATTAGTTTTAATAATTGTGGATGTTCTAAAAGAAATGTATGAAATTCTGTACATGAAACATTTTTAAAATGTTCTGCTTAGAACTGCTTGATACGGCCAATAAATGTTTCTTTTGTTTAACATATTGTGTAATATCTGAACGACCGCCGTTTTTTATTGAAAAAACTGATTTACATACAATACATACAACTTTTCCGATNCCTAAAATTGTAAAATATTATATTAACGATTATCAACAAGTCGACAACACTCAACGATTGTTGGAATCAAACTAATAGCTATTCGCTATTCGCCGTATTCACAAAACGTATTTTCAGTGATATAAATAGATAGAATCGAAAGCATAATCAGATAACGGTAAATCCGATAACTCCGATAAGCTCCTATAACTCGTAGACATATCGTCATACCCCATACTGATAAATTCAGACAATTACAAGATTACAATTATAATCATTATTCATTACTTTCGTAAGTTTCGTTTTCAAATTCATTCATTTTGTTTGATCAAAAAAACAGGACAAAAAGCGTCCTGAAAGAAGTTTGTCAGGACAACAGGACACAACGCTGAAATAAAGGACAATCCTGTAAAACACAGGACGTATGGTCACCCTAGTGTAAGTGCGTTGTTGTCGCGAGAATACACATAACAACCAGCAGTTAATATACTATGTTAACCGCAGGTCACTTTTAGTTCGTCGTTGGATTGTATTACTTTTGGCACGAGAAACGCCTGGGGCGGGACGCTGGTATACTACGAACAATAATTATGTATATTTTTATTTTAAATTAAAAAACGCATTCAAAATTTAGACTCAATAATGAGTGAATGTTGGGAATATGGGAAGTTTTATTTTCTCAGACACACTGTACCAAACAAATTAGCATTATCAATATATAGGTATAGGCCATATGAGACTTAATTTGATAGTTGTAGCCTTGTAGGGGATGTAATATAATAATCAATTAAGATTTAATTTAGCGATTTTGAATCTTAAATAAATGGCCGTCCTACTTTGCTCGTACAAAAATTATAATCCGTGTAAATGCATCGTGTATACCGGTCGCCTCGACTCCTTTATCCACGGCCCTGTACCTACACTCACGCACAAATATTACATGATGAAATTTGCATCTATAAAAATATAGGTGTATTAAAATACACGGTGCACACATTGTACAGTTTAATCGAAAAAGCACATGGTCACGTCCGGGGTCGTGAGAATTTGGCGTTACGGCCCTCGGAAAAACGACCTTTGGTCGTAAATGCGGTAAATCCGCATCGCCTTTATATCGTATTCCTGTCGCATCCGCCCGACTTCTATGCCTAGGCCACCCGCAATCGGCGTGGTCTCCGAGAACGATTCATAAGCAGCTTTGAAATGTTCTATGTTTTTTTTATCGTTAACAGTTTTTTTCATAGATTTTTGTGAATACAATTGTTTCGACTCTGTCAATAAACTCGGAAAAGGCATACACAATTATTTTAACACAGTTGTTTTTACTGATAATAATAATAAAAAAAAAAAAATGTATAAATATGATTTAGGAAAAAAATGTTTAAGCGGGCTCCACATAGAATTCTATTTTGTTTTCGATGATTTATCGCATCATTCAAGATTTCACCTAAATATTTTTACCTAAAATCTAATTTGAATACGATTTATTTGCCATTACCCAAAAGGTAATGGCATAGAAATTTTCGCCCAATGTCAAATCGCTTCGAGTTCTGATAAAATTCAATGAGGATTATACACACTCATAGGAGGTCCGCCGCGGCGTTTTATGATTTTTTAGATAATTATATTATTTAGATTTTTTAAAATCAATGTATATGTATATGTAAGAAGTAAAACTGAATGTAACGGCAAAAAAAACTAAAACTACTATGATGTGAGATGCGAACCGACCGTTGCGTTCCTTCCCACAGTCTGGCGATTGCCAGTGCCTGATAATGACGCGTATTGTCTAAGATATTATCATATTATAATAAAATTATAATTGAGTTTATTTATCACTTTTTTTTTTACAAAATATTAAACCTCTATACCATGTCCTATAACCTAAGCATCTCGATTTGACGCCGTTAACCGACTTAGGGTAAAATAATTTATTTTTACTTAATATAGTTTTTACAATAATTTACTCGTTTGCGTAAAATCGCGTTCAAAAAAACGTTCCGACGATTTAAAAAAATAAAAATAGGTTTTATATTATTCGTTTTGTCTAAATTACGTGAAATATACGGATAATAGAAAACGTGTTATCAACTCATAGTGTTTACTATTATTTGGTCGATACTTTATTAATGCAGAGGGATACTGCTATCGCCCCGCTCATATAATTACACCATTGTGTAATACTTATAGCATAGAAAATGACGGGACGATAAAAATGAGCAGGCGTGCTTATAATTCATAATAATGCCAATAACAATAATAATTTTTCTTAATATAAACGGGCAATTATTATGATCTAATAGTAAATTTACCATATCAATAAGAAAATATAGCGGAGGAGACATTATACCGTTGATGGCGTTTTAATTCTAAATTCTATTATAACTTCAGTTTATTATTTTTATAGGTAATGATCTTTGACGTTATAGAACAACCTTAATTCATCTTCCCCCAATTTTCCTTTTAAATGAACCAAAATAAAAAAAAACAACATATTATATGTATCCAGCCGAAAGTGTATTCCGTAATAATGCAATATAAAGAGGCGGATGTGGTAGATAATCGTTCTTACTAAAAAAAAAAAAAGTTGTTACTAGGGACGGGTGTGCCACTGTTGTAGGTGAGTAGTTGAGAAGGTTGGATACATAAAGTAATTAAATGTATACATGTAAACGATAAACCAATGTTAAGGAAAAACGAAGTTCAGTTATATAAGTTTTGAAAGGCCGTAATTTTACGATTTTCGTCAAAATTGATTTGAGACACGTAACAATTTAATATCGCATGAAATCGTAACACCGTAAATTTGACAGTTTTCATTTTTCATTTGTTTCTGGTTTTCCCAACAATTATGAAAACTACTTGGAAAATTAAAAAAAAAACCACTTTTTTTTCGAGCTCTTCAACTCAAAATTCAACAAAACAGGTCGCTTAACATTTTTTAAACAAAGCAATATTTTAGGCAGAAAACATAATTTGTAAAAATCAATGAAATCGGTAACCCAATGACGCGGCGTAAATATTTGCCGTTTTTTCGATAATTTGTTTTCCGGTTTTTTCCAACTATTACAAAAATTCCTGGAAAACCAAAAAATTACCTTCTCTTAGTGTACTCAAATATACACAATTTTCTTTTAGAAAAGGTACTACATTTGATACATCGGAGCAAGGGTTCTGGTAGAAAAGTTGTTCACAAACAGAAAAAAAAACAAACACACACATGATAAAATCAATAGATCCTTCGCTACGCTTCGGATATAAAACTATGGCATTCTAAGCTAATGCAGTGAAGAATAAAAAATATTTGATTTTAATATGTAATTTTCTCGATCTTAGATCGTTTGTATTTCTAGGAAACATGGAAAAGTAAAAATTGTACATAATTGCACTCAGATAGGCATAACACTTCAGAATGAATACCTTTCTAGATACTCGATATTATATACTTATGTAAAAAGTATTGCAATTCAAGATACTCGATAATTACATTTTAAAATCAGGTTAGGTATGTGTAATATTAGTCAAATTTTTCTCGCATGCAATACAAAATTGCCGGTGGTTATTTATTTGATACATTTTTCCAAATTACCGACGAGTCCTCTAAATTTTGAATTTATTTTTCGAAAAGCCGAAAAACCTTCTTTTTGGTTACTAATATGGGCAAGATATTTCAAAATTAAATTTATTCCTAGATACTTGATACTAGACACATTGATTTCAGTATCACAATAAAAGAAATTCGATACTTTCCGACAGTGTATGGCGTTATAAGATACTCAAATACAATTTTATCTAAGGTACTTGATATGAGAATAAATAATAATTTTAAATAGATAAATAATATTATTGAGTAAATTTAAATGAATTCCATCGTAAAATTTAATTGTATTTTAATAATTTTATATAGAATTATATTATATTATATTATAATATATAGGTACGAGTATTATTATTGTATTGAATATTTAGAATGGAATAGGTACTGAATTATAACGCAAATATTGAGTACTTACAGATTTCATTACTTTAAACAATGCGGCGTTTGGTCGTACTCACCGCGATTTCTCTTTTTAGATTTTTGTATTATTATTAATTATTATAATTTATAATAAGTATTTCCACTTTTATTTGTCCGCACGCCGAATTCGTTTGTCTTTTCGAGAAATCGATTTAATAATACTAAAAATATATTTAGACAGGTCTGTAGATTGTACTAATTTTTAACGTGACGTCGGCCAATACACTGTTAAATAGGAGAGTTCCCATTTTGCCACCAATACATTTCGCCAAATAATTCTCAATTTATTTATATTTCGAACATCTTGACTGGGAATTTGTGATTCATTTCTTATTTATACAATGGATGACTGGATTTATCGATTGACAATTTATGAACTCCAAATTATTTATTTATAAAATCCAAATTCAAATTATACATCGATATAACAGAAACTTAGTTATAAACTCATAACTTAATTTAAATAATATTTTAATACACTACGACAAAATGTCCCTTTAATAAAATTATAAATGCAAATATTTATCTATCTACTCTATCTATTTACTATCTATTTTCTTTACTGAATACGAAATATTAATAGACAATGCATATAAATAGCTTGAAAATATTTCCAGTATATTTTGAAAATTTGACTACGTTTAAAAAGGCAAAATTGTTTTAAACATTTTAAGTTCATAGAAATATTTTAGATTTTTAGTGGTTCGAAGAAGCTTATGGTTTTACAAAGATGTTGATTTTTTTATTTGTGCAGAACTTTTCTACCAGAAATTTTGTTCTAATTTACAACGATAGCACTTTTTCTTGAAATGAAATCTAATTGGGAAGGTACTTTAGAAAATCGGATCAATATTAAACAAATATTATTAAAGAAAATATAGAATACATAGTATGTAATTATTTTACCATAATATGACATATATTGTCACTATCAACTGAACTCCGTTCAGAATCGTTTATTGTTAGTAATGGTTTATCGTTGTTTATAGATATACATTAAATTACCTATAACAGTGGCTGCACCCGGCTCTATTATCATAAAACAGTTTTTTCCTTTTTTAACTGTAGATCGTTTTTGGTTTCGAGGATACAAGGGAATTATAAGTAAAAATATATAAAGAAATAAATGTAAACTGATTTTGATAGCGACCATAAAGGTATTGGGTACTAAGTGTGCATGTGGAACGACGTCAATGCGCTGCCGTACGGTTCAGTGTATGGCGGGTGGCTGCGGTATCTGTATCGGATTATCTATCATGACAGTCGAGTAAGTAGCGGAGATGAAAGGTCTCTAATTCTTTTTTTTACCACTAAGTAAAACATAATAGATCTCCTGTTAGATTTTCAAGCATTTCTGTTTCCTCGCTCTGCTTTGAATCTAAAAACAAATAACACACATCATACAACTAATAGATCTTACTCTCTACTCCAAATCTAAAAAAAAAAATGAATAACATATTGTGTTATCTGTATATTTATGTGTTTGAGTAACAAAAACTGTAATATAGTGCATAAAGAATTTATAAAAAGGCCTACAGAGAGACCTACGAAATTTCAAGGGTCTACGAATATGTTTAATTGAACAAAACATCTATATTGAAAATAATGAAACCATTAATTCCGAAAACTTTACCTTTATACCTACATTTTTTTTCCGGTTTTATTAAATATTACACGTAATATCATAAAAACGAGATTCTCACTCAACAACAATTATATAAAAAATGCAACAATAAAGGTCTCTTGTCGTTTTTCTATTGGAAATATACCTGGTAGAAAACAATAAAACATAAAGCTTGATAAGTAAATTTAATAAATAGTATCAAAATATAAATAAATCGTAAGATTTAATCAAAAATATTACTAAAAAAAAAAAAAAAATATACTAACAACTACAAATAAAATGCTCAGAATTAAAATCACGGCTTCGGATTTTCGATATTTTCGTATTGCCCCGAAACTGACGTAGACAAAACTGATTTTGACTGCGAGCATAAAAGTTTTGGGTACCAGGAGTGCATGTGGAATGACGTCGATGGGCCACCGTACGGTTCAGTGTATTGCAGACCCACGATGTGTGGCTGTATCTTTGGGTGCATGCTAGTCGCTTTCCGAGGTCCAAAAGTTCGATAATTTCAATACAAATCACCTCCTGGGTATACACGAGTATCCTCCCGGCGTATCTTATACTTTATCGTAAACTAAATGGGTCTAGTATTAGTTGCCTCCCAATAGGCAGGTGCCTAATAAATGTATTAGTGGTTCATTAACGGTCCAAACATCTTCAAACATCATGCATCAATATATTATAGTTTTGTTTAAATCTTTTAACGTAAAGTACTATTATATTGGTTGTTAATTATTAACTATTAATATCAACTAACATTGGATTTCGGATTTTTACAGTCGAATAAGTCGAAATTTGTGATTGTTGTGCATTGTTAAAATTGTACGACTAATATTAAAGAACACTACTGGGTAGTGATGAATTATAAATATTAGGAACATTAAATTTGATAATTTTGATAATATTATATTTTTATTTAAGATTTATTACTATATTGTTTTTTTTTTTTTTTTTTTTTTTTATTATTGACTAATTGTATTACTAATTGTTTTTATTGACCGATAATATTATTTTTAACAAAATTATATTAAATTCCGTTTAGTGTATGAACCGTTGCTTTTTTCTATATGGGAGACAACTAGTTTGAACATTTTTTGAAGGCAATTCGTACCTAATTATGAACTACCCAATCGTCGGAGGCAATTAGTGTATATGAACCTTTTTATTTGCAGTAAGGATGGGAGGCGATTTGTATATTTTCGGAGGCGACTCCTATGCACCGGTTTTTTTTATTGTATTGTTTATCATGACAATCGAGTGATTAGCTGTGGTGAACAGCCAAAATCGAAAATAACGAAACCTATCATACAGTAAATTTTTCTTTATTTCCTGATGTGTTTTTTTCTGGTTTTTCTCTAAATTTGGTCAAACAATTAAATCCACGTAGTTCCTACCAAAATATAAAAATTGTGTAAAATCTAGCACACATACAATATCTATACAAATAGCTCTAAAGTTTTTGAATGTTTTGAAAATAATACTACTTCTAAAAAAAAGCAAGTATAAGATTTTTGATAAAGTGTCAAGTCTGAACGAATATTTTTAATTGAATCCTTACAACAACAAAATTGGAAGTATTGAAACCAAATGTTTTTCAAGTTGGCACCAGCACATTATGCTATGACTATACACTGATATCGAAATTGTTTAAGGAATTTAGTAGATTTTGCAAGAGCATTTTTGGATTTTACTAGGACCCTTGTAATCTCCCAGGGAGGAGGTCACATTTTTTTTTTTCAGCACCGGAACATTGTCCGATTCCGTAAAAAGAATATGCCAATTTATTCAGATGAATTTGCTAGCGGTTTCACTATTATTTCCGTAAACTTTCACGTTTTTTCTACGTTTTTTTTTCCGGTTTTCCCTAATTACTATGCCCTCGAGGTGTTAATATCTACATAAATAAATACTTAAATTATATAATATAATCTCGTATTTCCTTTAGTTTTTTCTTTGGCTTTTTTTACGATAGCCGATGGTTCCTATGCAATTTGACGTGTTGAATATTCTTACATTTGTTATTGGAATTATGTATATGATTTTGATTCAAACCATTCGGATTTAATAAACTCTTATCGGGCGCCAAACGATTTGAATTTTACTCGTTAAATAACGCTAATTTAATACACTACGCGGGTTTATTTTTTTTCGGTTCACCCGTTCTGAAAGCGAACTCGAGCCCATCGTTATAACATGTGATTTCACCGGTGGTAGCGACGGCGTGTTTACGATTAGGAAATTGAAAATGTACTGCTTCGAAGACTCGAACAAGTTCCTGTATATAAATAATTAACAATTAAATACTTTCTGCGAGCCGTGTAAAAATATTTAAAAATGGCTGCATATGCATTATTAATTGTTATAATTTTTTTCTGTTTACGTTCAAAGGTAAGCGCTACATGAATATACATAGTTTTCGTTATGAAAATCGTATTTAAATTACTATACCCATATTGCAATACTTTGTATGCAAGGAAAACTCCTTTATGTATTAGTAGTTAACTATAAATACACGTGACAACTTACTACACCGCCATCCATATTCGAAGGTAACGAATTCTATTATACCAACACTGTTTTATAAAACGTATATTTTTTTTAAATTTTTCTTCGTTTTATCATAGAAAAGGAAAAAAATCCGTAGACATAATAATACAATATACTGTATTATAAATAATAATACAATATACCGTATTATAAATAATAAAACATAACCTTGACCAATCAAAATAACCAGACAGTAATTAAATTAACAATATCGTTATTGTTACCTATGTATATAAATAATAATACGTTTGGGTAAAAATATAATATTATAATCAAATCCATTCAGTTTTATAATATTATATCCACGGAGTTATAACATAACGCGACATGCTGCAAGATGCATGCCGATGTTGCTTACATTTTATAATACCTAGTCGTATCACAAAAATTGTAGTTAGGGTGGTATAAAAAAACGTTAATGGGATTGATTACGGTTTTCCAAATGTTCAGCTAAAATAGACAGCTAGCAAAACATGGAACATCAAAATTCTGAAAGTCAACAATCAACATATTATAGAAAATTAAAACTTAAAAAGACAAAATCTGATTTGGACAAAAATCTCCGAAGTTTTCAAAATGGAGTATGACATCATTTTACGAATGTGGAACGAACCTGAATAAGGACATGATAGGGAAAAGCTATCGAAAGTTGTAAGGTTTGAGTTTTGACAGAGAATCATGAAAGTTATTGTATTTTGTAGCCAAAGGATCAAAAGTTTGAAGTTCTGAATAAAAATAATAATATAATTTCATTATAATAAAAGTAATTTAGAATTAGTAATTCGATTTTGGGAAAATTGATTTCAGAAATTGTTTGCATTTTTCTCCCCAATTACCTAAACAGGGAAAGAACAATTGTATTTTGGGCGAACTTAGAAACTTAAGCCATCGCTTGCTTGGACTATTTTATTCGAAAAATATGCCTCCCGATTTGTTGTACAAATTTTTCTACCAGAAATCTTGCTCCAATGTATCAAGAGCAGTACTTTTTCTAAAAGGAAATCTAACTGTGGTTGCACTTTTGGAAGATTATTTTTTGATTTGAGGAAAAAGGAAATTAAACGAAATGTGGGCATTAGTAAAAAATAATACAGCTTTAAGTGCAGATTAATTAACTCTGCAGAGTTACTAAATAAATCAGAGTTATCACCGTTTCCGTTTCACCACTTGGTTTTGAATTGGAGTTAGATAATTTTGAGATTAGCTCCTGTATGACTGTTTTTTTTTGAAGTTCTTTCCACGTTTTTTGATGATAACGTCGATAAAAATGATAACATTGAGGATTTTTTGAAAAATTAATTGGTTAGGTTATAATTAATATTATTCGGTTGTTATTTAGATTTTGGTGATAATTTTTGTTTTTAAAATTGGCGTTGTTAATGAACGAAAATGATTAACGATAATGTGGATAGATGAACAAAAATGTTGATTTTGATATTCGAAATAAATCTTTAAAATTCTGATCGTCATAAATTTCAAAAGTCTTTCTTTAAAAATTTTAAAAACGTCGTTGTATTGCATTAACTATTTCATAGACTCCGTCCAAATCATCAAGTATTGTTCTGAAAGCAATGGCGCATTTAGATTGCACCCCGGGGCGAAAGTATTTAATTGCCACCCCTTCCTCTACCACATATTTTCGCCCACTATAATATTACCTCAGACTTTCCCTCCCTACCCTCAATCACTGATAAATATGTCCCTTGCTTGGAATGTCCTCGAGCCTTATGTCTAACCTAATATTTTAGTGGAAGCTGCAAATAGTAAATAACTTATGCTTTCGTAATCAACTAAAAATTAAAATGATAATTATAATAATACAACCGTAACCAGAAGGTATTTGGTGTTTATTCGGAATTATCAGAAGGTATACGGCGTGTACCACCGTATACCTTCCACAACAGTCCGGGTTTATCGGTAACTCACACTTTAACTCTCGATGGTGAAACCGGCCGTTAAAAGACTGTAGGTGCCTATATATGCGCTGACTGTGTACAACGGAAATTATCAATAAAAATGAACAATTAAAATAATGATAACGGCTAATAGTATTAATAGGCGTTCGAGGTAGTATTTTTTTGGTCGATAAGCGCTGAAGAAAATTCATTTAAATGCTCTCGCTGCGGTCACCGGTATTGCACAACCCTGTAATAATAATAATAACAGTTCCTGCATGATAATATAACAGTATACAGACAATCGTTATAATTTCGATCAAATAAAATAGTCTTTAAAAGAAAGTCGCCGTGTACCTAAATAAAACGTGCGCCAATAAACGCGCAAAACTCGTATTCTCCATACACGTCACGCGGCCGGCCACACCGGTGTAGGTATGTATTTTTTTATGCTGCCGTTGCATAATGCCAATACGCGTATAGTTCGCGTGTGTTTATTGTGTTATGTGTACGCGCGTATACACATAAAATAATATATAGGGAATAGTTAGTGGTCGCCGACAAATAATTGATATGCTCTCGGATGTGCGTGTGCGCGGAGTGCATAGCGGCTGAGCGCAGAAAAAAAAATGAAATAAAAAAAAAAAAAACCCAACTGTACACGTCATTCTATAATACCAGGATACTTGCATATTACAATACTGAGAATAATATCGCGGGAATGTTATCGGTTTTGCTATTATTATAATGTATTGTCATACTTTCACATACCTTTTGTTTGTCAAAATCCAGTGTTATAAATAGTGGTCGGATTTGTATTCTCTTGAAATCCATAAAATATTATGTTTTTATATCGTTTAAAATGGGCAATATATTCTTTTAACGTACTTTTAAAATACCAGATATATGGTGTTTTATGTCCTTAAAAGTGCAAAATATTCTTTCGATATTCTGGAAAACAATTTTTAATTTTAGTTTTCAGCTTAAATTAATTATGCATTAAATTGCATTATTAATTTGGTTTACAACAACATTTTAAATTTATTTAATTTAATGTATTTTACAATCGTAAAAGGCTCGTGACAGATAACGTTATTTTTTTTTTTTATTTCCGACGTGCTATCGCCATGGATAAAAAATATCTAGTAAATCATTTTTATTAGAAAACCAGAAGGAAGTAAACATAACTCGCTTCTAAAACAAATTGTACTTGTTGATCAATATTATCAAAATGCCGAAATACGTCCATACAAATGATTGGATCAAAAGTAACAATATTTATAAAATATTCTGAAATATTCTCTAACGCAGCGGTCGCCAACCGGTGGTCCGCGAGAAAATGTTGGTGACCGCAGAAAAATTTGAAAACACAATAAATTGTGTGATAATTTAAAAAAAATCCTTTATTATTAATTGACAAGTTTATTTATTTTTATTTATGAAAGAAAGCTGTAGGTTCAAAACATTTGAATAAGGACCTGAGACTTGTAGCATAAACACTATAAACTTTATAGTAGTCCGTAGAATTTGCAGTTGCCGCTTTAATACAACAATTTGACTACTGCACATTACCATTGTGTACTTACTAAGAGTAAGTGTAAAAACAAAAAGCAAATAGAAAAACTAAACTTTTTTAAACAAATTTTAATAATGGCAAAATTTGTATGTTGTGACATAGCATAATATATTGTATTGTTATTAAGCGAAAAATAAAGGCATATCCATTTATTGCGTATCAATAAGGTTCTGTTATAATAAGCTATTGTCTATAGATACAATAGTAAATTATGAAAATTAATTACACTTTTAGTTCAGTAGTTACTCAACTGATATTAAAACCATATTATAAAACATCAAAGCTCTTGGCGTTATGTGGACTAATTGAAACAATAAAAAATGAAAAAATAAGTACTAACATTGTATTATTACAAAAAAAAAAAGTACAGTTTTTTTTTTATGGAAAACACCAATATAAATCGATAATATTAATATATAATTATAAAAAGGATTTATTATTTCGGACGTGAAATCCGGAGAGACAGAAAATGTAAATTATAAAAAGTGGAGGGATGCTAGTGAAGTGTACATGAGTGTGTCCAAACAACTTTTTCAAATTTATGTTCCTAATTTCCAAAAATTTGATATGAAAGTTTGGAAATGTTTGTATCGATACAATAAAAATACTAAAATTGTATTTAAAAAAAAGACGTCCTAGGATAATGGAGACGGATGTATCCACTGTTATAGATAATTTAATGTATATCTGTAATCAACGATAAACCATTGCTAACGAAAAAACGATTCTGAGCACATTTCAGTTAATGGTGATGTTTTGACAACAATATATATGTCATATTACGATAAAATAATTAAATTAAGCATTATATATTTTCTATGGTCCTAAATTGTTTACGAAAGGATAAAAAAAGCATTGTACTTTTATTGTCATATTTTGTTATTTAACAAGCTAATAATATATTTGTCGAACTCGTTATTTACGTTTCTAGTACAATAAAGGAAACGACAATTTCATCTGCAAGCATAAAGGCAATTGGTACCAGGGGTACATGTGAAATTCGTTCGATACGTCGACCGCGAGGTTCGTTTCACGTGATTTGAAATGCGGTAAATATTTACAAGGTATACAATACCTACAAAATAAAAATTACTTATAAAAAATAAATGTTTTGAAAATTTTACCTATGCCTAGAAAAGACAAATTTTCTGTCTAAATTTCAAGTTTATACGAATATTTTTAATTGAATTACAGCAAACAACAAAATTAACAAAATAATTATCAAACATTATTTTCGTAAATTTCCAATTTTCCTTGCGTTTTATCCTGGTTTTTCTCAAATATTATGAAAACTATTTGGAAAATTAAAAAATGACCTCCTAAAAAGTACTATCCGGACAATATTTCCTTTCTAAAATGGTGCCATGCCCTCACGTATACATGGAGCAAAAATTCTGATAAAATTTGTGTACACACTCAGAATCTAAAATTTTACATTACACGCAGGTTTTTTTTTTTACCACAAAGTACGACTCCGTTTTGTTTGATTTAACATATTTTAATTATTGCCATTTTAAAACACATGGATAACAATTGAAGCCACTTTTCATCGGTTTTACGGTAACTATAGTAACGGGTTAAAGACGAATTAATATTTATTTCATTCCCTATCTTTTTCACAACATTCAAACTGTCAACATTTGTGTGGAAACAATTACAATCTCACGAAAAATTGGAATATTAATAGTCCTCGATCAACGTTGACCACGAACACCGTGGTTGCACCATAGTGATCTTCACCAGATCCTATATATAACGAATATTCGGCGGTATTTTTTCTTTTTCTTTTATCAGTCTGTAAAAAACTTCTCGAACAGAAAATTTCACTGTATTTAATTTTTTACGAACTTTTTTTCCTAGTTTCTACCGTATAATACTTTAATGAAAAATGCCAAATTACCGTTTTTGTGTTGAGTTTTGGTTCTAGTTGCTGAAAAAAGGCGATTTTTTTGAATTTTCCGCGCAGTATCCATAATTGAGAAAATTAGGAAAAATACGAAAAAGAACAAATTTACGGCGTACGATTTTATTATTTGAAATTCGTACGCTATGGGTATATTATAACCACCGCACCGCCGCCACACACTGCAGGCCGCACGGTACAGCGGCACGGCGCATCGACGTCGTTTCACATGCACTCCTGGTACCCAAAACCTTTATGCCCGTAGACCTAAGGCAAAAGTCTGCGAGGGCAATATGCAATATGAAAATCCGCGATTTTAAATTTAAAGCGTTTTAACAATGTGTGCGTGTTATTGTTTTTTAGTGAATGATTTGTTTGTTTTGATATTTGATGTAGTTTTCATGATAATATGGAAAAACCGGAAAAAGACGTAAAATGAGATGAAACAAATTTATGACGTAAGAATTAATTATTTAAAATTTGTACGCTTTTTATGTTTTCTACCTGATAGAAAAACGACAAGTGAAATTTTCGGTTGCATTTTAATCATTGTTAATTAGTAAAGGCAAAATATAAAAGTCGGTTTTCGATTGTCCTTGTAGTTTTCTTAATAATTGAGCAAATTTGGAAAATAAAAACATAGAAAAAACGGTAAAGTTTACTGAAATAATTTTTTATTAATCCAGTTGACAATATTCGCCGAACCTGGAAATACTGACAAAAATTATAAATTATTGTACCTTTTATATGTATTGTATTGAAAAGTCTTAAATGTTCAAATTAAAATATTGAATTATTAATTTTAAATTTATTTAGTCATGTAAACGCAATGCCAAATTAGAAATTAGTTTGATAACATATCAATAGTCATATTAAATAAATATTAAATAATCGATATATTAATTACATTTCGGCCTATAACGTAAAATTACATTATACTATATCGTGTACAATTATACATTGTGAACAATCAAAAGTCTGTTGTCGGGCTGTTTTTGCCGCGGTCAACATAGTTAATCTATGGTAGCCAAATATTGTTTTGGTTTTTTATTTTCAAAGCGCTAAGGCGATATTAAACCGACTCTAATTGGACACCTAGAGCAAAATAATGGAACACAATAACTCGGAAAAGTCAATATATCGTAGAACATCGAAACTTGGAAAGGCAAACTTTGGATATGGATATGGAACCTGAACGAAGACGTCACGCTGAAAAGTTATCGAGAGTTGAAAGATTTGAGTTTTGACAGAGAATTATGGAGATTCGTACATAAAGGATCAAATGCTTAAAAGCCAGAATAATAGCGTTTAAACAATAGTAATGTTATAGTTTTAGTAATTCGATTTTAGGAAAATTGATTACAGAAATTGTCGGTCATCGGTCGTTTGCTGACCCGTCGGATTATCACATGTTTCGATGGAAATATTACACGCCACGTAAAATTCGTTTACAGTCATAGCCGCGACTCGTTTGCCGTATGTTATTTTTTATAATTTTTCCTGAATACTGTATTTAATGGGAACATGTATTCATATTGTAAATCCATGCTCCTCTCACGCCAGACTCGGAACGGATTTTTACGCGAGTCTAAGCATAAGCCAATAATAATATTCTGTTCTGTTATATTTTGCTTGTTAACCAATCGTACAATTAAATAATTAATAATTAAATCACTGGTACGTGCGTGGAAAAAAACAAAAAACAATTCACGGCCGCGTAGAGACGAGTCGCGAGAGCACCCGCGTGGCGGGGAAAGGAGAAATTATTACGAAAGATAACGTACGGCGTTTGCGTCTCGGAATAAATTGACGGGCTAACCTGAGCATTATATAAGAATAATATTAGTTTCTCGAAATCGGACAGATTTACGCGCCGTCCATCAGTCGCTAGTTTAGACGGCATGACGGCAAATCGATTTTAAAATTAGATAACAGCTGTATAATACGAGAGAGCCGAATTCACACCGCGGACGCATTAAATGTCGGCTTCAAATATACACCCGCGTAATCCATATAAACGCACGCAATTATTATTATTATAATATTATTGCGATACACGGTCTCTTTATTCAGAGAAGAGTTAAAAAAAAAAAAAAATCTCTCTCTGGACTGATGTACAGAAATACTCATTTTGATGGCGAAATCAATTCCCTCTGTCGGGGCGGGGGTTTCAACTTTTAACCCACTTTCGAACCGTTTTGATTAACGGTGAGTGTGGACTTGCCGATATCAAATTGTTTTCAGACCCGACATTTTTGAAAAAAAAGTGTCTCTAGAATATGAAAAAGACGTTCGAAAAAAAAAAAAAAAACGCGATTTAAACGTTGGATCTAGTTGCACACGAAATAGGTCGTCTTTTTATTTTCTCAGTAGTTTTCATAATAATAGGGAAAATCGGAAAAGGACGAAAAATTAACAAATTTACTGAGTACGATTTCATAATTTTTAATTTTTACGGCTTATATTTCTTAACAAAGATATTGCTCCGATAGAAGAACAAAAATAGATCTTTTTTGTTGAATTTTTAACATAATCGGTGACCAAAAAAGTCATTTATTGATTTTCTTAGTAATTTTTGGTACCTAACTGTTAGGTTTGGTACTTTGTGGATAAATTTGTTAGACTGAACAATAAATAATAAAGAAATAAATAAATAAAAAATGAAAAATACATGACCATTTAACAGGAGTTAAATTATAAAATTAATTTAATAGTAAAAGTCAGCTGAATGTAATGAAGTAGTTTTTTTTTTTTTTATAGTGATTACAATTAAAATTTTGATGAAAACCGGAAAATACCGTAGGAAATAATAAGGCGTAATAATAATATACGAATAAGATTCGGTGGGTTTCGTAACTATCGATTTGTTCTTCTCCTCTGCTACTCACCCCGCTATCGAGATGGGCAATCTTATACGGACGGAAGGCGTACGGAGTAGTACGGAGGTACAATAACATCGTTACACATAGGCTCCTGATACTTACTACCTCAACGCTCGTAGTAAAATCAATTTTTTTTCCTTTATATAGTAGTATAGTATTAGTACTATACTATACTATACTATACTATACTATACTAATTCGTTGGTGATTCGAAGTGTTTTAATATTATGAGTGTTTGTTATATTTTTTTTAGTACCTAAGTCGTTTGTTGATTTTCCTTGTTGTGAGAAGTTAAAAATGTTTGTTTAGATTAGAAGTTTTGACATAAAACTTATATTCTGTCTTTTATAATTTCAAATTTCAATAAAACAATTTGTGAATATTGTTAATAGGCGTTTTGTATTTGTGAGTTTTTTTACGTCTGTAGTTTTTATTTGGTAGGTAAAATTGTTAGGCTAAACAGAAATCCACGACAATTTACCGGGAGGTTCATTATTTAATTTTACTTAACGGTAAAAAAAGTTAAGTGTAATGTAGTATTTTTTTTTAATTATTTTTTTTTTCCATAAGTTTTTTAAAATCAAATTTTCCCAAATATCGAAAATATTTAATATTTACGGCGTTTCAAATCATCGTTTCAAACACGTGAAACGAACCTCACGGTCGACGAATGGATCGAATTTCACATGTACTCCTGGTACCCATTGCCTTTATGCTTGCAGATGAAATTTTCGTTTCCTTTATTGTACTAGAAACGAAAATAACGAGATCGAAAAATATATTATTATCTTATAACAAAATATAACAATAAAATTACAATGCTTTTTCACATAAATGCATGACAATTTTACATGAAATTCATTATAAAATGTACTATATTTACTAATAAAAAAAAAAAAAAAAACCAGTTGAGTGTAATGTTTTTATAATGGTTACAGTTCAAGTTTTGATTAAATATCGGAAAAAAAAACCCGTAGTAAATAAGGGGTTAATAATATACAAATTGGATTCGGCAGGTTTCGTTAAATTCGATTTTACTCTCTTCCTCTGCTACTCACCCGGCTGTCATGGACAAATCGACAAGGCGCACAGTACGGTACGACGGTGTGTCGACGTCGTTATCTATGCGTTCCTGGTACACAATACCTTAATGCTCGCAGTCAAAATCAATTTTTGTTCCCGTTGATCATAACTCATAATACGAAAATACCGAATGTCTGTAGTCACGATTTTAAATCTTTTCTAGACGTAGTAAAATTTTCAAAATATTGTAGCCATTTTTGAGCTATTTATAAACATTTTAAATTTGCGAGTTCTTTACGTAATTTTTATTAGGTACTCTCTGCAGATAAAATTGTTTGATTTAACAGAAATGCTTGTAAATTTGACAGGATGTTAATTAAAAGTTATACTTATTGGTTTAAAAAAAAATTGAGTATGATAGAGTGTATTTTGTTTTTTATACGAATTTTAAAATCAAATTTTAACAAAAATCGTAAATATTAAGGTCTTTTAAAACATGTATAACCAAACGTTCGTTTTTCGTTAGTAAAAGGCTTACAGGTGTAAATTAAATTTAATTAATAATTTTATGTATCCCACCTTCTCAACCGCCTACCCCCAACAAAGGCCGCATTAACCTCTAACATCTGCTTTTATTTTTCTTTTAAAAGTTTTCATAGTATTGTAGGCCGATATTGTTATAAAAAAAAGGATAATATAAAATATTATGTTCATTTTTTTTTTTTTTTTTTAAAAGGTAGAAGGGAATATTTTAAATAATGTGAATATTGTGCGTGAATATTTTGATATTATTGGACGGATATTGTTTGTTTTATTTAGCTTTGCTAATTGAGTATTGGGCTCGTTTCTTAGTTGTGAAGTTTAAATTTTGTTTTGCACAGTTTACATTGGCTGGTTTCATTATTATGTTTTTATCAGATACATCTAAGTGATTAGATGTAAGTATTTTTTTTAATAATTCTATGACCTTTTGGTGCTGTGCTGTATTTAGTTAATAGGATATGCTAATATTGGAACATCTTCATTACCATGTAGTATCGCTTTGTAAATTATTAAGTTAGAATTATTTACAGTCAGTAGTCATTGACTCATTATTGTTATCTTATTTTTCAATTTTTCAATCTGTTCAATGTTTTAAATACGCTATTTAAGTTTGATTAAAATTTATGTAATATTGGTTTTAATTATGTTTGTAATTATTCGTTCTAATGGTTGTGATATTATATTTGATTTTAATATTTTAATTGTTTGTGTTTTGAATGATGTCTTAGTAGCTCAGCAAATTTAGTATCTACCGACAATCTAGCGTGTTTATCTATACAGTAAAATACCCAAACAGAGTAAAAAAAAATTAAGCAAAAAAAAATAAAATAAAGAGCTGATGGGCGCCACTGTCATTTAATTAATATCTGTAAGTAACGATATCGTTACTTACATTTGTATATACAAATGTAAACGAAAAACAATTCAGAATGAGGTAAAACGCTCAGAATTTAACATCAACAAAATTAATTTTCTTTATAAGTTAATTTCTTACCTATATTAAATTAATTGACTTCAAAACAACTGTTAAACAAATAATAGGTATATATACATTTTTCTTTGATGTATATGTATAAATAAGTAACTCTTCATTATATACAAAATACAATACAATATATTAAAGTACCTAATTAATAATTGAATATTAATTTTTTATTGCTCTGTTATCGAACTACTGTTATTTTAGCATCCTCATCACAGTGAAATATATTGTTACTGTTGTTGTTTACTTATAGAGCTTGTTCAAAACAATCAAATATGTTTTTTTTAAACTGTCTATTACTTACTATTAAGTAAGTATGTATTATATTAACATGTATCTACATTTAATATAATAATATAAAAATGTAAACAGTTCGCAACTGTATATCTGTGGAAACATACTGATAGTAAATACTATCTATACTAAGATAGTGAATCAAAATCATATTGTTAGAATTTGTTTTAATAGTATTCTTCCGCGAGAATTTAATGTATTGCCGATAAGGTTTGTTGTTGTTGTTTTTTTTTTTTTTTTAATTTTTTAGTACAATGGTATATTAATTAATTAATGGATATTAATACTGATATCTGGACATTCACCGAATCCTTTCATATCTTAATTTTCCCCGTTACGCTATTAGGTAATTTATTTATATATTCAATTTAAAACAAACATGTACCTACATAAAATATTTATTACAATAATAATTTAGAAGGTTTACAACTGTATAACTACGGTAGGATGATTTATATTAGGTTATTAATTAATGCGCCATAGTACGTACCTACATTAATACAATAAAATAATGTAAAAAGACGTCCTAGGAGACGGATACATCCACTGTTATAGGTAATTTAATGTATCTGTAATCTGTAAGCAACGATAAACCATTGCTAATGAAAAAACGATTCTGAGCGAAGTTTAATTAATAGTGATGCTTTGACAACAATATATATGTCATATTACGATAAAATAATTAAATTAAGCATTATATATTTTCTTTAATGATATGTGTTTAATATTGTATCGATTTTCCCGTTTTTTCTGCGTTTTTTCCGATTTTCCCATGTTACTTTCTCGGTTGTTCACATTTGCTGGAAAAACTTTTTGGAATATCAAAAAATGACACCCTTAAAGTACCTTCCCAGTCAGATTTTCTTTTAAAAAAAGGTGCTATCGTTGTAAATCGGAGCGTATTGATAGAAAAGTTGCGTACAGAATATTGTCAGTCAATCAGTTGTCCAAAAACTTACTTACTTTTTTATATTCTACGGTCTTAAATTGTTCACGAAAGGATGAAAAAAGCATTGTACTTTTATTGTTATATTTTGTTATTTGATAAGCTAATAATATATTTGTCGAACTCGTTATTTACGTTTCTAGTACAATAAAGGAAACGAAAATTTCATCTGCAAGCATAAAGGCAATGGGTACCAGGGGTACATGTGAAATTAGATCCATGCGTCGACCGCGAAGTTCGTTTCACGTGTTTGAAACGATGATTTGAAACGCCCTAAATATTTACCATTTTCGGGAAAATTTGATTTTAAAAAACTGATACAAAAAAAAATTAATTAAAAAAAAATACTACATTACACTTAACTTTTTTTACTGTTAAATAAAATTGTATAATGACCCGGTAAATTGTCGTGGATTAGATTTAGATTTAGATTTAGACTAAACTTCTTTTTAGTCTAATTTTCCCTACCAAATAAAAACTACAGACATAAAAATACTCACAAATATTTGTATTTGTATTACGCTTATTAAAAATATTCACAAATTGTTCTATTGAAATTTGAAATTATAAAGGACAGAATATAAGTTTTATATAAAAATTTCAAGTCTAAACAAACATTTTTAACTTCTCATAACACGGAAAATCAATAAATGACTTAAGTACTAAAAAAAATATAACAAACACTCACAATATTAAAACACTTAGAGTTTTAAAAACTCGTTTTAAACACTGACGAATTATTGTTATAAAGAAAGGAACAAAAATTGATTTTGATTTCGAGCATTAAGGTAGTATGTATCAGGAGCTTATGTGTAACGACGTTCATGTGCCTCCGTACTACGGGTACGCCTTCCGTCCGTATAAGATTGCCCATCTCGATAGCGGGGTGAGTAGCAGAGGAGAAGAGTAAAATCGATAGTTACGAAACCCACCAAATCGTATTCGTGTGTATTATTAAAGCTTTATTTCCTGCGGTATTTTCCGGTTTTTCATCAATATTTTAACTGTTATCATTATAAAAATATTTCACTCAACTGCTTTTTTTTTTTTTTATTAGTATATGTGGTACATTTTATAATGAATCTCATGTTAAATTGTTATGCATTTTTGTTTAGTCTACGTGCAAATGTTATATGTGTGGACCCGGCTTAACAATTTTATCCACAGAGTACCTACTAAAATAAATAACTTAAAAAACTCAAAAAATATTTATAAATAGTTCGACTGTTTTTAAAATTTTAACAAATTTATAAAAAGCAAATATAGATTTAAAATCAAAATCTCAAGTCTCTATGAATATTTTGAACCGAATTGCATAAAAAAAAAAAAACCAAAATTTAAAATAAAGGAACGCTAGCACCGTAAATATATCAGTTTTTTTTTTTTTGTCACATTCTGGTTTTTCTCAATTATTACAACAAAAAGTACCAAATTATCAAAAAAAACTATTTACCTAATGATGAACCAAATTAAAAATGCAATTAAAAAGGTGTCTTGTTATTTTTTTATTGGAGCAATATTTATGATAGGAAATATAAGCTGTTTACATTTTAAATAATGAAGTCGTCGTGCCATAGTTTGAAAAAAACATTGTATTTTATACAAGGTAGATACACATTTGTGTACCGTATCCTAAACCAATATTTACCTATATGTTTAAAAATAACTTTTCTCTTAATAATATACAATTGTCACGGTTTAGCAAATTACATACCAGTTATGAGTAGTTATGTGTGTAAGAGGAAAACTGAAAGTTTGCTATTTGTTCAAAGTACATATTTATTTATTTTTTTTGAATTGACTAGGTATTTAATTTTAATTTTACAACTGAAAACAAATGTTTTCACTGTATAACACTCGAGTATTATAGACAATAATTATAGACATTGAATTCGGTCTTGTAGGCATCAGTTATACCGATTAAATACAATAATAGGTATATATCAAACTTGCTTGTTAATTGGTTTAAATTTATCTTTTTTATTTAATTTTTTTTTTTCCATTAAACATACCAAACAACACTTTATTTTCACACTCTGTTCAAAGTGAGACAGATTTTTAAATATCTACTCAATAGTTTAATTACTATTGATATAAAATATAGTTCTTCAATGAATTATTAACAATCTAACCATTGTTTAATTTTATCATAATTGATCATTAATCAGTCAGGATATTTATAACAATACCTATTCGTTATGTACTCCTATGGCATCGCATACTGTCGGCGGGTCGGCAGACTGGATGTAATGTAACGGGTAGGATACTGGGAAATGTAGTAAAGCAATTAATATTTACTCGATAAGGTTGAGATCAGGTCTAGATCAGGAACAAGTCTAGTAAAATGTCTAGGTTTTTTACAGGTACGCGTAACACACTTTCCTATTGTCGATTGGCAGTGCTGTAGTAGGAGTTGTGGAGTTTAAAAACAATTCGATAATACTCGATCTCGTTTCATACATTTTTGAGCTATTCTGCTCTGTTCCTCTGCTTGGATATTGACAAGTACCTACCTACTAAAAAAATAGTGGTAATATTGTACAATTTAAAAAAACAGCTGAATTTTGTTAATTTATATAAATAATTAAGTACAAATAGTATAGGTATATATGCTCAATACTATATTATATTATTTTGCTGTCCAAATTTTTTTGGAAGCGGATACAGATCTCTGTAATACATCTATGTTTACAGTTCACATGTTCACTCGATACAATTAGGCATAGGAAGTTGTTCGCTTTTTGTGTGCGTAAGACATTCTCCGGTTTCTATATGTGGCGGGTAGTTAGTCCACCGACGGTTGATTAAATGTGGGGGTCAATTATAATTTTAACCCAAATTTAATTATGCTTTATCTTATTTGACAAATTTTCGGAACGTACATATGGACTTGTACGCTTTGCTCCTAAGTACCTACCTAAGGTACTTAAAATATACATCTAGTGATAAAGAAGTACACAGTGTCTACATGTCAGTTTATTCGTGTTTTATGCCATACACCTAACAATGATTGGTATTTTACTAGTATTAAAAATTTTGGTCAGTTAAAAAATGTTATTTTACTTAATCTACTACATAAGTACCTACTCATATATCCAATATTTTGATATTTACCTAACCTAACCAATTATATAGTAAACTATGGTCATTATATATTGTATTTTAATGTATACATTATTAACTTTCTTTTAATAAATACCTACCAATATTAATTTTTATTTATAATATTTATTACAAATAAGCGGGTACATGTCCAGACATAATTCAAGAGGGGGGGGTAATTCAAATTTTTCAATATGAAATTAAGTCTTATTTCTATATGCAGTGTCTAACAAAATGTTTGTAATCGTCGGTTTATGTATTATCAGTGATTATAATAGTTTCCCCTTAGTTTCTTTACTTATTAGTAAATGTTTTAGAGTTACGTACCTACAAACGTTTTAAGTAAGTTCCAAAGGGAAGCCGTAAAATCTCGGAATGTATTTGCTCGGATTATATAATTCCGGAACAAAAGTGTATTTTTACTGCGGAAAAAGAAAATTTGTGAACCATTACAATATACTGCGTTTTGGTTTTTGAAATGTTAATAAATGTGTATAAACTGCCATATAAACCCCAGACACCATTATCTGAAAATTGAAGTTACTGTGTTTTTACTTGGCACGGCAGAATAATAACAGCTATACGAACTCATATGATCGATTGGCTTAAACAGGCTCCTAAAAAGAAATCCCAATAATTACATACATAATTCATGTACATAATAATTCCTTTAACCAATTTCTAGTTAATATTTTTTTTTTTTTTATGAAAAGAAATATATATTATTTTAATAATAAATAATAATCTATGTATTACAAAGTTGTATTCTTATAACTTAACTACTAAAATAAACTTCAGTAAAACTACTGAGTTATTAATTATTTATGTGTTATGAATGACTAAAAATGTTTGTACATAACTTAGAATAATTTTAAGTTTCATCTCCGATGATTTAAAATAGTATTTTTCACTCAAAGCACATTTTTTAAATCGAGAAAATAAAAACCACACTTGAGAATAATCATTAAATTATGTTTGAAACACGTTACAAAACGGGAATTAATAACTCTGCAAGTGCATACCTATCAATATAAAACATAGATTAGGGCTTAAACTATACGTTAGACGGCGTAACGCAATTTTTGTAATCCGTATGCAGTGTGGAAACACTATATATCATTATTATTATTACTATTATTTTAACATAATGTTGCATATTTGCTACATTTATATAATATGCATATAATGTTCTACACTCTGGGCCACGGCCCGTTTTGTTGTAAAAAATAATATATGAAAGTATCTACACCAAATGCATACTGAATATACACTAAATATACAATTGATTTTTATATGTTAATCTACGAAATTTTCACTAATAATTCGCGTATATGTTATACGATTATATCCCGTATTTATACCACTAATACATGCGTATTTTAAACGACGAATAATCATTGCAATTTACGTGTATTACACATATAATATACGTTGAATATTGCACTTTTGACCATCCATGGTTTATACTTATCATCAATTCATGTACACGTATATTATACGTAATTACTAATTACGTTGATTTATATCCGTATATTATACGTTTAATATACGTATATTTATTTACTGGGTATATGGCTAATTCTGACAAAAATAATTGGAACTAAAAAATCAAACTATTTCGATATTTATTCGGTTCGTTCTTGGGTTTTATCCGAACAACTTATAACAAAACTGTGGCCTGTCGGTACCAATCACAATAAAGTGTGGAAATTTTGTCCTGTGCGGTTAAAATTATACCGTCAAACAAACACGGTTAAAATTGATATTAAAACTTAAAATGCATGGCACGCTGAATATTTTATTTTTTCAAAGTCGCCCACAGTTGACGAGCTTTTCGTAAAGTTTAGTCCACTTGTAATGTTCATCCGAAGAACATTGGCATTTAGGTGTTTCGTCCGTAGTCTTATTGCAGTGTTTCATCAATGTATCACAAAATTTACTTGCGACTGCATACGTGATGCTGTCGTCTGTTTCACTGGTGCAATCATTGTGGATGGAATCGGCTTCTAAAATCTCTATCCCAGAAACGCCCTTATCATCGTGTTCTAATATCTCTTGTCTTTGCGCTCCGAAGAGTTCGGGTTTATTGACGTGGTTGAGAATTTCTCTCGACATATCTTCGACCCACGGAGAACGATATTCAATATTTTTCGACCAATGGAATCGATGTTCGAACGTGAGGTTCGTCTCAATGAGTTCGTCCAATCCACCGGATTTTTTTGCATTCGTCCTGTAAAAATCAATATACGTATTTAATTGTTTACACTGTATTATCGTTACGATGAAACGGCGAAAGCCACTGTAACCAAGAAATTATTAATCGGATATGAATATAAGTGGGTGGAGAAATAATATTCTTCTTAAGATTCGCCGACGATATTGCACTTCTAGCTAACAATGAGCATGATTTGGAAAGAGCACTGGAAGAAATGGCGAGGTGCTTCCAAAAATATCAGCTGATTATCAACTGGCAAAAAACTAAAGTAATGATGTGCCAAAAATCAGACAGAATCCGGAGAATTAATATCCAAACAGGGAATCAGCTGCTCGAACAAGTGGACCATTTTAGATACCTAGGCAGTCTAATCAACCAAGATGGAAGATGTTTCATGGAAATAAGATCCAGANAGTGAGAAAACGCTTGATTAAAGTGTATGTATGGAGTGTGGGACTATATGGCTGCGAAACATGGATTCTGAATAAGGCAGAACAACGAACACTCGAAAGCTTTGAAATGTGGTGTTGGAGAAGGATGCTGAGAGTGAGTTGGATAGAACACCGTACCAACGAAAGAATACTCAGTGAAATAGATGAAAGCAGAGAGATTCTCAAAACCATCAGAGCAAGACGATGGAACATGATTGTAAAATAAAAAGTCATTTTTTTGAAGGGCATTCTGTATAACTCATTTAACTCGTTTCTATATCTTTATTTGAATTATTAAAATCACCACGAACAGGGTTGTGCAGTATGAGTGCCGGCCCTAGGGGTAAGGGGGCAAGCGGTGCGGCTACACCGGGCCCCGCAAATTATGTATTCTGAATATAACTTTATCTATAAATAATCATAATAATATTGTCCCAATATAGTAGGTACGCAAATTGCGATTCGTGTGATCGTGTGGTTTTCTTAGGACACGGGTTGTTATAGATGAAAATCAAGATGGTACCAATTATAAAAAGCTAAACACATTGTTATTGGCTTAAAAACACTCAAACATATGTTATCAATATCGAACATATTCTCTGAGCTACAATAAGACAATTGTTTACATAAAAAAAAAATTTTTTAAGTAGGCGATATCATATATTATCAGTTGTATTACAATAATCT
The DNA here is from genome assembly GCA_902439185.1 of Cinara cedri. Lineage (NCBI taxonomy): Eukaryota > Metazoa > Arthropoda > Insecta > Hemiptera > Aphididae > Cinara > Cinara cedri. The sequence goes on along the minus strand of CABPRJ010001468.1, from coordinate 10,658 downwards.
ATGTTAATTTTTTTATTACAAATAATAGTTTACTTATTATGTCATATTTATGTCATAGTGTTCAATAAAATATTAATATTAATTGATAAAATATTGTTTGTACCTAAGTAGGTACCTACTTATTTTGTGTATAATATAAAAATACAAATTTGATTTTATTAGCTTATACATAAGTACAAATTAAGATTTCTAACAAAACCATCAAGTTTACGAAATTATATGAAAACATAGTAAATTCGTTAGAAAATAAAATAAATAAATATGTATTTTTATAAATATATATGAGGCCCCGCAAAAATGAAAATTATTTATCTTGCTCGCCTTTGAATATTTTTAGGTCAACCAGTAATAACCTTACCAATGAAATTCTATTTGTTTAATATTTTTTCTACTAGTATATTTTTAATTTTGTTTTTTTTTTTTATGTTTTAAAATGTATGAAATATAAAAAATGTTATGTATCGCAATTGTAAGTTTATGTACCCACTAGTCATATCACTATTGTAATTTTATTGTAATTGGACATTTGTCCGTAATATTGAATAAATAAATAAATAATAAAATCACAGTATATTGGTTACTAAAGATTTATAATTCCGTTTTTTTTTTTGTGCTAGTTTTAAATTTAAATATTTTATCATTCAGTATTTAATAGTAGTAAAATAATTGTATATTTAGAAAAATATATTGAACGTGAGCATTTAAAAAGTATTTCGTGAAAACACATGAGCTCTGAGACCGACCCCCTTAATCCGACTTAGGCGGGTGGATAGGTGTTATCCTCAAACAGGGTTTACCCCGGTGGTTTAAAAAATGTTCGGTGCCGCTGTTTACAATCTTGCTTTCCTCTATTCAATAAACATCTAATTTTTTTTAATTTAGATACTTCTAAAATATATATAAAACAAATATTGGTGCTATTTGTTTTAACGCACAGGCCATACAATTTCTTCTACCGCAATATTGCATCTGCTCGACTACATCCAATATTCGCGTATTACAGCTATTAACGGTGTACTTAGGTTTTTTAATTTTACAGTTTTACGTATCATTCTTATATTATACAATTACGTTTCGATATTTAACCAAGAGTTCAGTAAGTAATTTGTTTCATTTCGTCACTATTTTTGCAGGCTACCAAGGCTTACGGTATACACGACAGAACACGGTACACATGTGGCTATATACAGGTTTTGGCGTTTACCGACAAGAGTAGGTAGGTAAGTTTATTTATCTGGTATTTAAACCTGTATTTAATTTTTTCATTCTCTACCATTTTAGTTCTAAATAATGTTCTACATTAAATGTCAGTGTAAAATTCAGAAAATCGTATTATTTTTGAAAAGTAAGCACATAATATGTACTTAAAAAAATATATATATATAACTATTGTATACTTTTTTCTTTTCTTTTTTGATTCCGCCGAACCGAGAGGGGACCACGTTAGCACTGTTTTCCCCGGCTCGGCCTGCCTTCTTTGATGGAACCTCCTGTCAGAGGGCGAAGCAAAACCCATCAGACAGGTAGGTGGAGTCATCGACGATGCATAGCCACCCGTTCTGCGACTTGTTTCGCCCTCTCGTTATCTCCCTTCCTCGTCATTATTGACTCGATCATGGCGAGGAAAGCCACCATACCGTGGCTCGCCGCTGCCAACAATCAGTCGGCGTCGAGCGAAAGGGGGTCATTGTGCAGCCCTTCGGGGCCGCACAACAGATCCAAGGTATCCTTTGGCCAAGAATCTCGATCACCAAGGAGTACCCGGACTCCGGCTCCTTACCACCGCCCACTCCGAATTATTGCATAATATTAACTATACCATAAATACGGTCAAGATCAAGTAATACCCTAATGTAAACAAAAAATAATAAATAACAGCTAATAATATTAATACATGCAAATTGAGTTACAGTTTGTGAACACTACAAACTTCAAAATAAGTCCCTAAAATAATAATTACATATAGTTTTTACCGATCGTTATTATTTTACATCATTAACAAAGTTTGAATTTGTATGGATATTAATATACATTCAATATTCAAACTTGTCTTATTTAACCCGTGATAAGATTTTCTTGCGAAAAATCGTTTTTTAAATTGTTCATGTGAAAACGGGACTATAAAACAAGATCGATTGGAATCATTCATTTTACTATAATGTTAAACAGGTATTAACGTCAATGGTAAAGTTTCTAAGGTAGTGCAATCATTTTAAAATATTGTATTATTCCACAAACGTTTGTTATTATACATGAATAATTATGACAAATAAATTATAAACAAAGTTACGTTCAAGCAATATTTCTGATGGAAAACATAAACCATGTGTAAACCAAATGAAAAATAAAGGAATCGGTATAACGACGAAGTGCGCCGTAAATATTTGATGTTTTTTTTATTTCCGATTTTTTCAAATTATTTTTAAAACCCCTTTAGAAATTAAAAATGTATCTCTTTAAAGCACCAACTAGACACGAAACTCAATGATAAAGTTTCTTGCCATTTTTCGATTCATACAATTTTTTTATTTGAAAATTCATTTTCCGAAAAACAGCCTATTTTCTGTTCCGAGTTTAAAAGGAGTTATTTTATATTAAGTAATGGGTATATTTATTTATTTTTGATTAGCGAATACTGTAATATAGTACATACACAATTTACAATGGGTCTACAAAAAGGAGAGCCTACGTGGATTAATGACCTCTAATTGTAAATGAAATTGACGTTTACCGCATTCACAATACATTTCTTTTGTAGAGTTAAATTATTCTCATTTTGAAACATTAACTTTTTCTGAAAAATGAGCATTCATGGCTTTCAATAAACTAGTTCTACTTTTTCTGTGGTCATACCCGCCCATCTTCAACATTGCGACATTTCGCCGAAGCACCAGCCTTTTCATTTCACACTCGCATCGCCGCCGTCATTGGACACAGTTCGTTGACCCATCGCCTCCGATGCTCACCTCAGTACATTTACAACTTTGACAAAGGATCAGTCGGAGGACCCGGCTTCAGCGCATCGTTAACGGTTCCTTGAATTGCGCGTTACGTTTAGAAGTGCGCGATATGCGCTCGGGAACTGTGTATTTCGACACATCGGCGTCCGTAAGGTCACGCACGTACATTCCAGTGACGCTTCGCCGACGCTTTTTCGATATCCTGCACAATCAGGCGCACCCGAGGATTAAAACCGCTCTTGCGCTGATAAAGGAACGGCACTGTTGGCCTGACATGGATCGCCAAATCCGAAAGTTGGTCAGACACCGCGTGGATTATCAACGCGCCAAGGTCCATCGACACTTCATCTCCCCAGTAATGCCTTTCGTTGTTCCCGACCGCCGTTTCGGTCATACGTATGTATTCACATCGACCTGGTCGGGCCAGGTTACCTTCTTCCGACGTTTGCGAATATCTGCTTGCAGTCATTGACAGATTCACTCGTTTGCCGGAGGCCTACCCTCCTGGAAGACAATTCAAATCGGAATTTTTCCAGACCCTCAGTCGCATCCATGGTTTTCAGCACATCAGACCATCTCCGTTACATCCACAAACGAACAGTCTCGTCAAGCGTCTCCACCGCCCGTAAAATCAGTGCTGACCGCGCGCGTTAACGTCCAGTGGACCAGGTCTTTAACTACTATTCTATTAGCATTTCGTAGCAGACTGGACCTTGACGGTTCGCCGGCCGAGTTAGTCTACGGTACGACTTTGCGATTTCCAAACGAATTTTTTCACTCCGTTCAGCCGGAAGTGCGAGCTCCAGAACTGGTTAGCACTCTCTGAGATTTCATGCTACTAATCCAACGAACTCCGGATACAGATCATTCAAAACGGACTGTTTTCGTCCCCAAAAGTCTACAGACCGCTTCACACGTTTTTCTCCACGTGGGCTCCTCCAAAAAGTCACTCCAGCTACGCTATGACGGACTTTTTTCCGTCCTGGACCGAAATTCAAAAGTTTTCAAGCTTCAACGCCACTATTGAACGAGTTGGATTCCAGTGGACCGCTTTGAACCCGCTTTTCTGTTCGAGGAAAACCCGATCGCCGACCATTCGTGCGCTGCTCATTCGGAAATACAGTTCTGCCGACGACAGAAACAAGTGAGTTTTTTTTTTCCCCCAGGGAGAGGTAATGTGGTGATTTCCACACACACGCTCCCATGTTCTACCTTTTCTATGACCATACCCAACTTCAACACTGCGACCTTTCGCCGTCATCGGACGCGACCGAAGCACCTGCCTTTTCATTTCTCACTCGCATCGCCGCCGTCATCCGACACAATTCGTTGACCCATCGCCTCCGATGTTTACTATTTATTTTTATTATTTTCATTTTTATTTTTTCTTATTGTAACTCGTAAATCATAGAACAATAAATAATTTTAAAAAAAAAATCGTTTCTCTTTGTGTGATATATTTGTCGAAAACAAACCACTTTATTATCAAATAATGTAGCCATGAGCAAATTCACGAGCGTCAAACATTTAAACTGTTTGATAGTAAACGTTTGAAAAGTTGGTATGGCTGAAACACGCTATTTTGCTAAACGGGCACACAGAATTTCTCCGTTATGAAACGTTAGCTGTCGCGAATTTGCTCCATGACCACGGTTATAGGTAGAATGGTGAATGGTTTCACTACTGTGTTACCGTTTAATACCTATGAGGCTATAACCGTTTCTCTAATAGCTACTGTAATATTATTTTTCTACTAGTCAATTGAAAACAGTTATGTTGGTTTCGTTATTCAAACGCTTCGTCATTGGCTCGTTGATAATTGCTTTTAAAAATGTAAAGTATTTAAAAGTTAAAAGTTAAGACGCTAAATTTTCTTTTCGTGAGCTTGAATTTATCATTTCTTTCAATTTCAAAAAAAAGAATAATAATAATAATAATACAATATCGACTTCTCGGTTTTTGACGACTAAACGTATTAAACTGCGTTTGTACATAATCACAATGCGAGCACCTAAGAATAACTAATTTTATATCACGATGTTTGTGTCTCGGTAACCAGTTTCGGTCTAGGTACGGTTGCAAATTACAATATTACATTGTGTTTAACATGCAAGCGCACGTCCGATAATTCGAATCGTGATAACAATACTTAATAATAATATCGCATGCATATTTTTATAGTTCGAATTACGGTACATGGCGCGGCGGTGAAGTGTTTTTTTTTTTTCAATCAATAATAAAAAGAAAGTAATTGAAATTTCGATATAGGTTCGGCATACGGATATACAATTACGATAACAGCTTATTTAATGAGTTATTGTTATGTAAAATCATAATCAATGGATACAACCTATATGTAATATTAAAATTCCATTTATTGAACAATAATACAAATCGTTACGTCTGACATGGGTGCATACCAAAATAACAATTGTTTTAGATCGGAATTTTGCGTTTTAAATCGAGTGACGGGTGGGGGGGGGACGTGCTTTGAAATCGATACCATTTATTACCTTTATGCGTTCATTAAAATATACAATGTGTATAAACTAGTGATGTGATATAAATCCGGATTTCGGATTTTAAAATTCAAGTATCCGAATTTCGGATTACAAAACCGAAGATACGAATTTCAGATTTCAAAATCCAAAATTATGGATATTGGACCTAAAATTCCGAAAATTCTAATTTTAGAATTTAAATTATGATTTTTTTTTTTTTAAATCCATTCTACATATTTTTGTATAAATCCCTCACTACAATTTTAATCTAATTTGTGTATTAAATTATTCTATAAAAGGTGACAAATATGGCCAGTTTACTTAGTGTGATTATAATAAATTAATATCAATTAATTCATATCATAAACAAATGTATAGGTATGATAAGTTTTTAATTAAATAAAAAATGTCTAAAAAAAATGCAAAATCAAAGTTTCAAAATCTAAAATTCAGATTCAGAATTAAAATTCAGGGTTACTAAGCCCAATTTTACTATGCTCAGTTGTATTAAGTCGCAACAATGGCACCGAACTAGGGAGACAGGTCGGACGACCGTCCGATTAAATTTGTTCGTTGTGGGTGAGTGTGTGGTGCTAGTGATGAGAAATATACATAGTATGAGTAGTATTTGTAAAAACAATAACTTTAAAATGTACTATGAGTTTGTAATATAAGACATATAAGACACTTAAAAAAGAGCAGTTTAATGTAGTATTGTCTTGTTTGCCCGAGTATTTTTAAATTACTATTCTATGTAGGTGCATATCATAAGAATCCATTGTGTTTTTTTCTATGTATAGTTTTGCTCATTTTTTCTTAAGCTAGCAGAACATGTGATTTTTTTTGAAGGGAAAAACAATTAGATCCATTTGTATCTACTATAGAAGGCACATTTTATTCGCGTTTGAACGCTTAATTATTATACAATATTTCGCTATAACTTTTTACAAAACATGTGTTTTGCAAAAAAAAAAACCAAAAAAATAAAAGGTTGAAGACCAAAAATGGTGAGCTGAAATATTATTATTATTTTTATTGATTATGTGGTATCTATGGTCTAAGCATATCTACTAAACAGTATTTGCTAATTACATTGTAATTTTGATTGATGAGCATTGATCTGACTGGTCAACGCTCAACAAATTTAAATTCATTAAATACAATTTTGAAATAAAATATCTATACACAAAGACAATTTAATTTTCATGATGGCGGTTGATCAATTCCTTCTTCTACTGTTTTTTTTTACTTTTGTGCTGAACTAATTGCGTCGAGTATCTTATAATAAAATATTATAAAACTTATTACAAGAATCGTTTTTAAAATGTGATCATTACCTACTTAGTATATGGTATACCGTGTGATAAACAATATACCCGCTAGAATGATCGAAAAAATAACCCACAAATGCCATTGTAAAATAGATTTTATTGAATAATGTCATAAAGACGTCAAAAAAATGTCAATTTATACATTAACAGTAAGGGAAAAAACAGGATTATTATGAGGCAGATTTTAAAATACGGAACAAAATGTGTCCTGTGTAATTTTTGTCGAGACAACGGGACAAAAAGTTGAAATACGGGGCACTCCCGCGATATAATACGATACGGTTGGGTTCTAAATATAACCTATAATTGTAATATCTAAACTGATAAATATAAAAGTTGTAGGTAACACAAAAAAACTTCACCCTAGCTAGTAAATAAATAAAAGGCACTTACTCATTTTCTAGAAAAATTATACATAATTTACGATATTGTGAATATTTACGTAGGTTATATCGTGAAAGCTCATTGAATTTATTCGACTTCTGGCTGGGCTTAAGAATTTCGTAAATCGATTTATGTGATATTTTGTGTCATACATTTTCCGTGTGCACGTATATATATTTATATATAATATGTGTTTAAATTGAATGTTTTTTTTAGCGTAGCGAGAGAGCTATTGGTTTTATTAAGATGTTTATTTCATTTTTTTTTTTTTTGTTCTAGTCTGTGGACACGTTTTTTCTTAGTAAACTTGCAACGATTTTTACGTGTAGCAACTTTTCGGAAAGCTCGACAAGTTGTCTTGATGGTGCTTTAGAGAGATCATTTTTTTTTTTTGATTTTCGATACCATTTTTTAAATAAAAGCACTTAAGTAAGAAAAAACGTACAATTTCACGTTTTCATTATTTTATAAAAAAAACACGGACGACGTTTTCTATGTTTTTCAAAAAAAAAAAAACAACGATTTCATCAAAAAATCACAAGATACTTTTTTTGTTACTTTCTTACGGTATCATTTCCAAAACTTCTAAAACTACCTAGTACAAACACACACAAATCCAGACGTACTTCACACTATGGGTAGGCCATGGTTGTAAATGGGAATATAGGTATAGAATATGTAGATTATAGAGAAATTTAGTATTATGTAGAACATTTTAAAAGCAACGATATTAATAATTAACTATTATTATAATATATAATATGTGCAATTCTGTATCTATGTATCTAGTCCAAAAAATAATTACATTATAATAGGTATTTATATTAGAAGTATTTAATGTTGTTTTTTTAAACTTTTTAATCAAAAATTTAATTTTGTGTACCTCAATTATTATTGTCACAATAACTTAAATATGGTTGATATATTTAAATATTTACTTGTTTTTTTTATATTTATAAGTATTTATTATTTATTAATTATTACGTAATTCTTTTAAAACAGTGATATAAATAAAATAATCATAATCATTATTTGTTAGAATAGTTTTTATTATATTGTATTTGAATTAATATAATATCTGAACATAGTATCTATAGCAGAGATTAACTATAGAATTTTTCTCCGTATAAAAAACAATATAATTTTTGGCTTCTGGTTATTTTCTAGTTATTTCTGTTTTTGAATTTGATTTTTACTTAGCATCCCATTTAGATCCGGCGTACATGTAATACAGTGCACCCGAGGTATTCTCTGAGAGACGCTAATGCAAATATTTTAAAAATTCCGTAAATTTAATTTTTACAATGTTCATATGAGCAGATGGTCAGGAAATTGTTATGTGATATTTATAATTGCTGCTAACAGAGCCTATACTTATATGTTGTAATTTTTTTTTTCTTATTAGTAAATTATAACCTAACGAAACGGATCCACGATGCAAAGTCATCTAACGCTGGCCAGTGGCACCGGAATCCCAAAAATAAAGTCGAGCTAAATACATTTCAAACACGGCCAATTCTGTGTCCAAAATTATGGTTAGCGTAGATATTATTTATGTTGTGAAGTATTCATTTGGTTTGGCAACCAAAACTTAGCCAAAAATGAAGTGGCCCTATGTTTAATTTTTAAAAGAAGTCGGACCGAAGCCTGACCCTAACATATAGGATTCGGCGACATTGACGATAGTTATAGCCCTATTTTCAGCAACTTCACCAGTGGCGATCAGTAAACTGATTTTTTTTTAAAAGGGTTGGTATTCTACTCAATAATTTGATTTCATGCCAACCAATCATCACTATACCACGCCATTTATCATGACGACACGTGAAAAAATCTTCGAAATAGTCGCCATCGCGACGCACGAACGACGCGGAACATACGCGACGATTCTCGTAAGATTTACAGAAAAATGTCGGAATTTTTTTTTTCAATAAAAATTCCAATTGCGTACCGCATACGTCGTAATACGGTAGGTACATCTCTACACAATTTTCGTGTGCCTCCGACAATGGTTGCCGATACAACAACGATAGTAAAACTTTTTATTTTCAGAAATGCCTAGACAGCGACACTTCGACCAAAAGACTTATATAACTATGCCTGTGTTATAAGTACGTCATTGACGGGCAAGTAAAAAAATCGACTAAAAATTCGAAAAAGTCGTCACCTGTACGACGTTTGACAAACGCCGCATCACACGATTCATACATTTACCGAGAAATGTCGGCCATTCGTTTTGTTATTTTTATTTTTTTTTAACATGTGCGGCTCCGACCATAATATTCAAGTAAGTAATAAATATTACTGTGTGTTCGTAAACTCCGGATAAGTCGAAATTCCACACGGATTTCACACAACGGACTACACGTGAATGACGTGGAGTATAGAACGCATTATTAGCGTGTGAATCGTGCCGTTTGTTTGTCAAGCCTACGAAAACACAAAACAAAAACAAAAATAATAATAATAAAAAGCGAGTATCAAAGATACGAAACTCGGTGCACACGTCATCGCGATCCGAGAGCGGCGTAAAAACAGATGGACACGGGCTCCGCGATCGTCTGATCCCTGAGACGGCTGCTGCCGCCTCAATAGTAGTGGGGGCGTCCCAAGGAGACCCGCACAGCCACGGAGTGTCGGCCGTTGTTTTACGATGGCAATGATGTTGTTCAGTTAGACAGCGCGGCAATTAGGTATTTTTTTTTAAAAAAAATTAAAGTTTCATTTTACGTAAAATATTTGATTGCCTTATATAAATACCTATATCAATTAATATTTGGGTATTAATATTTAAGTATTCTACCTGTGCCGTAAATCGGTATGTATGCTTCCTACACATTTTAATGAGTATTAAAATAATATTCTTTTACCAGACACGTAGCCAAAATATGTCTATTTGGGAGCGGGGTTCAACAAGTTTAGGCCGTTTAATGATTTTCCCTAATTTGCTTACAATGCAAAGCTTGTGGCAGCTTCTCGTCCAAAACCCTTTTTAAACACTGTCTCATACCATGAATCTTATAAATATTAGAAATTTATCTTTGATCGATTCCAAACGAATTGTTTTCGTATCAAGTATATCAATAACCGTATTCCAAATAATAGATCGTACTCATAATTAAAAATGAAAATACATACATCTTCCTTTTTCGCATCCTTTAAACAAAATACGACTGGAAAAAGCTGATGGCAAAATGAACATATTGACAATACATAATGACGATTTTAAATTCTCGTATCAAGTGATTCGACTATCGTATTATAAATAATAGATCGTACCCATAATTAAAAAATAAAATACATACATCTTCGCTTTCGGCATTCATTTTTCAAATTAAAAAAAAAAAATGTGATAAATGATTTTTAAATTTAATAAAATTTTATAAACGATGAGAAATGTATTTAAAAATTTTAAAATACAAGTAAAACAGACTGATATACTCTGCACGATGGGTGGACCACTGTTGTAAGTGAGAAATTAG